>JACYFF010031958.1:106168581-106228247 GCA_017589665.1 Selenicereus undatus
GCGTCATATCTGTAACTGTAGAGATGCACATATATATGACACAGCTAGAGTACGAGTAGAGCAAGAACACCAGATTAAACAATTTGTTACAGAAGTTAGCAGTAGATATCTACAATAAAATGAACAATAATCAAATTAAGCACATGGTTAAAGTAGCAGGACCCTGAGGTCAGCTATGGTGCTATGTGCATATCTACAGTTAAAGATATGAAGCTATGAAACAAAGAGCTCGAAAAGATTTCAGCTTGAATACAATAGTAATAGCAAGCATTAACAGAACAAACGGAAGGGAAAAATCGAGCGATTAGTACAGCTAAAGATGGATGTCATCAAAACAGCATGTAAGGGATCTCATGTAATTTACCTCTCCAATTGCAGATGCATTCTCCTCCAGGCGCAAATCATTCAATTTGGGGAGAGCATTGGCTGCACATTTTCGGACATAAACAGATGGATCTCTCGCGCATTTGTTAACAGCATTCAGAACAAGAGGCGCAATGACATGTAGACGGATACCCGCCATAGTACGGAGAGCCCATGCACGCACCAAAGGATTAGTGTCCCCCAAATCCTTCTGGAAACAATTAATTGACAACAATGCTTCATTTGGACGCCTGGTGACAAATGATGAAACGCACCAATGATCATTACAAACAAAATAGAGAAAACAATAACAATAATGGAACTATTCTCGGAAAATTCAAAGACAGCAATGGTGTTCATGCATACACCTGTATTACAATTCTACATAGATAAAATTATAGCTCATGACAGCAACTGACATGTAGCTCATGTTAAGCAGCATAACTCAAATAGTCAAATTTCTAGTAGCAGGGAATCTAATAAATGAGTAGGCAAAACAGACTAGAAAGCTCACCTAAGATCAAAATTTATATTAAAAAAAAAATTCCTTATTTTCCCCAATGGAATGAATGGCAGCCTATAGTTTTTTCTAGGTCCCTATTTCCAAATTTATGCCCCATTTCAAAGCTATCGAATTCCCCTAAATTTGATTTTGTTTTTGCCAGTGCCTAGATCTTGGGTATGGGTTTCTGCTGCTCTGCATCATATTCCAGCATTAAGAGGTTGGACCAGACTGGTGACCTAAAACTGAAACCGGACTATGTAAGCATATTATGATGCCAGGCCCTCCCATACTGTCAAGAGTCCAGTGCCAGCTCACTCCAGCTCATTAAGGCACAACTCAACTCTGTGTAGACTGAAGGGGGGGAAACAGATGGAATCACCAAATTGATGGAATTGTCCGAGCAAATAATGAAAGGCACTGACTACTGACAAAGAATCAATGACGAGAAGTGATATATCGCTTACAAAAGAACATTATCACACCCCACATAGTGCTTGCCTACTCTATGCCTAATAAAAGCTAATGCCATTTCCGCAGAATTTATGAAGGATGATATAGCCAAAGAGATTCATAGCTCAATTATACAAGATTGAGTTCATAAATGGAGCATGAGATAGGCAATCACTTAACAAACATACTTTTCAGCATAATGCAAGAGGTACACATATACCAGCTTCTTGACTTCCAGAGATTGTGAAGCCACATTTTTCACTACCTGTGTATAGAACAGATAAAATATTTCAAGATAAGTATCACTGTAGAGAAACTGAATGAGATCTAAAGCACTTGTCAGCTTCCCTAGTAATTCAGTTCCATCCCCCCTCCCCTCCGAAATAAATAAATAAAGAGATTCAAAGTCTTAGTTACCATACGTGCCCTAAACAATGAAAATTCATCAAACAGGTTTCTTTTGTTCCGTGGCCTGACGGTAAAATACAATTTGGAGTCCAATAGCATGAAGAAAAAATGATTTGAAGCAGATCAGAGTTCTTTTAATGATGGGCAATCTAATAGCCACAACAACAATGTGGATCCCACCAACTAGAGATCTAAAAGATCTACATATAAGCCACCATACCGCTCCAAGCAAAGAGTCTATTTCCAAGAAAACATTAACAACTTTCTAACCATCAATATAAGATGCAAGCTGCTCGAGTCTATGGAGGAAAACTCCAAAGATTCTCTCAAAAAGAGTTTTGTAAAAGCTTCTAGTGTACCTGCAAATCTCTGAGGGGGAATACATTTCAATTCAAAATGAAATATTGGAATGTTACTGAAACTACCTCTACGTAAAGGATTTTTCAACTACCCTATAACAAAATGCCTTCTTAGAGGAATGCCTTGCTGAGTGAATAAGCTCATCGTAAATGGACTAGCAAGTAGGTTTGAGAATGGAGCCCATAAACAGAAAGCTCATAAGTGAAATGAGCTAAGCACCCTGTCGCTCAAGCTTAGCTTTGTCTAAATTGTAATCAAGAATCTTGCCCAATCAGCGCTTGTGCAAATGTTCTAATTGGCTAATGTTTGGGGTGGACTTGGATTCAGGTTTCACATAAATTTGCAGAAAATTAAATAAGCTTTAAGTCCATGAGTTTCAAACATCTGGTTTAGGGTCATAGTTAAGACATTCACCAACAAAACTTCCCGCCCAGTTCTTTTCCTGTCCCTCTTTTTCTCTTCAAACTTCACCAATGCACAGTCAGTGGCAGTAGATGATACAATTTCTATCCTAATGAGAGTACGTATGCCCATCGAATTTACAAACTATTGTCACAAATCTCCATCGTGCTGGACAGTACTCGTTCTGGCTGATCCCCAGGAAGAGGGGATCCTAAATATGTGATTGTTCTTCGTTTCTACCCCTAAATTAAAACTCTTAAGCTTTTGGATAAACCCAAATTTAAGATTTAAAGACTAACTATACTATACATTCCCACGATTTTGAACTACTCCATCGAAAGTAACAGCATGGGTTAAACACGGACCATGCCAGATGCCAAACATCACCGGAAACACTTAACCAATCAACATTTAACCCAAAACCTCGGCACAAACCCCTTCATCCAATAAGATTCTATCTATCTGTAGATATTATAATTTAAACCATTTTTAGCACGAATTTCCTTAAATCCATCCTGGACACCGAAACAGAAATGAATGCATATCAACTGATAAATTCTGAATAAGAATGTCGTGAAATTGGCACCTGAGGGAAGAAATTTGAGACATCGAAGCCCTGAGCAATAAGCGCAAGAAGGCGTTTGAGAGCCTCGCACTTCTCGGTGTCGAATTTGCTGTCGAGAAGAGGAGCGATGTTGACATCTTCTGGATCGTCGTAGAGGTGAGCATCAGTGCCGATCCGAAACACCATGGTCGACGCCTTGCTCAGGGTCGACGCCGTCGCACCGAATTGCGGGAACATCCTCTCTTTCTATTTCTCTCTCTTGAAAAATGTGTGATGATATGATCCAGCAGGGTAGAAAATCTGGAAGTTCTGTTCAGGTGGAGATAGTGCAGAAGAAAATGGCGGGCCGAGAGAAAGAAGGTCAGGTCGTCGCAATTGTATTACTGTGTGGAATTCTGGGAGTTGCCTTTGCCAGTTTAGCTTGGTATTGCCTGTTTTTCTTTGTATGGATGGGTTTAAGCAACACAACATCTAATCTCCAGCACCTAACAAATTTTGATAACAAAAGTTGGCTTGTCATGTTCTAAAAACAAATGCCCTATCGGCCATATATTTCCCTTTCTAAAAAACATACACTTGCAGGATACAACTCATGTCAAAACGATTGATATGACACCAACGGTAATGCAGTAGATCAATAAGAACTAGCAAGTAACAATTCGATTTATTTCATCATCAAAGTACTATTGAGCATAATGTACGGCAAATTGGGGTTAAAAAAATGTCACCAATAGCGACTGATATTCGGAGACTCAACATATGCAGTCAATTGCATGGCAAACTGGGGTTAAAAAAATGTCCTATATTTAAATGATAAAGATATCGCAACGTATGAAGTTTCTCATCAAGTATAATGTAGTCCTTATGCTTTTAGCCTTTAAATGATGGCAAATATCGAAGGTTGTCACAAACAATACATGGTATCTCATTAAGTAGCCTTAATAAATTACGACAACGATCAAATTACACTATTTCCTCGCGTGGGTTGCTACTCATTTCTGCTACAACTAGAGTTGGAATTCCAAAATTTTATTCGATGATCAATTATCAAACTAAAACTTTAGGTTGCTTCATCCCAATATCTTCAATTCATGTTAAAGTAGCTACATTGCTTTTATAGGCTTTTTTAAAAATTTTGATATGTTACAATCAAATGGTTGCATATAAAATTGTATTATGTATCTGAATATATTTTCTCGAATGATCTTCAACTTTAACAGCAGTGCACTCCATCACACATGTCATAACTCCCCGTTAACATATGTTTTCTCCTAAATACGATCATGCTTTATGCACGTACTCCTTGTGAATATAGGCTTCTCCTTATTTAAGGAATTATTTTAACCAATAAATTCTTTCGTCGGGGCGCGCTCATTCATCTAATATTGCAAAATGTTATGCCTTTACAATAACATATTTTAGGTATATTTGATATTCCTAACTCATGACATGGCATTATCACATCTCAAAAATGTTTATCACTTTTTTCACCTATGACTCAACATCACATCAATTGTCACATTATAGAAGCGTTTTTGTACACTTATATTTTTTCATACCCTCTTTTCTTAAGTGTAAACAATCGTATAAAGTTAGATTGTATCTATAAGTGATTCATTATTGTTCTTTCTTCACACAAATTGAGAAGTCAACATATTGTGTCATAAGCCATTCAATGCCACTTACGTTTGATTTCAACGTTTCATTAAGAATGTTTTATGTTATAATATCGGTTCAATTAATTTTTCTTAGTAGAACCTTAAGACATACGTACTTTTTTGGTTACTCATGCATGAAATGTTAGCTAATTTTTGTTCAAAGCCATGTAAACAACCCATTGGACATATAATTATGCAAGCTTATTATAAGGAAACCTATTCGGTATAGGGTAAAGTGTGTAATATATTAGTAGCGTAATTTAATCCCAGTTGTCCAAAAAAAATCAAGAGTTATCAAAATGGTTACTTTATTCTAGAAGCTAACATTCGTGTAAAATCAAACATTATGAAGTATTCTCCATATATCGTGTGGATGAGCATGTAAGAAGATACTATCAATCGTTGTATTGAATCCGTCATTTTTTACAAATTTGATAACAAGGTAACCACTGTGCTGATAAATATTGATGTCTAAATGGTTCTTTATTTTACTGATTTAAGTGTTAATTTGATGCAAGTTGATTAGAAAAATAAACAATGGTTATAAAAACTGTTTGCATATCAAAATACAAGAGTTTTGGGGGGGGGGGAATTAAAAAGTGGAGGTAAATTATACTAGGTATATTTTTTGGTGGCCGAGAGTTTTTTTTTTTTTTTTAATGCATCAAAAAGTTGAAGTTAATCAACATCAGTGGATTCCAAACTAGAAACTTGAATTAAAAATTTTGTTAGATTTTATCATAGTTTTTAATGGCAGTATCAAGACTATAGACCTAAGAGACGAACAAAAAATCATTTTATGGAATGCGAAGGTCAATGAAAAATATGAGGATTTTGAGAATTAGAAAGAAAACTTGGATCTTTAAGATTACCTTGATACATAATTTCGGAACTATACGAGATATGTGTGCTAAATCTATTAAGCATTCACATGTAACACTTGTTTTGCCGAAGTGGTGTTGGTGAGCGTGGCCAACACACTTACGACCTCCCTGTACCAGATTCAACATAGGGGGAGGGGACTCAATTATGCAAGGAGTTATGTGCAAATGAGCTAATAGGCTTGAGTTTATATCTGGACATTGACATTCCCTCACCCTTGATCTACAGTAATTCATTCAGTGGGCCTAAAAGAGGGATTTAGTGGATCAGTCCGCTTATTATGTGAAAAACAAATTACACTTATAAGAATTAATTTGTATTCTATAATGAATAATATCTTATATATTTTAATATTTCAAAGTACGTTACAACGGACTGATATTTGATCATCTATATTGTTGTTGTTATTATTGTAGTAGTATCACATGTTACACCCTGTTGAGACTTGAGATGAACGGCAAACAGTGGTTTGTTGTTGAGATACGAAAAGGCACGGGGATTAGTGTGTCATGTACTCGCTCAAAGAGCGCGTTTTCCCGTAGAAAGGCATCCCCAAAAACTAGAGGGACAGAGACAGAGGCATCACTGCATCAGCTTTTTTTCAACGTAGCTCCGTTGTCGCTTTCACTTGTGTCGCGACTCGCCGGTCCAGTCCAGTCCACTGAGAACTGACGAACTCCAGACCCTTACATTGATAAACCCCCCACTCTCTCTCTCTTCGTAAATTGCATTCAATTTTCCCCTGAATTAAAATTCCCAATCCCGAACCCAAACCCCTCATATTAAAACCCACCAAATTCGCATTTGCTATCTCCCAAATCACAACACCCTCGTAACACACTCAACAAACACTCTGTGTTTAGACCACCCACTCTTCAGCTCAAGGAAACGCCCCTCTTTCTCAAACCCTAGCTCCGACTACTCTCAAATTCGTGCGCTGCTCTTCTTGTAAGTTGGATTTTTCTCTGTTTGTCTTATTACTCTGTGAATTCTGCGATTGCTTCAAAAAATGGTTTTTTTGTTTTCCTGAAACGTTTTAACAGTTCATGTTAATTTTGTCGGTGGCATATCGATAATCGAGATTTTGCCTTGTTTTTGAAGTTTATTTCCAGTTCGAATTATAGTCGGAATTTGAGTTGAAAAAAACTCAGCGGTTCGGAATTTCTGTGAAATTTTCGCATTTCCTCGTTGTCAATGTCGTTTTTATGTATGGGTTTTACTGAATTACGGCCGAATTGGCGAATCGCTCATGTTTTCCATTGATAATGATATTACATTCCATGCATGCAGTATTTTGACACAGTTATTCGCCGATGGTAAAAAAAAGTTGTTGAATTTGTTGGTGTAATTGATACTTCACATGAGTAGCAGTTGGTAATTCGTGATAACAAATGAAAAAAAAAAAAGTTTGTTTGACAAGTTTCGCTGTTCCTCTAACCTTTTTTTGGGGGGGGGGGGGGAGTTTATGGTTTACCCTTTTACTTGTTTAATTTGACATTGCGGGGTTGTGAATGAAAGGATATGATGAATCAGTTAACTTTATGTGGGCTTGTATTTTTGGGGAATTACGGGCGTCATTGTGCTCGGCGATTTAAGTATCGACTTAGAATACTTAGGGGTCGGTAGAGTTAAGTGAAACTTTTGTTCCTGCAGAATGTGGTCTGTCGGTTTTTTGGGAACAAAGAGTCTGGATGAGAATTGGATTTGTGATCCTACCATTTTGAGATGTCTAGGCTTGGATTTTTCTGCTGGAAATACTAGTAGAGAAAATGATGATGAAACACCCCTTGCAGTGATGCTTCATTAGGATGTCTGCTATGCAATGCTGGGGTTTTAGCATAATCTGTTTCATATCTTATGTTAATTGGAGCTTCCTTGGTTTGCCGCTACTGTAGTCAAATCCCGAGAAGTTAAATGGACCACAGCTCGGAAGAGGACACAGACATTAGTGAATCCGAAATAGAGGAATATGGAGAGCAAGCTTATGAAAAGCTTAAAAAGGGAGAACGTGAGTTGAAGGCTTCAGGAGAAAAGTATACATGTCCATATTGCCCGAAGAAGAGGAAGCAAGATTACCTTTACAAAGAACTGCTCCAGCATGCGTCTGGGATCGGCACTGGTAACTCAAAGAAGAGAAGAGCTAGGGAGAAAGCAAATCACCTTGGCTTAGCTAGGTATTTGGAAAATGATATGCAAAATCAGGCTAGCTCATCAAAGCCGGTGGATGATAAGGATCCTCTCTCTAGCTGTGACCATGATGAGAAATTTGTGTGGCCTTGGACTGGAATTGTGGTTAACATCCCCACCCAATTCAAGGATGGGCGGTATGTAGGGGAAAGTGGTTCAAAGTTGAGGGATGAACTGAGAGCTAGGGGGTTCAACCCTAAGAGGGTCCATCCCTTGTGGAATTTCAAGGGTCATTCAGGTAGTGCTGTAGTAGAATTTAACAAAGATTGGTTGGGTTTGAACAATGCTTTGTCATTTGAAAAGGAATACGAGTTAAACCACCATGGAAAGCAACACTGGCAGGCAAAGGATACTGAGAAATCTGGCTTATATGCTTGGGTTGCCCGTGCTGATGATTATAATGCACCTGGGATTATCGGGGACCATTTGCGAAAGATTGCAGACCTGAAGACCATATCTGAGATGACAGCAGAAGAAGCGCGAAAGACAGATAAGCTTGTGTACAATCTGACAAATGTGCTTGAGAATAAGAAGAAGAGTTTGCAAGAAATGGAGTCAAGGTTTAAGGAAACGTCCAATTCCATCAGCCAGTTGGCTGAGGAAAAAGACAGGCTCCATCAGGCATATAATGAAGGTACTAACTGTTCTGCATTCCTGTGGCAGTGTGTGTATATAAATAACAGTGTGGCAGTGTGTGTATATAATAACAGTATAAGTATGAATGTGTATAATACTTTCTTGTTTTTATTGACCTTGCTAAGCAACGGGAGTGTGTATATAAGTATGAATGTGTACTATACTTTCTCATTTTCCTCTGCCTTGCTAAGCAATAGGAATAAATTTAAAATTTGAAATTAGTGTAAATAGTATACATATATAAAGGGATTGAGAATAAAGGAAGAAAAATGCTGTCCAGAATCTAATTTAGTGCACAGCACAAATGAAATTGAACAACATATGAATAAGCCGTTCATGTAAGTTATTTTGCTGGAACTGTAGGTGGATAAATCTGGCTCATGAAGTTACTTCCACAGCTGAGGCAGTTGCATGTTTTCCTTGATTTGAAACTCTGATAATCCTTCAGATGAAAGTAGTCCTTTAGGGCAGACATGCTCGTTTGATTGGAACTAGCTTGCTGCATATACCTTACTTTGTCTATCACAAATTTGACTTTGAGGTTTGGTGGCCTGACCGGACCCGTCGGGAAGTCCTTCATGTTTCAAGTATATTCGTTTATGCTTAAGCAGCATTGAGAGGCTAAAATATAAGTTGAACTCCTAGTCTACGACCTATGAACAAAGGCAATGTACCAGTTGATTTCCATTTTGTGTTCTAAGCTTTTTTCAGTGGCTGTGAAGAGCATTATAAGCTCCTTTGGATTTTTTGTAGGCTCTGAGGCCTTTCTTTTGTAACATTTTATTACTACAATTATTCATGGTTGTTTACTTTGCATCAGAAATTAAGAAGATTCAGCTCAGTGCTCGAGATCATTTTCAGAAGATCTTCAATGACCACGCCAAGCTTAAGTTACAACTAGAATCGGAGAAATCAGAGCTTGACTTGCGTGTACAAGAGTTAGAGAAGCGTGAAGCCCATAATGAAAGTGAAAGGAAGAAGCTCTCTGAGGAGATTGAAAAGGTACTTGATTCGTGTGCACTTGCATCAGTATTATATTTATTAGTAACTGACAAACCAAACCACTGCACAGTGTGGAACTTGCCAAAGGAGGGGTTGAACGGTTTCACTGTAGGAATCCTTACTTTTGCTGTCCTGCAGGCAAGAGAGCTGTTTTCAAGAAACCTGCCAAAAATATATTAAAAAATTGTTTTAACAGGTTAAAAACATTTGGAAAGACTGCCAAAGATGCTAGAAAGGAAAGAAACAGAAATGTGTTGTGACAATGTGAAGTAGTAATTGTGTTTATCAGTGGTATTCAATTTATCTCTGTTCAGTTTCCTGGTTGATGGCTCATCCGAAACTTAATAGCTGCCTTGTAGGGAAGAGTAGACAATTTCTCTCTTGTTTACACTCTAAATGTTTTATATTTCTTTGTTCTTTTTGCTAAAACAACATGAAGTCAGGCCGCTCCTGCATCTAGTTTTTAGTGTTTCTTACCACCTGTACGGTTGCTTTAAATTGCTCAATGTTTCTGGGAGTTTGGTGTTTGATAAACTTTTCCAGTGACTGTGACACTATTTATTTATTTTCTTCTTTAGAATGCCATGCGGAATAGCTCTCTTCAGCATGCAGCTATAGTGCAACAGAAGGCTGATGAGAATGTGTTGAAGTTGGCTGAAGAGCAGAAGGTTAGGCTGATTGTTTCTATGTGCTATTGCAGATTTCAAAATTTGAAATGGCATGTTTAACGTATTATTATAACAGAAAGAGAAGGAGGATCTGCACAAAAGGATTTTGCAACTCCAAAACCAGTTGGAGGCAAAGCAAGCACTTGAGCTAGAAATTGAGCAATTGAAAGGGAAATTGAATGTTATGAAGCATGTGGGAGATGAAGGAGATATGGAAGTGATTAAAAAGGTGGATGAAATGCTCAAAGAGCTGCGGGAAAAAGAAGAAAATCTAGAGGGGGTGGAATCTTTGAATCAAACCCTCATTGTGAAGGAGCGCATGAGCAATGAAGAGCTTCAGGAAGCTCGTAAGGAACTGATAAATGTAAGCATTGAAAACTTTATCTATGAGTTCTGTTGTAATCACTAATTTCATGTTGGTGTTCTGCTTATGTTTTTTATGCTTCTAGCACATACTTTACAAATGCTTCCTTGCATTGAAGGGCTTGAAGGACTTCTCAAATCGTGGGAATATTGGCATTAAGAGGATGGGGGAACTAGACAGTGTAGTTTTTCAGGAAGCTTGCAAGAGAAAGTACCCTGAAGATATAGCAGAGGATAAAGCTGCAGAGTTATGCTCATTGTGGGATGAGTACCTTAGGGATCCTGAGTGGCATCCTTTTAGGGTGGTTGGGGTTGACGGAGATCATAAGGTATGAATTTATGGATTTCAGTTCATAATGTGGCTGTGGTATAATACTTGAGCATTTGAGCTATATTGGTTCCTGAGTGATGTATTGTTTGCTTAGATAATGTTTCACGGCTGTCTGTCGAAGTATGAGTTTACAAAAGCTTGCATTTTAGTATAAAAGGAGGTGCTTATATATGCTTTGCTGTGGTGCCCTGCTCTTTACTTTACAAAAGCTGGATTTTATTAATCTATTTATCTCTGGGATGGCATTTTAGTCGGCTTTGAAAATGGAGTAAATCATTTAGCATTATCATTGGCTTGTTGCTTTCTGGCTTTACGTGAATGTGTGATACCTTGCACTGGTATACTAGGAACCGATGAAAGTATCTCTTGGTTTCTTCATGCTATGTTAATTGTTAAGGCCTATTTAATCCCGATTTGCCTGGTACAGGAAGTAATCGATGAAACAGATGAAAAACTAAGAAGCCTGAAGAATGAGTGGGGTGATGGCGTGTACAATGCGGTTACGACTGCATTGAAGGAAATTAATGAATACAACCCGAGTGGGAGATATATTACTACAGAACTTTGGAACAACAAAGAGGGAAGGAAGGCTACATTGCAGGAAGGAGTCTCGTATATATTGGATAAATGGAAGGATCACAAACGGAAAAGGGGGATGACTTGAAGGTTCGTAGTTAGTTGCTGCTACATGCCTATACTATCGTTAGCCTCAGCTTGAAGGCTGAGAACTCTTGCATGTGTTTAAGCACTTATGCTAAGTGGATTGGGTGGATATTTATTTATCTGATAGTGCTCTCTAGTCTATAGTGTCTTCCATGTAAGATTTGCTTTTAAATGGATGTAGCTGTGAGATAATGGGTCCAAAAATTTGCCCCTTGTCTCAAAATTGTGTGAAAATGCATACTGAAATGCTTTTGCCTATTAATTTATGAGGAAGCTTTGCATATTAGAAACCGGGTTTGTGACTCCTAGACAAAAGAAAATTGAGGGTCATTCAGCTTGTCTCCCTCCCTCCTCTCCATCTCATTCTTGCACACTAGTCCGGTTGTTCTTTCCCTGTTGTTCGCTTGGCTTCTTCTGGTCAAATTGACGGGTCGTTAGCCATCGCTGGTGCTCACCTGTTGCTCTGCTAGCTTGGATCCGGCAAATTGCCCATAGTTTCAAAGGCACAGAACCCCTCATCCTACTCCTGCCTTAGCCTTGCTTTTGGCCTGCCTTGTTCTGACTTCTGTGCATCAAAGGTGTAACATGTTCCTTGGTCTGTGTTCACCTGTGTCTTCTGTGCAAAGTCTGCAAGAGTTTTTCTTTCTTTCCTTTGTTCATTTGTTCATCGTTCTTTTTTTTGGGGGGGGGGGGGGGTGTTGTGGTCAATGGTTTAAAAATGTGGGTGGAGGATGGTGGACCAGCCAAACTGGGGAAGGATTCTTGTTTAGCTTTTATTTTTCTATCATTTATTCTTTTTTCTTTCTTTTTTTAAACAGTTCATTTTCCTTCTCTTGTCCTTTTAAGGCAATGCTGTCTTTCTTCCTTTACCCTTTTTCTCCCACATGCTTTTTGCTTTTTTGAGCTTAGAAGAAACAGTTCAGAAAGTTGTTCCCTTTCAAATCTCTGTGTGCCTTTTTGTGTGTGTTTGTGTCTGTGTCTGTGCGTGTTGCGTGTTTTTTTTTTGTTGGGGGGGGGGGGTGCTTGGGGTTGGGGGGATTCTCCTTATGAGTGTCGCTTTGGTTATTCAATTATTCTTATGATTTTGATTTCAGAGATTGCTTTTCAAGTGGGATTGACTACTCATGCATGCATGTGTGCTTGTGTGCAATCTATAAATGCACGTGGACATTCTGAGCTTAATAGCATCCAGCAATGTTAAGATATGATTAGTGTTTCTCTAGACTAGTGAAAAAGAAAAACTAAGAAGGAATAAAATTCCAATCCAAGAAGGGAGTCATAAGCTACTGAGCTGTATGACTTCAACAGAGGTCCAGTGCCTGTTAATACATTTCACGTCCGACATTTGCATAATATATTTATAAGAATTTTTTTCCCTTACGAAAACTATTCGTAAGAAATTTGCAGGTTCCTTAAAACGCGCTATTGTCAATGTCAGTCTGGCCATCCCATGCCTTGAAATTATTCTGCTTTCTCTGGGAGGGGAAGGATGCGAAATTGTCCCATCTTGATTTATTAGGACAAATGGACAATGGTGTTCTCATATGAAAGAATGAAAGGAGGAAAGTGGGAATTTCTGAAATCATGTGATGTTCTTGTTGGTTGTTGACAATGTCTTTCTATTTTGTACGACTAGACCATTCTTTCATATTTGTGGTTATGATTGTCATCTGTCTCACCTTCTGAGAACAGTAAAGCTATTTTGGCAGACTTTAGTCTCATTATTGCTACAGTATTATCATTGGTGCATGGATATCATGAACTTGCGATGCAACTATAAATAAGTTGGTGGGTATCGGCTAGCATAACTGGTAAATTCTATGGGATTCAGTACTAGAGACTTGGGTTCAAAGTAGCAGCCCCATCTCCCCCCTCCCCAAACGAAAAACGAGAAAGCCCCCTATATATGACTTTGGGTCTTTGACCATCCATGATTTCATATGATTGCTTTCAAGATGCATTCTTGGTTGACACCAATCGTGCTTACATGTGCCCCTGATTGTGATGCAGGGGAAAAAAAACATTCTATCCATTTGATGAGTAGGATCGCAATTAGGAGACAATGGTTCAAGGGGAAGAAACAGTTGGCTTGGACAATATAGTCCTTCTCCCATATACTCCCCCCTCGAGCTCAATGGGGGTCCTTTCTATGTCATTATTGCTTCCTGCACTGCAACATTTATTGTGGCAAAGTTGTCCCAGGGGATTTGACCTTCGGGCATGGGACTTGTAGACCATAATATTTTCATTCCGGATGATTATTATTTCTATCAACTATTATTCTGTGGCGAATTTAACAGGATGACACTCTGTCTGTTCATAAACTTCGCCTTTGTAAGGTGGGCTAATGGCCCCCAAATTGAGAGACGGTGCACTTGGAAGTCGGAGGTAATGTTAATGGAATTGTGGGTGTGTATCAAATGAAACCCCTTGACTTGGCAGAGTTGGTAATATTGCTTTGCTGTGTTAACTGGAATACTGGATGCTACTCGGCATAAACACGGAATGTAAGAGCGCCTGTCATGCTTGGGAAACTTTTCTGGTTCTTAATTTGTAAGTCTTGAATGAAAAGCCAGGTTATGTGTACCCGTACAATTATGCAGATTCTGTGTGAAGTAGGAGTTGGCTTGTTTAGGAGGATGATATAAGAGAAGTTTGCGAGGCCTTCCCCTCTTCTCTTTTTCCTTCAAAAAAAGTTTTTTGGATTTTACGCAACTAATAAAAAAAAACAGGGTTTTTAAATTGGGGGGGGGGGGGATGTCTAGGTTTGGTATGGATGGGCCAAATGCAGGTGGAATTTGATCACATTGAGTCTGATCGTGCAGCACTGGTTTAATTTTGGGTCTGTAAAGTGCATGTGCATCGTCCAGCTCTCCCCAAATCTATTCTGAGAATTTTTTTTATTAATTTTAAGTTTTTAAATGTTGGTATTATTGTTGAACTAGGGTTCTATCTCTTCTGGCAATAACGTCAGCAGGAGGTGGGCGGTGTAACAGAGGGTAAGGTCAAGGGGAAGTATAGTTCTCCTGTATTTTTTTAGTGAGATTTGGATCTCATGCATCTCTGTTAGAAAAGTGGGATAATGTAAACGCTCTAAAATAGCAACGTTGTAGTCCAGATCATTAAGTTTTATTAGTGATTAGTTTTCATTATATTTGTTTTGTTCATTTTCTTTCTTACATGAATGAAAACGGGTGCATTAGGTTCTAAACGGATCATGAAGGAAAGTTAGCGGAAAAAGTTGTTAAAAACTAATGATAAAACTTTCTCTATAAAATTGTGAGGAAAGTTGAGGAAACTTTTCAATCTCCTTCAACCTCACGTTATTTAGATTATATCAACATGATTCAAGTAGCCCATCAACATTTAAATTTTTCTTCCAAATTTTTTTATTTTTTTATCAATCCAAATAAGAGAAAAAAACTTATTTTCTCCCTACGTTTTTTTTCTTCACTTTTTTTCATTTAACTTTTCTTTTTACTAAATTTTCTAAGAACCAAACGAAACCTGGAGCAAAAAGGCAAAAAAAATGAAGATCATTTATTCACTATTATAAATTTCAAATTAAAATTTTAAGTAATCACTATTCTATTCTGTCAACAAAAAAAAAAAAAAAAACAAAGAGCGCCAATTGGCCCAATTTCAGGAGTGCACTCGCGGAGTCGCGCTTATT
Organism: Selenicereus undatus; assembly: GCA_017589665.1. Classification (NCBI taxonomy): domain Eukaryota; kingdom Viridiplantae; phylum Streptophyta; class Magnoliopsida; order Caryophyllales; family Cactaceae; genus Selenicereus; species Selenicereus undatus. The sequence goes on from JACYFF010031958.1 coordinate 106,183,698, forward strand.
GTGTGAAGGTGGTCAGTGATCACTAATATCAGCAGCTCCAACCTATGCTCATGTTCTCGCTGCCTCTCTCTCTCTCTCTCTCTGCGTGTGTCTGGGTGGGACTCAATTGGTAAAACTCCCATATATCTCTGTCTAAATTCTATTTGTAGAAGAACTTTCAGTAGGGTTTAAAATCGTTCCTTAATCGCTAAACCCGAAGAATCAGAAAAAAGGGCCTTTGATTGCTACCTCGCTGAATCTTTACTTTTCTCCCCTTTTGATTGATGCCCATTTTCGCCGATTTGATTAAAATGGCATTTGTCCCCATATTCCCTGCTTCCTTGGATGTCTGCTTCTTTCTTCAGTCATCAATTTGGACGAAATGTTTTAATGGTGAAGCATAATTGGTCGATCTTATCACGTAGCTCTCTCAAATTGCAAATTTCTGTTCTGAAATTGCAAATGCTCCGGATTTGTTGTTGGGCTTTATGTTTCGACGAATTGTGTTGGGGCAAAATGGGTTTATGCAAGGGATGAGTCACTTGAAATTTTGTAGTTTATATTTCCAAGATGTTAACTTTCTGAGGCTAATTTCACAGGAACATTTAGTTTCCAGATTTCTTTCTCTGAAAATTTTCTTATAGTTTCTCTTACACGCAGAAAAGGGACCCGTTTTGTTGGATGGTAATGAGGGGTTGTGTTTGATAATTGATATAAACTCAGTAATATCAGCCTTCCATTTGACCGTTTCTGTGTCAGGGATCCTTTTTTTGTTTTTTAATTATGATTTTAAGTCTGAAATATAATCTGTTCGGTACTTCACTTTTCTTTTGCTCTTTTCCCTTGGAGCTTTGCATATGACAGCTTGCTATTTGTTCTAAAACGAATATGTGTGGTTTTGCATTCCACCATTTTGATGTTGTAACTGGACTTACTTGTGATTCAGATAGAAATCCCAATGGCAGAAAACCATCAAGAGGAGTTACAAGGTCTGCGTAACCTCGTGGCGAAACTTGCTAAGGAGATAGATTACAAGAACCATCTATTGCTGCAGAAGGAGGGTTTGTGTCTTGAGAAATTCACTACTATGAGCAGTTTGGTGGAGGAGAAAGATAGGCTCCTAGATGAGAGATCCACAGTGATTGCCACTCTGAGAGTGCAGAAACATAGGCTGCATGAAGCTTTTCTACAAGGTAGTCTTATTGTGGTTAACACCCATGCACCTATATCATATCATAAATTATAGTCTCTGAGATTGCGAGTCGTATCAAAACATGGCTTGTTCATTTTGTTTGCTTAGTTTCCTGCGTGCGATTTTAGTATATACCTGAAATTTAGGAACAACATAGTCAATTAGACAGTAGCTCTGGAATTTCTGTTTGGTTGGAAAGTTCCCAATTTCAATGTCTTGGCAATATCAAAACTAATAAGAAATCAGGAATCTTCAAATAATCTTGTACCATCTATCTCAAATACTGGCTTGCTTATAGGAAAAACAGGAAGCATTATATCCTTCTTGTCTTCATGACGCTGGACACTGGACAGGTTTCAAAACTGTTGTGGTCACAACATTTTCCCGTTATGAATGCAGCTTTGGTGACCTTCTTGTGTTTGATTGTTGAAAACTTCCACTAATCTTGTGTTGCCCAGCAGAAAGGAAAGGGGGAAAAGAAGGTTGTTTTTTTTGGGCTCTACATGGCCCTTAAATTTCCATGAAAAGCCACTTTATTTTGCTGCTGAATTGATGTGAATTTTATTATTTTATTTATGTTATTTTGTGGTTTTCTCTTTGATGGAGGCCATCTGCCTTCTCCCTGGTTCTCTCCCTTTTGTTTCTGCTGTGAAGATTTATTCATTTTCTTTTTCCACGCTGTATTTCCAGAGACACAAAAACACGAACATGTGAAGCTAGAAATAGAGAAACTTAAGCATGCTTTGGAAACTGAAAAGGAGAAGCTTGTTGAGGAAAGAAGGAAGAATGAGGGAGGAAATGAGGTTAGTACTGTTGGTACAAGTAAAAAAGGGTGTCTTAAACTTCCAAATGAATGGAATCTTTTGAGTATGCAGCACAAGGAACAAGATTGTCCACTTGTAAAAGAGCTACAGGTAAGGGCTACTTTATATTTGCATTCTTATTATGACAACTGACAAGGAGCACGATTCTTCCTACCCCCTGAACTACTCAGGTTGTATTATCATACTCATCTCATCATCTCACAAAATTGTGAGCCACAACTCACAAGTTGCAACATACTCATATAATTAGAGATGGAAGGGAGTATCTAATGAAGATAATTAGTCTAACACAATGATATGTCTGACTAACTTGATGCTGTGGGAAAAACAGGAATTGAGGGATCACAATAAAGATTTGAAAGCTCGGATTGACATTCTGACAAAAGAACTTAAAGAAAAAGGAAAAGCATTGGATCGGATTGAAAGGTTTAATGACATACTTGTATCGAAAGAGCATTCAAGCAATGAAGAGCTGCAAGCTGCAAGAAAGGCAGCCATGAATGTATGTCTACTCTAATTCCCTCCTTTCTGTCTTTATCTTGCAGCTCCCAAATCTATTCAACGAACTTAGTCGACTAATCTGTATGAGACGGTTAAATTTTTTTAAGTGTTAACACAGCCATTCTATTTAACTGTCTTGAAATGTCTTTTAAAATCAAAAGTTCCCCACCAATTAACAATGATGCGGTTTGTTTCTCACCAATACAGTATTTACTAAATATGAATTGCAATGGAACCAAAATTGGGATCAAGAGAATGGGAGAGATTGATCCACAGCCTTTTGGGGCTGCATGTTTGAAGAAATTATGCAATGGAAACTGGGAGAAGAGATCTAATGAATTATATTCCTCATGGCGCGAGAATCTCAGTGATCCAAGCTGGAATCCCTTCAAGAAGAAAATCGTTGATGGGAAACTGAGTGTATGTTTTCATCACTCTTTTACTCTCGTATAGTGATGGCTGCTGCCTCCTACTTGCTTAGAAGCCATCATAGTTTTTACATCAAATGCTACCATTGTTGATAAATATTTAAAGTCTTATAATTCATCTCCTAGCAAAGCATAATTTTGGATTCCAAAAATTGACCAGAATGATGTCATCTTTTAATTTGTGTAAACCCCTTAATTACTTTTTTACCATGACTTATGAGCAAATTGAGTTATGTCATGTTGTTTTATAGCTCTTTGAGATGTGAAAATTCTGTAAGCATGATACCGTCATGACTCAATGCGTTTTTAGAGTAAGGTATATGTTTGAAGGGTTCTTGTTGCTTTGGTGTTATATAATTCGTATGGTCTGCAGCATAATTAGCAGGTTTGTTGGGACAGATGGAAACTACAACAAACAGAAAACTCTCACGCAAGTAAAGAAAACCAATGGGGGAAAATAAATAAATAAGAACTTGAAAATGCCAAATTTCTTAAAAGAATGGAGGTGATATGACACTTAGCCTTTCCTTTAGAAAAATATCTTTTTATATTTTTTTCCTCTTGAAATACCACTATATCTGTCATTCTAATTCTGAAGATGCAGGAAGTTGTAGATGAAAATGACAAAAAGCTGGCAGAGTTGAGAGAAGAATGGGGTGAGGAAGCATACCAAGCAGTGGTGAATGCATTATTAGATCTAAAAGAGTACAACCCTGGTGCAAGATATTCTATTCCTGAGCTGTGGAACTTCGAAAGGGGACAAAGGGCTTACTTGGAAGAAGTAATTCAGCAAATAATTTTGCTCTGGGAAATTCTCAAAAAGAAAGATGTCGAGCAATCTGCTGCTATCATTGAGCTGAAAGAAGAGAAAGAGAGGCTATCTAAAAGGTTGGAAAGGATCAATATTCTCATGGGGGAGAGAGGCGTGCTTCTTACTGAGAAATACAGAACAATTGGCAAACTAATGTCACAGGATGCTCAGAAGGATAAGTTGCTGGGCAAGGTGTCTAAAACTGTCTCCACATTGACTGCAGGGAAAGAAGTTCTTGTTGAAACTTGCAATGAAGGTTTTTTTTTTTTTTTTTGAGGAAATATGATGTCTCGTTCATCAAATCATAAGCCATAAATCTGTAATTATCATTCAGTAGATCTGTCTTGAAAAATATCACTTGTTCCGTTAGCCTTCTAGAGTCTATTGTCACTTTTCTTTTTTCTTTTCCCCCCCCCCCCTTTTTTTGGGGACCGGGGGGGGTGGAGTTGGTTTGCTAGATAATGCCTTATAATAAACACTAAACGTGATGGCTGCTTCTTTTCCGCCATCCTGCTGTCTTCCCTGTGTGTCTGTTCAATTACTGTTTTCCCTTCCTTGGGGAAAGGGGAGTGGATGAGAGGGACTTCTCTCTCTCTCTCTCTCGGGGATCCCTGTTTTCTCACATTTCATGAGTTTTGCCAGGGAAGAAAAGGAATGAATGCATGCAAAACCTGATTGAGAAGTTAAATCATGACTTGCAATTTCCAAAGGATCTTGGTAAGCAAACCAAGGAACTCAAGTGGAGGATGGGGGCTGGCCAAGATAATGTGGGTGGAGGGACTGTAACAATCAAGACGGAAGTGGATTGCTTTTTTGTATCTGCGGCCGATCAAGGGCAGCCACCTGCAAAGAAGCTGAAGGGCTCAGAGGTTGACAATGTCAGGGAGGCAAAAGGCTCAAAATCAGAAGATAAAGTAAACATTCTCACCAGTTATCATGCTATGGTGAGTCCTTATCAATGTTGAAACTTAGTTCTGAATTTCTGATTACATGGTCCATTGTTTTAACGTACCTGTCACTGCCTGCTGGTTCTGTCTTATGACTTTCTGTGTGAGAAGGTATTGTTTAGAGGTCCATGTGTGCTTCAACTTTAGCTTTCTTCAAATCCAAAACAAATGCATAACCCGGCAGTCCCATCTCAGCGAGTGTGTGTGCGGGGTTTTTTTTGGGGGGGGGTTGTTCAGAGGTGGCACCGTTTGTTCCTCCGTTGTTCTACTTCCACATTTGAAAAATGTTTATGCTGGTCATCAGGAAGAACCTCTGAGTCTTGACTCTTGACTAACTAGTGTTAAACATCTTGACTACACTAAGCCCCACAACAGGCAGGATAACATAGCTTTTGGTTTTTGGACACAGTTTCCAATTATCAGGTTATCAAGCTACAATGTTAGGCCTTAAAACTTCGTACTATGTTATGCTGAGTGCCTCTGCTAAAATCCAATTCAATGGCACTTCACCATACCAAACTTTTAATACTACATTGTTTTAGTGGTAAGGCTGCATTCAAAATTGGCTTCTGAGTTACACTTATTCTTGTGCATATCTTGCTTATTCTGCTGTCTGATAACGTGTTTAGGTGGTGAATTTCAAGAATGATTTATGGTTCTTGTTAGTGGCTTTGTCTGCCTCATATGTTTTGGTTTGGGGGGCCTTATTTTTCATTGGGCGAATGCAGTTGCAAGATCAAAAGGTGGAGAAAAATAATAAAGGAAAAGATGAGCCTGGCATGCCCTTTCGAACTGCTGTTTCCTCTTCCTCACACTCCGTGAAGAGGGCTAGAAGTAAGTTTCCACATCTTTTTATCCGTAAAGCTCTTGTTATGTTGTATATTCTTATTATTCTTAACTTGATTGATACATTATTGGAGCTGGTGGATGTGGTTTGTCAGATAGGTTATGCTCAAAATGAAGGTACAAACTACAAAGACAGAGATGAACAAGAATCTATTGAAAGAAGAGCATGTCACTAGTTTGTCTAAAGAAGCATACTTGCTCCAAACTATTTCTGGAATTGTACAGTTTAGAGTTTACAGTAATTAGATATCACATACTTCAAGATGGGAAAGGCTAGAAGTTGAAATATTAGTAATTTGCGCATGATTCTGTCGAAGTTCTAGATGTTTATGATGTTTTGTGAAACAATATTCGCTGAAAATTTATCCAGGCTGTCTTTATGTCTGCAATTTTAATGTGGATGTTGTCTGGCTGCTTGCAATCATCTAATTGTCCAGCATTTGTGCATGACCCTTTGACAGCCTAACAATCAAACACACAATTACCAACGGAAGGGGGTTTTCTTTTTTCTTTTGTTTTCTTTGGAGGACTTTGGGGGGGGGGGGGCCATTGGAGACCAGGGAAAACCTCAACTTGAGAAAGAGAACATCAGCATTCAACTGTGGATGAAGTGTTGATTCATTAACCCATTATCACAGACTCACTAATGGCTGCCCCATTAACATATTGTTGCAGACTCACTAATGGCTTCGATGTTTACCCTTTCCATTGGTTTGAGCATCACTAGTTTGATAATTCCAAAACAAATCCCCTAATTTTTTAATATTTAAGAGTATCTAATGTACAAATGCATGCTTTCTTTCACAGTAACCCTCAAATACATCCTCATCCCTTTACTAGAAGGGGGTTTATTTACATTCAGACTGAGGGAATATCATGAATGATAAATTCATAATGCATGCAGGTTGGCTTTCTGTCACGTATAGTACAAATATGAACCAACCTTGACAATCGGTGTACATTTTATGAAAAATAATATTCCCCTGGGCCCACCAGTCTTACGCCACTGCTAGTTCAGGCTCAGAAAGACAGACCATTTTGATATTCAGAAATTGCACTTTTGATTCTCCCTCCATTTGGGATACTGTCAGTCTTTGCTACACATGCTTTTCACCCTTGTACCAGTGTACTGACACCCTTTCATTTTCCTCTTTTTATAATTTTCTCCCCTAAAAGCCATTTTGATCTTAGCCTTTGATCTGAGATCCGACTACCTATATTAGGAGTTCTGTTTATTTGTGAATTGCTCACTGTCATTTCAGCAATTTATTGTTATGTCTCATCTCATATAGAATAGAGATTTCAATTTGAACTTTTCTTTGCAGAACTTACTTTCATTTGTGGCTAAATCATCTTAGCACGTAAAGTCACAAATGACAAACTGCAGCCATGAGAATGAACTCAAAATGCTGCGAAACCTAATAATGAGACTTTCGGGGGAGATTGACTACAAGAACCATCAGTTGATGGAGACGAATGAGAGCAATGTGATAGCAATACAGAAGTTCACGAAGGAGAAAGAAAGGCTGCTGGCCGAAAGGTCTGCAGCAATCAGCGTGTTGGTGGCTGAGAATGTGGAGAAAGACAGATTGGTTGGTGAGAAATCAGCAGCCATTGTGGATTTAACAGAAGAGAAGGAAAGACTGATTAACGAGAATTCTGTGCATATCACCATGTTGACTGCACAAAATGCTGAAAAAGACCAGCTGCTTGCTGAGAAATCTGCAATTATCGCAACCTTGACTGCAGAGAAAGAACAGCTGCTTAATGAAATATCAACAGCTAAGAACATGGTGGAGGTGAAGAAGGAAAGGCTGGTTGATGAGGCTGCAGCTACAACCATGTTGATGGAACGTTTTGCAGAGAAGGAAAGACTTCTCAATGAGAAATCTCCCGCTTTCAGATGCTTAATGATGGAAAAGAATCAGTTGCTCGAAGCTTATCTAACAGGTATGAGTGTTTGTTGCATCAGGGAGAAAATGAGTTTTCATTTACGTAGGATCAATTCTTTTGCATTTAATTGGTGAACTCATGATGTCTTTTCTGGTGACAGGACTGAATTCCACCCCCCCCCCCCCCGGGGGGGGGGGCCTCTTTAGGATTAATTTATCCTGTCATTTAGTCCATTGATCCATTGATCCCTTGCCATTGGTCATTACAATGACTCACTTTTGAATTTCATAGGGTTGAAAAAGACTAATGACATGAAGCTAGAGAATGAGAAGCTCCAGCAAGATTTGGGATCTCATAGGAAAGAGCTTGAAAGAGTGATCAAGAAGCAGAACACCATGGTAGAAGAAAAAGTCGCCATCACTAATGCTGAGATTGAAAAGGTTAGATGCTACTTGGAACCTCCCAAGAGTGAACTAGCTCTTCTAGCACAAGAGTACAAGGACTCTGGGTTCAAAACTGGGCAGCGCAAGATCATTTCAGCGGTAGAGATTACTAAGAATCTACATTTTATTGACGTTTATGTTCATCTATGTGTGCTATGGTTTTTTCCCCTGTTATTGTGCTGGTATTACCTTCATGCAGCTGGAATTCCAAACCCTTGAAGATTTAAGGGCTCAAGTTGACACACTAAGAAAAGAACTGGATGAAAAAGTGGAGGTGTTGCAGAACTTGGAAGTGGACAATCAAACTCTGATGATCAAAGAGCTCAATAGTAACCACGAGCTACAAGATGCTCGCAAAGCTGCCACTAAAGTAATATACAACAGTGCTTTTTGGGCTAATACTAGAGGAAAAAGTCCTTCATACCAATCATGTATTTATGAATAATGACTTGTGATATTGGCATATCTATGCCGTGATGTTCCTGTATACATTTAGCTTGATGCCCAACTTTCTATGAACTGAGCAGCGATGTTTCATCTTTGTAGGGTTTGGAAGCTATGAAGACTTCGCAGAATCAGATAATTATTGGGATAAAAAGAATGGGAGAAGTGGAACAAAGGCCTTTCCGAAATGCATGTTTGAAGAGGTTTCGCAGTGGTGACTGGGATGAGAAATATGGGAATTGGGAAGAGAAGTCAATGGAATTATGCTCCTTGTGGCAAAGTCATTTGAGCAATCCTGGGTGGCAACCCTTTAAGAAGGAGGTCATCAATGGAAAATTAACTGTATGTCATTTTAACTTCTATACATCTACGACATAAAGATTGATTGTGCATGCAAAAGATATTAGAAACCTCATATCCTTGTCATCTTAAGTTTTAACTAATGAATTAATGACACATGAATAGACTTGGCAAGCTGGTTGATTGTGTGGGGTTCACTATGATTCAGGAGGATTTAGCTGTGGGAACATTGATTTAACTTGGGCTCTGTCTGGGTCATTTCTTTTCCATATTCACATTTACTTGGTTTGTAAAAAAGTTCGTAAAGGAATCCTAAACTATATTGGTTAAGTGAATCTCAGGTTGTGTCCGGTTTGAGTCAGAATGAATTAAGGTTCAGGTCTAACTGAGGCGGCCTTATTCTAGTGCAAAGTTGAGTCTAGTTTCAGAGCATCCAAACCACGTCGCTAACTTTAGGGTATTTTAACATAATGCTCTTTCCTAGGTTGCTCTTTTTCTTTCCAGTCTGTGATTTCTAGCACTTCATATATGTTATGCAGGAAGTTATAGATGAAAATGATCCACTGTTGAAAGAACTGAGACAAGAATGGGGAGAGGAAGCCTACAAAGCGATAGCTGAGGCGTTGCATGGAGTGAATGAGTACAACGCAAGTGGGCGGTATCCTGTTTCTGAGCTTTGGAACTACAAAGAGAATAGGAAAGCGACTCTGGCTGAGGTTATTCAATATGTGATCAAGCAATGGCGGACTCACAAGAACAAGAAGAAAAGCATGAATGTTTAGATCATAGTGAATTCGCCATTGGTTCATGGAATTATGCGTGCATGTTTCTGCTCTTCATATGATGCATATATGTCTGAGTTCAGAGACTCTGTACTGGTGAACTTTGATTAGAATAATGGATAATTTTAAGCAATTGCCTCATCTTTGTTCCATGAACATTAGATATAATTGGGTCGACACCCATCGAGAAGACAACCAAAAAATTTGATCAATGTTTCTTTAAAAATGTCCATGTGCGCATGGATATAGTTGGATGGGCGGTTTACTGGTTTCTTGAAAAGCATGTCCAGCCTCATGGCAACTCTAGCTTGAAATATAGTGGATTTGTTTGTTACTTACACAAAATACTTAAATTGAAAATTTTTCAAGTAGGAGAAAATTTATCCATCTGTCATAAAATCTTAAAAAAAATTTACTTGAACATGAAAATACTTAGTTTTGAATCGAAAAATTTTCGAGTAGAAGAAAATTTGTCCATTTGTCATAAAATCTTAAAAAAATTTACTTGGACATGAAAATACTTAGTGGGTATTTGGCCTTGATTTTGAAACTGCTTTTAGTATTCTAAAATAGAAATTGGGCCAAACACCTATTTTTTCAAGAGTTAAAAATAGATTTTGAAAAGTAATTTTAAGGAGAGGAGTCTCCAAAAGCAGAAGCACCAAATTGTTGCTTCTGTTTCTGTTCCTCACTGATGGATGCGGTACATTAAGTGTTTATTTAATCTCTTAATTTGATGATTAGGCCCTTATGTACACAACTAATTCCTTCCTATCTCCTACATAATGGCCCGTCAAATTTGCTTTCTTAGAATTTCTCTATCCTCTCATCTCTGCCCTCAGTCTCTATTTGAGCTTCTCTCTCCTTAAAGGCTTCCAAACCTTCTTAATTGAAATTACTCATTGCAAATGCAGTCTATGTCTCACATAAATGCTATTCTAGCATCAATCTAATTATAGAACAGGAGATGCTAGTGCTGTAAATTTTTTTTACCCAAATTTGATATAAAACTGTTTGTAACACCCCCCAAAAAAAAACGAAGTGAAAAAATTGACATAGAATCCCACTCAATCTATGCTTCATGTGCGACAAGGAAACAAATACGAAGACAATTAAAAGAGTAATAATTATAGAGTGACCAGCTTTTATATAGTGTTTCTGGTGAACTATAGTCGACTTGTCGGTTTCTCTCTCCTTTCTTCTTTATTTCTTATGTTCAACGTATATATCTCTTTTTTTCCCTGGGGGCTCATGAGATCATAGTTTTTTATAAATTGAAGAATGAAATGAGAATTTAGATGTGTTACAATGGCGTCAGCCAGAAAGGAGTCGAAGGATTTGTCAGTAATAATCTTCGCCAGTTGCTTCCGTAGATAAGCCACATAGGAAAAAAAAAATGAAAAGGAAGAGGGGGTTATGCACTTATGCATATGAAATGCAATTTGTCTTCATAAAAGCAAGATCAAACAGTTTAAATTTATGAGTACTTCAATTATAAGTTTGACCAAACACTTATGACTTTGTGTAAAAATAGTTTTTGAAAAAAGTGATTTTAATAAGTTAAAATGTTTTTGTAAAAGTTTGACCAGACATGCTCTTAATTTCGTTGAATACATCATTGCATAATATATCCTTCCTATGCCATGTTCATTTCATCTTCCCCAAAGTTACGATTTCATAAGTGCTTTTGTTAGCTTACAAAAAGTTCAAAGCCCCTTGAAATTTTAGGATTCACTTGGAGAACTTCAGCAAATCCAAATACCATTGTGAGAGGAGCAAAATACATGTCAGTGCAGTAGTACGTCACTGTCCCCCAACTCCAACCCCCCCCCCCAAAAAAAAAAAAAGAAAAAAACTTCACCTGTAAAAGAATTCTAAATTTTAAACAAGAGGAGTCGTCCAGTGGTTCTCAAGTAAACAACTCTTGCAAGCCAAAGGCTAAATGCGCATGCAATCTGAAGCAGCTTTGCCAAACTCCGCAATTCATATCCTGCATTCTTGATTGGTAAGTAGTGCTGAATGCCCTGCATTTTTGTCTTCAGTTTAGTCATCCAACTCATGTAGAATGTGTAGTGGGTTTAGGGTTCTTGGTAGCGGAAAACTAAAATGTGGGTTCATCATAAAAGATTCCACCTTTAAAGTTTGGACTTTTTTTTTTTGGCTGGGTATTTAGGGCTTTTATGCTTCTGCACAATCATGGTTGCGTCATTGCATGTGTCTAACTTATGCAGAATCATGTACATGATGATTTAGAGTGTTGATTTTAGCAAATGATTGTGTCTGTTTTCCCTTGCTTGGTTGGTTTTTGTGTACTTGTATTCTGTTTAAATTCCATTTTCCTCAGAAAATTTTGGGCTTCAAGCAATAGGGAAACTCTATCAGCGTGTCACTTCTCTGAAAATGTCTAGGAGTCAAAATTGAAGGAAAAAGGTTTAGAAATTTTGAGGCTGAGAGAGGGTCGTTCTGGTAAATCAGATGTAAAGATTGAAGATTTCTGCTTGTTTACGACCCTTCCATTTGTCCCATCTTTTGTTTTTAATTTCCGGGGTTTATTTATTTATTTTTTTGGGTTGGGTGGTGGGAACGACATTGTCACATTCCTCTTTTAAGACTTAGAATTTGGTCCCGTATAATTCGAAGTTGGTCATATGTAGGTTCAAAAAGTGCTGGTCATTGTATATAATCACTTCTGACTTGTATTTGCTAGGATTTCTGGATGAAGCTTGGTGGCTACAATGGAAAGCCATAAAAATGAAGAATCACAGCAGCTGCGTAAGCTCATTATGAAGCTTGCAGTGGAGATTGATGTTAAAAACATGAAGTTGATCCAAATGGCGGAAAAGTATGATGAAATGTCTGCAGCTCTAAAAAGAACGGACATAGAAAAACAAAGACTGCAGCAAGATCATGACAAAGGTATGTCCTGCTGTACAGTTTTCGACATGTATACAGAACATTCTTTTAGTCAGCATATCTGAGTTTACTAAAGTAAATCCAATTCCAGAGTATTAAGTTATTCGTAAGTGCTTGTACTGATAGATACACTTTTAACTTCATAATATAATTGACATGAAACCCTGGAATTCTAAATCTTTGGTCTAGATTTTGCAACTTTGTGTTTGTTGGAAGGAATTGTGGATCTCTAATGTTGACTAACTTTAGTTTGCAATAATGACAGCACCAATAGCAAATGCCAATCCCACAACATTGAGTCTGAGAAGCTTGTGCAAAAGAATATTTTGGGGAAAATTTTGGTCCAGCTATAGCTCTTGGAAAGTGGCCTGATTGACTGAGGTCTTATGCCTGCTAAATAAAATACAGTGTGGAGAGATCCTTGGGTTGAACTCTTTTAAAAATGAAAACTAGCAGAATTCTCATGGAATATGAGATTGGCTACATAGGTAAGACCATAAGACAAGCCATTGAACTGCATGAAAGCGATTGCCTTTGCAGTCCTTGTGTCTAATAAATTGGTCATGCAGAACTTGTTAAGATCATGTTTAGGCTGGCACAATTGTCGTATTGTAAAGACCGAAGGAGAACAATTAATCTTGAAATCACTAGATTCCGTCTTCTGTTGGTTTTTAGCTTTTGGTCAATTCGTGAAGGTGTATCAAGATCAATAGCCAATGACACTGCCTGTGTAAAGAGTATTTCGTTCATAGTCGTGTTCTCCTTGTGAGTTTTGACTTCATGAACTAATGGCTGATGTCTTTGAATGGTGAACATCTTACAATGAGAATAGGGAGGAGAAAATTGGGGGGGGGGGGCAAGAAAGAGTCTAGAGATGCAGTGTGATGATGTTTACTTGGTCTGCCATGTCATTAGTAAACAAGATCTATTGTGCAAGTGCAAGGACAAGAGCTAGCCTTTAAGAGATCTATTGTTGCTGATATATATACTTTCTAGACCAGCAGCATCCACTCTTATTCAAGGGTGAGGAATGCTATTACACTGTTCCTTTTCTATTTGAACTTGTGTCAACTTCAATTTGCCTCATTTTATTTTGTTTATGTTCAATTTATTGTTCTTCGCAACCTGCAGTACAATTTCTTCTTGCAACTTTACTTTTTTCTTTCTCCATCTGATCTTGTATGCATCAGATTAAGAATTAAATCAACAATTATCAGGAACTTCTACTACATTGATGGATTTCAGAATACAAAAAATGAGTCCGCTTGTTTTCCCGATTATGCAAAACTGTGACCTCATTAATTGATGCCTTTAGTTGTGAAGCAATGGGGATCTAGACATTTAGAATAGGGTGTCCATCTATCAATGTTATCACTAATATATACTCCCAAAAAAATAAATCATATCATACATATTATGGTAGTCTATTTTGAGTAGACATTCTGTCTCGTAATTTTTTAACAAAAATTCCGTCTCCAATTTCCACATTAGAGGAAATACCTCACTTTTTTACTCAAAAAAAAAAAGAGAGAAAAAACTGTGGTAGTCTACTACTATATTTGTTCTCAACGATTCTTCATATTTTGAAGTTGATGCAAAAATTGTGCCGAAATCATAGATTGTTACAATTATGTACCATTTACTAAAACCATTGCTTGTAGACCACAAATCATTAGCACCAAGTAATTAAAACAAAAAAAAAGCGCAATGAAGTGAATATGCCAACCATGAAATAAAACTACAAATAATGAATCTCCACTATCTAATTACATCAGGGGGGGGGGGAAGAACAAAAATCGGCATCAAACTCAAATCATCGATTAGCACCAAGTTAAAGAAAATTCTGCACCAATACGATATTGCAACTGAGCAGCAAAAAAAATTAATAATAACAATGAAAAAATATTAAAGAGACTAGTATTAGATAGAATTAAAAGTCTAAACCCTACATAAGAGAGAAAGGGAAGGAGAAATAGAAAGAGAGATTTGGGAAAATGGAATGCAGTTTTGCATGAGAAGACGAGATAAAGATTTGGCCTTGGATGCATTTAATTTATTTCATTTTCTATCAAATTCAAAAATTCCAATTTTATAGTGGCAGGTTTTATATTTTGAAAAAATAAAAAATGCTAGTATATGAATTGGGTATATTTAGAGGATATGCATAACTTTTTGGGCCTATTTTAGAAGTGTTCACATATACTAATCTAACCCCTTTTGAAATATCCCCCTAGAATTTTTTTAGAGTAGGGGGGGTAGTGAGGGGGGATGGATGGCTGTCTGGTGTTGTAAACTTAAAGACCATGTAAATAATTTGGGGGCATTCTCAGTGAATAAAATGCAAGATTAAATGGAGCAAGGGGGATGCCCCTGCCTGAGGCACTCTTTAAAACTTGGTTTCAAGCATGTTCAACTTAATGACTCAGGTTCAGCTGTTTCTTTTAGCAATTGAAAGAATGCAATGTATTATGCTGAGTAGTGAAAGAATGAAGCACGAGCTGGACTGTCAAAGAAAACAAGTTGAGCAGAGGGCTAAGGACATGGACAAGCGTGAGATGCAAATTTATTCTGAGCAGGAGAAGGTAATAAATTTTTCCTTTGTTACATTGGCGGCATTTTTAATCTAAATAGGGAATACCTTCATGTTGTGTATGAGATAAATAAGTCATATAAAATTCAAGCATTAAGATGTGTGAAGTCATGTAAGAACTAAGAAGTAACCATGGTTATTTTTTTCCTTCCTAGTTCTCATTTTCTGGGTCTTTTGGAGATAAGACTATCTATTGAACTTCTTACATCTTCATTGAGTTTAGATTGATGCTTTGGTAAGGGATCTGGAAGAAAACGGAGATGAACTACAGTGCTTGGAAATACTTAACCAAATTCTTATCAACAAGGAGCGTGCAACTAATGCAGAGTTGCAGGATGCCCGTAAAGCTTTAATTCGAGTAAGACTTCACTAAGCTTTTCCTGAATATGTTGGACTTGTGATCGAGTTTGGAGTACCTTGTGGGCTGTTGATTAAACAGCTTTGTATTATTGTCTTTGTCATTTCAGCAAGTGAACAGACTTATTCCATATCCGTATTGCGCAGGCTTTGCCAGGACTATTGGATGTGCAGAGTAATATTGGAATTAGGCGTATGGGAGAAGTTGATACTACGCCTTTCCGAGATGCATGTTTGAAGAAGAGCCCTTCAGGGGATTGGGCAATGGAAGCTTCTGAGTTATGTTCATCATGGCAACAAATCCTTGGTGATCCTAATTGGCATCCTTTTAAGAATACAGTTGTGGATGGAAAGCTGCAGGTGACTTTTAGAATTTTCATGTAGTTGCTTATGCATGATGAGTTTTTCATAATTATTGAATGTGCAGAGCGGATGGGTTCTTGGATGATTGCATTTCTGCTTCTATCTCTCAATCACAGATATTGGACAAAGAAGACTTACACAAATGAAATGGTCTAGATATGGCATCTGAAACAGAAATGTGTTTTAACTTTCTTTTATGCTGTCAAGATAAGGTTCTAAGTCACATTGATTTTTTTTGAATTAGTACCTTGGTTTCTGCTGTTAGATTCATGTGCTTCTTCCATACCTTCGGTTAAGAAGCGGGAGTAAAGACGACAAATTGGTTGCATGAGGAGCTTTCATCTGTTTCTCCTCTGGCTTTCTGGGTGGCTTTTTATCATTTTAGGGTACAAATTTAAGTCCCTGTTGCTCATCATATTGGAAAATGAGCTATTATGTTGTTCACATGTGATGTCTATGGAGTGTTTATGTGGAGTATTGGTCAATTTGTTTGTAAATATAATTTCTTTTGGTTGATCCAGGAAGTAATTGATGAAGATGACCGTAAATTGAAAGAATTGAGAAGTGGATGGGGTGAAGCGGTATATAAAGCTGTGGTCGGCGCATTATTGGAGCTGAATGATTACAACCCTAGTGGCAGGTTTGTAGTTCCTGAACTCTGGAACTACAAGGAGGGGAGAAAGGCTAGTCTGAAAGAGGGCATAGAGTGTCTAATTCAACTATTGACAACCAAATCATTGAAGCGCAAAAGATAAACTGAGAAGGGTGCCAAATTCTTCCCTGTTTATAGTGTTGTTTACAATGTCAGATTTGAAAGCATTGGGTCATGGAAAACAGAATGCCACATTTCAATCTGTACCCTATTTTCAATCCTAAGTATCTCCCCAAGTTTAGCCTCCTATCTGTCAAAATTTCATCTCCGATTTGGCTCGTGAGATCAATTTTCAAGTTGTTCTGATCTACTATGCCCATGTTTTCTCTGGCTGTAATCACTAAATGATAAGTAGAATGCTTGCAATAAAAATGACAGTTTTACGCTGAAACTATATTTCCCCTTATTCAAAATATGTACTAGTCTTTAACAGGTGATCACATCACATCGCATATATACATGATTATCTTTATGATGTTTTATTTACATATACAGTGATACGGTCATGAGCAGGCACACATATAGAATGGCTATTCTATATGCTGATTAGATTTGTGCAGCTGTCTCTAATGTAATCTAGGCATTGGCTACTTAAGCATCAATGTACTTGGTTAGATTGAGCAGAATATCAATAGATGTGCTTGCTTCGGGAGCTTCATGGTTCAGCTTCTCATATTCAAAAGTCCATTTCACCAAGCTGTCTTTGCCCTTTGGTATAACCTGTTGTTTTGCCTTCAGACTCTTGTAATGCTTCTTCAGAACATCACCTTCGACAACAGTGAAAGTTATCAACCTGTTTTCCTCCTCAATACTTCAATCTTCTTCTTGATATACCCTGTCTTCCCATCTGCTCATACACACGAAAAGTTACAAATCAAATCATTTCAAAACTACTGCTCCCTAACTTGCATTCAGAGTTGTTGAATCTAGGGTCATAAGAAAAATATCCTCCATGGAATTCAGGGTTTTGGCTAGTGCATATGGAATTCCCTCCATCTTGCCCAAATACTCAGTTTTTATGGTAACTTCTACACTGGACTGTTGTTCATCGTGTTTTGTCGAAACTTCACAAGTAGGCTTTGCTCTTCTGTAACCGTGTAACGTCATGGTTCTGTAGTCGAAGTCACTTGCTACTTTGCTGCTATGTCGATATACTGTGGAGAAATTTGCAAGAACTTGTGTTAACACGAATGCTTGTGGATACTCTCACTTGGCACTTGGGTATGCTCTCTAATATGTGCATGCATATGTGTGTGTACTTTGCCATTGAAGCTGAGATTTTCTGCTTATTTTTGGGGGATGTCATGGTGTCTTACCCATCATGTTCGAACCTGAATGCAATGCGATGAATTTTTTTTTATTTTTTTTTTTGCGCCAATCATGTTTTTTTGTTATTGGTTTTTTTTTTTTTTTTTTGGGACCATTCTTTTAGACTTGAAAAGAAAATTATCAATCGAAGTTTCTAAATTCTGACCAAATTTTCAAAATTTTAAAATATATAAAATTGATAAAGCCAATATAATTATTTATGGTGTGGAAGAGGGGCTACACTGTAAATAAAATATTGTTAATTTCTAATCAACCCAGGCAATGTGGCTCCTATATTTTCAGCAAATAACAAGTCTATAATCTCCTTTGGAGGAGGTTGAAAGCGACTTAGAAAGTAATAATTCCAATGACTGTCTGAACTGTTTTAACATGTCACCTAAGTTTGCACCTTATCAAGATTTTGTTGTCCTAACTAATTCCTTCAATATTCATTTGGATTTTTAGATAGTTACAATCTAAAAATCTATTTTGATTTAACTAACCTTTTTTCTTTGAGCTTAACCTCCTAAATTTCATCTCTACTAAGTTTTTTTGTTTACCATCGCTAACCTAATAACCTCCCACCAATTACAAAATTGCGCAATTAAATTAAGTAATTAGACAATGAAAAAAATAAAATACTATAACAATCGAGCACAAGCAATTTCAATTGATTGAACACTTATTCTCCAATAATGTTTTAAGTTTGAGTTTTGTAAATGAAAATGATCCATACAGATAGAACTTTCCTCTTATAGACAAACAATAATGTAATCCTAGTGAACAGAGAATCAAACAACCCTGATTTCCCCTCTGTGCGTTTGGTACGTGAAGAAACCAAAAGCCAAACTGACACCCAGCTTCATATGATCGTCACCAAATCAAAATCATACCTCATACCCAGATACTGGGTACCATAGGAGCAGGTCATATTGACCACCAAAGTTTGAAAATTTCCAGAATCAAAACCCCATTTCTTCTCTTCGCGTGTCACTTTTCACAGGAAACAGTTCATTTCTAGTTTTGCAGATTCTGGGTTTTGTGAAAACAATGAAGGGAGGTGAGTTCAGAAAACAAATGAGCATGAAAACAACAACAGCAGTAACAACAACACTCGCCTATGCTCACCGAAATCAAGCCCGCCTTCTTCCTTCCCATCTCGTTTCAGGTCTCTGTCTTCTCCTCTGCCTCTGTTTTGTGGGTAAACACCATCATCTGAGAACTAAAGAAAAAGGGTTTGGATTTGTGAACAAGTTTCTTGCTTTGGTTTTCTTTTTCCCTTTCCATTTTTAGCTTAAAACTTATGGGTTTGATCGTCATTTGGGGTTACCATGGGGGGGGGGGGGGGGTTTAAGAAAAAGAAAAAATAAAAAGGAAAATGAAGTAATAGTGCTCCTGGTGTAAGCAAAAGAAACCAGAGTTTGTAAGCAAGTTACCATCTTGGCCACCATTTTTAAGTTAAACAGAAGATCTGGGTTTAAGTGTGGTGTGGGTTAGGCATGAAGGGTTTTCCTCTTTTGGTAATTGCTCTCTGTTTTTAAGCAATCATTTGAAATTTGCATTGATCTTGACCTAGATTAAGCATAGCACCATGAATATTGAGGATTTTCTGGAAAAGGGTAGCCTTTAATATCAACTTTCAGGACTCACTGGCGATTCAAGATAGTGGATTTGAGTAGTTTCTCTCCCTTTTCACGTAGGAAGGTAGTAGACCTCGCATCATGTGAGCTTACTAAAGGGCATTGATCATAGGAGGCCTAAATGTTTGTTTGGACATCCTGAATTTCGGGGCATGCATGCAGTTAGCTCAAACCCTGATTAAAAATCTGGTGCAGGTTGAAAGGACCTTGATAAGTTGCTGTTTCATATATGGAAAGCTTAGAACAGTGTTAGATCATTGAGTCTTCAAATACAGGTTTAATGTCATAACATGTTTTGAGGTCTGAAAAGTGGTACGCTTAATGGCTAAGATTCTAATGGTGCAGAGACTGTGACCAATGAGAGCCACCTCAGAATGGCTTCATCACAAGATCAATTAGTCTGAAGGCTATACAAGGAAATAGAAATCAGAAATTCAAGAATACAGGAACTGGAGTATATGCATAATCAGACCAGTCCTCGTCTTTCTAGACTTCTTCCAAGCCTTTTCCAGGAGATTGACTGCCAAAAAAAGAGGAAGGTCGACATGGAGGTTCAGTGCAGGGAGAAAGTTGTGAGTCTTCTGAGGGAGGCTGATCGCAAAAATGTGGTGATAGCTCAGCTGAAGCAGACATGTAATGAAATGGGTATGCAGAATAGGAGACTGTTGGAGAAGAGGGATATGTTTCGGAGATTATACAATCAAGGTGCATTACCAATTGCTCTCTCTGCACAAGTATTCTATCTAAGTGTCGTTGTAACTTCTTGTAAGTACTAGGAGAAGTTTTCATGGCCATTTAAAACGTGCAGCGATTTGCTTTACTAGGTTTGTGTTTTACACTATTTCAATACTAAGCTAACATTTTTGGCCTTTCAGAAGCACGGAAGGTGCAGGTTATGGCTCTGGAGAACAAGAGGCTGAAATCCAAGGTAGAATCTGTGGAGAAGGAGGTGAGGCAGTTGATAGAAGGGATGGAAAGTGATCAAGGACAGGGTTCTTCGGAGGAGAAAAATGAAATGGTTAGTTATTAACACAAGAATTGCTTCGTTAGGTTAGGTATAAGAAGTTATCAAATAAATTTTTTTAGTGATCATTGCAAGTAGATGAGCTTGGGAACTGCTGCAGCATGAGATCTAAGTGTCACATTCTAATATACCAATTTGGTTGGATCTCAATTTCATGTCTTTTGCTAATTTGGACCTGGACATTATTTGCTATAAGCATCAATCTGACACTCACATCATCTTGGACAGAATGTGGTAGATCACATCCGTACTCTAAAGGGAGAACTGGAGGAAAAAAAAGATGAAGTGCAGTACCTTCAGACCCTAAATGAAACGCTGTTAGTTAAGGAGCATATGAGCAAGAATGAGCTGCTAGATGCTCATCAAGTCTTGTTAAGTGTACGTATATCTTAATGTCAATACATTCTTCAAATGAAAACCCCCGTTTGAATGAGGCTTAAAATGGGGTTAATGACCTGCCTTTGGTCCTTTCAGTGTCTGCAAGGCATGCTGACTAACCGAACAATGCTGGGAGTCAAAAGAATGGGAGAATTGAACTCAAAACCGTTCTCTGATGCATGTGCTCTGAAGTTTTCAGAAGAAGACTGGGAGATCAAGTCTGCTGAAATGTGTTCACTATGGGAAGAGTATCTGAAGGATTCAAACTGGTATCCATTCAAGCACATCATCATAGATGGGAAGCAGCAGGTATCATCTTTGTTTTTGCTCTTTTAAGCTAATAAATGGAGAAGACAGTTAACACCCTTTTTGATAGAAGTTCTTACCTTTCACTTAATCATGAAACCTTTATAGCCACAGAGAATTGTCAAGGACATTAACTTTTAGGCCATCTGATGGTTCTATGGGGCAGTTTATGTTCTTCTCATATGAAGCACTTGATAATTTTGCATAATTGATATGCAGTTTTTCAGTTTTAGATAAGAGTGGATCAAAGCAAATTGCCTCATTGAACTATCATGTAATCTAGGGTCCTTACGATTTGCTTTGTAGTTCCCTTTTCTTATTTATTATCTTTGAATGACAGGAAGTAATTGACGAGTGCGATGAGAGGCTGGGAAAACTGAGACTAGAATGGGGTGAGGAAGCATATGAGGCTGTAAGAGATGCTTTGTTAGAGCTCAACGAGTACAACCCGAGTGGGAGGTACCCGGTTCGTGAAATCTGGAACTTCAAGGAGGAAAGGAAGGCGAGCTTGAAAGAGGTTATTGAATGCATGATCCAGCTTGTCAAGACTAGCAAGCGCAAGCGCTAATAACTTGTAGAGGCGTGAGTGTGCAGGCTAAGGCTGTTCTTCATCTGACTTCGTTGACGTCCCATAGGTAGGCTTCAATCTGTGTAAATTGTCATCATGCGTTCTGTGGTCACTTAACTTTGCTTACTGCTTGACTGCTATGCTGATATGCTGTAGAGAAACTTGTAAGAACTTCTGTTAGGAGGGATGTTTGTGGATGCTTCCACTTGGATATGTGTGCATGCTTTGGCATGCAAGCTGAGATTTTCTGTTCATTGTGAGAATGATCTTGTAATGTTTTGTCCGTTCATTTGATTCTAAACTGATAGTCCAGTTTTTCACAAGTCGTTCAGGTTGGAGGGAACATGAACATGCCAAGCTTCACCCAAGCAGCCATTCCACTGTTCAAAATCCAGAACATATGTATAGCCAACCCTGAAATACACTTGACCTGTATTTATCCATATCCAAAATATGATCAGCACGTAATTTAGGTCCGCAAAGTCTCATTCTTCCCACTCTATGATCAAACCCTTGTTCGCCTTCTTCGGAAGAGACCCAAGACGCCACAAAATAATAACATAGCCATTGAGCTATGACCTTGTGTTTTTTTTCATTGATTTTGAACCACTGGCCTTAGTTTTCTGTCTGACTTCGAAAATCATTTAGTCTAAATTTCCCACGAAATTTTGCACTAGACTAACATATGGTCCAATTTTTCACAGCTAGCATTGCAGAAGGAGCATACATTTTGTTATGGATGTAGATTTCTTTTTCGAGACTCTGTGAAAATAGAACTCACATTTGTAGTAGTTGTTGTATGTAGGTTCCTTTTTCTGACTTATAAAATCTTTTTCGTTATTTTAGTGGCATTTTTCATCTAAAGAATGGATATTCAGTAATCTAGCCCGCACCAGAAAAACGTGTTCATCATGACGTGGCAGCATCTCATACGCTTACACTGGAAGAGAGAGTATTTCATTGGCTCGGCTGAAGACTTCCTCTATATATATAAAAAGCAGGGGATTCCTCATCTCCGCCTCATCTCCATCCTACTCCTCGCGAAAAACCCTAGCTATGATAAACCTTTCAAAATCGGCGCAGAAAAAACCCCCAAAAAACGTAAAATTAAATTCAAGAGCCCCAAATCTTCGCTTTGCTTCGTCAGATTATTCTTTGAAAATGGGTAATCGTTTATGATTACTGGCTTTATCCCTCTATATGTCTCTCTAATCAAATGAGAGATTTGATTGCAAGTTTTTCTCTGTGTGTGTAATTGTGTGTGTGTTTTTGTGGTCAATCTGGATCTGGGCGATGATTATAAAGAGAGAGGGTAGAATGGGAGGGTTTGCGAAACGTTTCAATCTGAAGATTCGAGCTTGCTTGAGGAGGGTTTGATTTGATAGAGAAGGAAGAAGCAAAAAAAACGCCGCCCCCTTTCTGGGTTGGCCTCTGGCGATCTTTGATCTTCTCTCCTTGTTCAATTCAATCTCTCTCCTCTGGCTTCGGATTTTAGGTTGAATGTTTTTCATCCGCCCACGATGATGGAGTTCTCCATAAATCTATACGCTTGATATGAGCCCCCCCTTTTAATTTGCATTTTGTCCCATTTTCTTTTTTGTTTTGTTTTCTTGTTACATTTTTTTCATTATTGTCCCCATTTTTTTAGGCTAATCTTTTACCCTACTATTTCCAACTCCATTATTTTAACTTTCAATGTGATTTTATATTTTTAAGTTATAAATAGCACTGATTTCAGTATGGTGCACATGACCCAAATAGGTCAAGAAGTTACCCATACATCGAATTGACAACAATTTTAAGTACCCCTGACAAAAACTGATTCGATTCCAACTTGTCTGAAAATTTTGATTTTTAAACACGACTTTCTTAACCTAATCCTGACATACGCCGGACGAAAAAGGTTCAATTTTTAAAAGAGTTTGTGAAAAATAAAGGGAGTGAGAAATGTGTAATTTGAAAAGGAATCAATGACACACCGATGTAGGGGTCAAATTTGAATGACCCTACCATGCTTCAGGAGACACTATAAGTCTATAATACTACAATGTGTTTCGTTGTGTTTTAAATCTGGATCAATTTGAAACGTCCTTCAACTACTTTTAACTGCCATATGGGTCATTTGGCCGTAGCATACAATGAACAAGTGCAACAACTAAATTTTACTAACTTTAAATTATGTTATTGGTCATTTTCATAGTATCAAATTAGTACTATCATCAAATAATATAGGTGATCACAAAGACGAAAACACCCCCCGGTCTTCATCCTAGAGTCAGAGGTGGAAAAACAGGAAAAGCGTAACCAGCAGAAGGGTGAATTGGGAAGTAGGATGGACCCCTTTAGACCCTAAAGTTTTTGCCAATGAAGGTTTGACCGAATTGCCAATTGGAAGGGACGATGTTCCAGGAAGTGGAAGTGCTATGGTCACTGGCTGTGACACTGAAGGAGAGTGACTGGCCAACCAAAACCGTGTTTGACTGCCAATTCTGGCCCCAGTTACGGCTCATGCTCGTCCACTGTGTTCTAGACCCTTTGATCCTCGCCCTCACGATATCCCCTGCACCTGCGACGTTGGTGATCAACACCAAGTTGAAGTAACGGAAACCGTTGATTGTGAACCGAATCCCTCCATGCTTTCGACAGGGCACCCTGTCAAAATGGCAATCATGATTACTTACATTGCAAGATTAACTAACAGAACACAGTCGCTAAAACACAAATTCCTCCTACAACACCACCACCACCACCTCTCAGAATGGGTTCCAGTTTCGCGGAATCTGGGGAGATCAGATATAGGTAACTTTACTTCTAGCGATAACCCTGCTCGTAGAGAAGCTGATTCTAAGAGATCCATAAAATCAAACACAAATTCCCCCTAATTAGCAGCTAATCAAAGCAAAGAACAAAACTTTTGTTCTTCTTTAAACCAAAGCAGAGAACAAAATCTTCTTAAGCAGAAAAACTCAGTATAGAGATAAAGTTACCGGCGGTAAGCAACGGGGACAATGCCGGCACGATACTGAGCAATCTTAAGAAACATGGGCATGGCGAGATCAAAGTGAGGTCGAGGTGGGTTACACCACCCACCATTATCACTCGGTAATGCGTAATTTGGCGGGCAGAAATTCGTGGCCGTTACGAAGATCGACGGGCCGCCCGGATGACACCATTGGGGGTCGTTGGAGCACTTGATTTCGAAGCAAGCGCCGCAGCTCTGCCCGTTGTTGAACAGGGCAGTGCTTAACGCGGCCGTGCTAACTCCGTACCCTTGGCTGTACAAATTGCCATATCCACACGCACCCCCTGAATTCCAGAAAGAAAATCAAATCAACACAAGGGTGAATTGAGAATTGTCGGTTTAAATTGGGTGTGGAAATGAGGAGGTCGATTGATAGTCACCCATGGTGCCGGAGGCGTCGGAGCCGCCGTAGAAGGTGGCGTGGGCGCTTTGCCAGGGGCCGCCGGTGTAGACGCCGGCGGTGAGAGAGAGGAAAGTGGAGAGAGAAAGTAGTGTGAGTGGGAGGACCATAGCGGCCGTTGCGGAGGCGGTGGGGGAACGGGAAGTGTGGATTTGAGTTGAGGGGTCTCGTGGTGCTGGGAACAGAGGGGGGAGGTTGAAGAGTACTTATAATGGAGCGAAAATAACATACTTTTAGACTTTCTTTTGCTTCCTAAATCAATGCCGCCTTTTAAAAAAAAATCTATACTATATATAAAAGCAATGTTGTGATGATGTGAAATTTTCTTGCATTCTCATTAATTAGAGATTTCGAACCCTTGGATTCATTCTCTCTCCTCATCACAACCATCCGATTGTTGAAAATAATTAACTTATAATTGTCAAATCTCCCACATAGTGGTAAGGGAAAAAAATGTTAAATAAGGAAATGATCGTAAGAAAGTATAATCTTTTAAAGTTTAATTCCATAATTATCGAAATGAGGATTATGGAGTATTTTTTTTCTAAAAGAAATTATTATACAGTAATTAGTGATTATGAAAAATATAAAAGAAATATTCGTCTTAAACCTTTTGAATTCATTCCGTCTCGTTATCACCACTAGATTGTAGAAAAAGATTAATCCTAGGAAATATAATATCAGGAAGTATAATTCAGTAATGGTGAAAAAAAAATCATTAACAACTGAGGAAATGATCATAGGAAAGCATAATCTCGGGAAGTATAATTCTGTAATGGTTGAAATAAAAATTATGGAGTGGCTATACCTTTAGTATTATTTCAAATAATAAAATCAAATCCCAATAAAGAACAATTCCATAATTATGGAAATATAAATTATGAAGTAGTTAGTAACAAATAACAATTGTGTTTAAATTCTTTCATGTTTTATTTATGTTGTTCATTTATGGATTTTTATTTTTTTTATAAGAAAAACTCTAATAATTTGATCATCTTCCTTGGCGTTTCAAATTTTAATGGAAACAACAATGCAAACTATTTCACATGTGTCTAAATTGTTTGGTGACCTATTTATTTACAGCAATTAAAAAATTTTAAATATTTATACTACAAATTATAATATGATTTTCATAATTTATAAAAGTTACTATTAAGATATATAAAAGAAACCATAAATTTTGACTTTCATTTGTACATACGTAGATAAGAGTATAGTCATCTATATCTTCAAAGGTTTTGCTATTTTAGAAATTGAGTGAAGTGGTCAGGTTGGGATTTAGAACAATATGGAGGGGGTGTTGGGGGATTTCATTGGGTTGGGAATGCTTGCAGTATGATCAAATTACATTAGTGGACATATAGGATGAGTTTAATATTAAAAATTTGATCCTAATTTATAAAGTCTTTAGAACGATTTTGATTAACTTATTCACCTTCAAAATATGCCTCCAGCATTAACAAATGTAATTTTTCAGTTTTCTCTTTAAAATCATCGAATACGTTCAATACTACATACATGTTTGAATCAAGTAATTTTCTATTTTCATTGTTCAGTTAGAAATTATAATGCATACTTGAATATTTTCATTGTTTAGTTAGAAATTACGATGCATACTTAAATACTATTTCTATATATTTTTTATCATGGCATATATTCAATACTGTAATGGATGTTTGAATCAACGTAATAGTTTTTGTTGTTCAGTAAAATACTGTAATGCATTCTTGAATACTATTTGTAGGTTTTTTTCATAAATCATGACAAATGTTCAAAGTTATTAATCATGTCATATAGTTAACTTAAGATACAAATCACAAGGTAAGGTTATAGAAAATTTTAATTTCTTGGATTTTTTTTTTGAAAAATCATGTGTTAATTGAGATTTTGATGGATCTTTCTGATTTCAAGAAATAAAATAACCCCATTTTAGGTTAGCTAATCGAATGAACAAATTTGAAAATACTATTTTTGAATTTTTAAATTATGGGTTAACTAAACAGACAATCAGACAGTTAGAACTCTGTGGGTAATATGCTACAACTAATTATGATCCATGATTTAACTAGAATATCTTAACATTTGCCTTTCTGTTAACTCATTATCTTTCCTTCTAAGAGAGGACAACTTATATAAATTGGTAGGTAGTTTCAAATCAATGGACTAGCTACCATATATGATAATTTTTATTACTTTTCTAAATCCATCCACTATTTTCACAGTCCCTCTTCTTCCAAACAAATAAATTTGCTTAATTCAAATCACCTAAAATTACTAAATCTATGGTCCTAAATCTACAACAACTCATTTGTGTTGCAACTCATGATTTAAGTGGAACACAAACCTTAGGGAGATATATTTTTTAAAGAAGAATTTGCTGATATATTTTCCAACAAAAGACCACCTAACTTCATGATTTCAAAAGGATGAGCATAAGCACATCATAGATGACTAATTTTGACGTATTGTAATTACATGTTGTGATAACTTGAATGAAATTGTGAACAAAATAGATCTATTTTTAAATATAAAAATCCCCTAAAAGAAAAGGATAAAAAAGTATATAATACTAAAAAATTCTAACTATAATCACTAGGCTTATTAAATTTTTATAGTGAAAATTTATTTTTACTTATAACAACATCACCCACTAAGTAACTTATTTGTGTCTTCTTTTCTAAATAATAATAGCAACTATGTGTCTTTTGTAAATAACTTATTATCTATTTTATAACTCACCGTGCAAAGCACGGGTCTATACTAGTGTTTTTCTAAGACCAAACTAATGCACTTTATCACAATTCACAATACGAGATCTTCCTCTCGGGCAAATTATTATGTACACCTGCATTTATGTGCTCCCGAATTTAACTCATCTATATTCTTATAGGATGCATTTGTCATATATTCTTTCTTTAACATAATATTATTATTTATGTTTTACATGAGATGACATACTCTCGAGCATACGATATGAATTTTGTTCCTCTCGATAGTAGTTCCTTTTTCTGGAGAAGGGGGAAATCCCCCACCTAGGCTTGGAAAGATCACAAATAAAGGTTGCGATTTTAAAATAAGTTCAATCGGGAGAGTAATAAAACGCAAGATCGATTTTTAAAATGGATGACCAAGTGACTACATAAATTATTAACCCACATGTGTTTGCTTTAATAATTATCTAATTATTTTTTTGTTTTTAATAATGAGTAATTTGTTCTCTCAATTAAGATAAAAAAAATGACTACTTATGCAGTCCTTTAAATAGAAAATTTGCCGAGCTAAATTATCCTCTTCAATTTGAACCCCCCTCCAAACCCTCTTCAAATATCAATACAAAGTGTAGAGGAATAGATGTATCTCGAGAAAAAGGAGACATATTGATGAAGAATATAACCAAAATAACTACTCTAAAGAGACCCTTCAAGTGAAGGACTTTTTAAATTGTATTTTTTTACCTTTCTAGCAACAAGGAAAAAAAAACACCAAAACAACTGTACTCAATGATGTAACTAATTTCTCCTTGGTTTCCTTTTCTTTTTATTTTAAATTTTTCGTTTGCTTATTTGGGCTTTCCCTCCCTTTTAAATGATGGGGTATCAAAAATTGAACCTATTTATTTGTAGGAACCTTCCTTGAAATTTATACCTTGATGGGCCATGAAATGCTTTGTTCTAAATTTCCAGGGTACGAAATTGGTTTATTCTTTTCTTCGGTTGTACGTAAGCCGTGCTAATTGAATGGTTTGCATGTCTTGAATTTTGATATTCTTAGTAACATTTTGAAGTTATGTCGATACAATTACAAAAGGGTAGCTGAAATACTCTGTTGTTTAGAATATCGTCATGCAATAACTATTTACATAACTTGCTGCTAACAACTCCATAACTGAAGAGTGTTGAAGGTAATGGCAAAAGCTAGCTCTTTTTCATACCTATTCCGTGTCCTATATGGGAGGATTCGAAGCCCTTTGTGCTGTTTTTGTTACTCCCTTGTTTTTGAACTTGTTAAATTCCTTTGGGATGTGTGGGCTATGGGCCTTGTTTGCGAAGAGCAACTTCGATTTACACCCAAATCGATTCGAAATTACTTTCAAAGCAGTGGTACTCAACAGAACAGTTCTCCTTTTCATTTTTTTTGTCATTGATTTAGACATACATTTCTTCCCTATTTGACATGGGACACTCTTGATTTAAGGGACAACTTAAAATTTAGATTCTAGAAACAAAGAGTTAGATTAATGCTTTTAAGTTGTCATGCAATAATAGCAACATAATGCAATTCATACAAAAGAGAAGATTAAATATTGTTAAGTTTGTGTCTTCAAAATTCCAACTTGAAGTTTCTCTACATAAATTTATTTCATATTTCCTTTCTTGGAAAAAAAAAAAGAAAAAAATCCAAAGGGCTAAGTATGGGAATTAAAGCACATTAATGAACACTAGAAAAATAGTATAAAAAAGCAATATTATTGGGATAAATACAATTAATCTACATCTATAGGTTCATAAGATGAGGGGATTACCAACATTAAGTCAAGATCTACAAGAAGATTATTAATTAGCCAGCCCATGTAATGTTTATACAAAAGGTCACCAAAATTTAAATATCGACATATACCATGACAACATGTAACAAGGGTACGTACTAAATTAAGGACTTTTTACACTATAGAATCGAAATGGGGTGATGGGGCTTAATTATATAATCAATTTTGCTTCTATTTCAAGTTGTGGTTATGAATGGAAAATCTCTTTTGACATTTCATTTCTTTAGTGATTAATTTGCTTAGGTCCCTCCTCTTGGCTTGGGCATCTTCTTTGGGTAAAACTTGCAATCGAGGCTCATTACCAACTGTAATTTGTTATGGTCATTTTCTTTTCCTTTTCTAGTTGCCCTGACTGAGGTATCTTCTATTCTAACATCATTTCTCATGGAGCTTAGGTCTCTACTTTTTCGTGCGCAGAGGTGGATATACACAGAATTCAAACATAAATCTTTAGTAACTAACTACTCACAAATACGTCACTAGTTGAGACAAATTGACATCCAGATATATTCCCCTATACATATATAAGTGAGGAAAAGTTTTATTGGGGGGGGGGGGGGGGGAATAAACACTAATGATAGGATGATGGGTAATTGCGTATCTTGCTACGCAATTTACCAATTAATAGAGTAGGTTAGATTTGATGCAAAGGGCAAATTATGGCAAGCTAGCTATACGAGGTATAGGAATCTATCATTAATCAATTGCATGATTTGTTATGCATGGTAGATGAGACATCAATTGGACGACATTGAGGGGGGGGGGGAGAAAAATAACAAAGAAACCCTATAACTTGAGTTATAAACAAAGATTTGTAATATTTTTCACAAAATACTAATTATAAATATGAAAAATTTTGTCTCAAAAGGGAATTTTTTTTGGCTTATGACTCATTGAAAAGTCTACCGTATTTTTGGCTGGTAATATATGGTTAATTGGTTATTATTTACAAATAAGATGAAAATTTCTATTGTTTTGCAAAATATGGATTTACTATGATTAACTTCTTTTTTGTTTTTGGGAGGTGGAGCTTGACTTGGATTATGAAATCAAAAGGATAAATGAATTTCTCAAAGAGATTTGACACTAGATTAATCGTTGCCTATGTGATAAAATTAAACTAAAGAAGAAAAATTTTCTTACAATGTGAGTTTTCTTATGTATTATTTTATTTTGTTCATGTTATATGCTTTGTGATGGGATATTTCTTAAGTTTCTTAATTTAACCTAAACTAATATGTCATATGTTAAAATCACCAAATTTTTAATGATTACAATTAATTATCAGTTATAAAGTTTTATGTATATATCATATTAGTTACACTAATAGGTACAAAATGATACCCTAATCGAATCAACGCCATTCATAAAGACATATTATAAATATAATTTTATAGTAATTGTGGATAAATAGTTAATTTTATATAATTTATAAGTAATAATTGTACTATTTTACTATTTAATTACATCAATTATATTATTTTTTTAATTAAATATATAAGAATATAATTTTTTAATCAAAATAAAATATTTACCATGCGTCTCCTAATAAGACATTTATTTTTTCTTGGCCGAAAGGGGGCTGGTATCGACTTGATTGGGTGTTTGAGACAGGTAGCTGCAGATGAAGTTGAAGGATCGTGGAAAGAGGAAGGCCTAAAAGAAAGACAAGTGTCCAGTTTTTATTATTTTATTTATTATCCTAAAATTAGGATTAAAGGTTTCATCAACCAGGTCTAAAATCATGAGATCATATCATATAAGCCAACCATCATGATTTTTGATCATATAATATCTCAACTGATATTTTTGATTTTTCAACTACAAATTGCCCCCCTCTTTATTCACCACTCTGTGACTCTGTGTTGACTGCTCACCCAGTCTCCCCTCTTTTTTATCTTCACTCTTCGCTGATTACCTTCTCTCTCTGTTTTTTTATTTTTTTATTTTAATGGAGATTTTTGAAACTGCCGCATGTGAATCATAGAACCTAATCCCATAAGAGCATTTGCAACCACTGAAATGAGTTTTAATGAATCCTTCTAAATTTTACATACGAGTATTTTTTTTGTTGTAGCTAACTTATTTTATGGAACGAAATTTATTGAGAAATGTAGTAGACTTCCTCCATATATTTTCCTCCTTTATTTTATTATTTCTTTGCTTCAAAATCAAAATTTCCTTTTTTTTGGGACTAAAAAAATGTGTTATAAAAAAATTCATAATAATATTTTATATGATAATTCAAGTTGGAGTTCCATATGTTAGAGAATTGAAGGAATATGAATTCCAAACATATTAACTAAATTTTTTACTGATGTGTCAGAGACTTAGAGTGGAGTTCCAAAACTAGGAATGTGGGTTGCATTTCCAGTTTAATTTTTAAATTTTGAAACTCTATCTTACCATATTAGTAAAAATTTTATTTTTTTAAAATTTATATTTTTTCACTTCTTCAATCCATAAAACTGATTCCTAAATAATCCAATAAAATATTCATTATGATCCAATCATAACATACAATTTTTTTTAAAAAAATTAAAACTTCACAAAAAGACAAAAGAAAATTGCAGAATGAGAGTTGGAACTGTAGTGAGTTGCAACCCACGAGGCAAGCACAAGAAAAGCAAATGAAGAATCAACATATGGCGCTGAGGCCCGCTAGATGGAACGTGTGTTACCCGATTGTGGATACTCTAATCTAGCATATATATATACATCACTCTGGCGTCACACCAATGTTTCTCTTTTATTTTTTTGGGCTTTTGTTTGAGTTCCTTTGAATTTTCAAAATAGTGCACCGGTTTGACTTTCATCATTAACAACTTTCAAGTGAAAACTATTGTTAAATCTGAAATGATTTATCATATATCATCTCGATCCTCATTTACGTAAATTTTATTATAATCTACTATTTTTGAAATTATTATTAAACTTTCTCATCTTGAAAGTTGTTATCATATGACCTTCTAAGGTACTTATATGAGGGGGTTAAGTAATAAATTTCTTTTATATGATTAAAATTTTTAGGATGATGGAGGTTAAATAATAATTTCAAAAATAGAGGGTCACAAATAATCTTTATTGAAATGTGAAAGGAGGGTATATAATACTAATTCATTTAACTAATATCCTTGTATAGTATGTACTCATTGATTTGAAGTATCATACATTCATACTAAGCGTCTGTTCTTTTCATAGCTAAATTACGGTGGGTAAAATGGTGAAATGGATTAAAGTAGGTTGAGGTAGGTTGAAATGGATTAAATTTTTTTATATGTGAATTGCACTTTATTAAAATAGTAAAAATGAATTAAAGTAAGTTGAAATAGACTAAAATAAATTAAAATTAGTATTTTAAAATTTATCCATAAAAAAAATAGGTCCTAAGGATCCAAAATTCAAGCCAACTTATGTGATACTTCCCTTTGTCCTGTACCCATAACCAACACCTCACCAGTCACCATGATTTGGTTATTCTGGGCCGCCACAGGCCCCGATGAATGTGGGCTTGTAGAATGTTGAGCGATAATAATTCGGTCTGGAAATCAAAGTCAAATCAAGGTCTCCCCCCCCCCCCCCGGCCCCAAATCCGAAAGAGATGCAAAGAATAAAACACTATGATTACAAAAATAAAAGAAAAAGAAAAAATGGGACTTGCAACTCTACTACATCTGGGGCCACACCCTTAGCCGTTAGGTCAAGATTTCATTGGCTAAATTAGTTTTCTTATTAGAAAATAAAGAATAATAACTTTCGATGAAGTTTTTTTGAAAAAAAATAAGGTAAATATAATTTCGATAAAAATGTTTAATCGGCAAACTTTTTGATTATGATAGTGGACTGTGAATTCCCAGATCCCGCGAAAGCGGAACCCATATTGAGAGTTTGTTGTTGTTGTTGGTGTTGTATAGTGGACTGTGAATATTCATTCAATTTACTTTCTTTTCTTTCCTATGCACCTGGAGGTATGCAGGTCAATAAAAATGGAATAAGAAATCAGCAGTCGCTAAAGTTTTTATTAGTTGAATTAATTATTTAGCACTCATACAGCTCATACGAGTTCACCACCGCAACTAACTTAAGTTTTATTATTTTTAAAAGTATGTTTATCTTTGTATTTTAAAATTTAGAATGACATAAATTTCAAGATATTGCTTCAATCCTTATATTTTTGTAAGATACAGAAAGAGCAATAGCAGCCGCAGACACGCGAGACAAATGGTGGGGCCCGCGTGTCTGCTGCGTGCCAAATTTACCTCCTAAGCCACATGAAAACGCTTGTGACACACGGGGGAGCACGCCTGTGCGTGTCTCCCCGCGTGTCACTGTTTACTTTTTAAAAAAAATATATATATTTTTTAAGTATATAATTTTTAAATGATTTAAAAAATGGATTGTGTGTCATAAGGTGAGTCTATGATAAATATTTTTATTCGATGATTAAAATTGAGTTCCATAGGTTAAAAAAGTGATAAAATACAAATTCTAAAATTATAAAACTTTTACTAACATGACATATCAAAGTTTCAAAATCTAAAACTCTCAGTGAGAATACTCTAATAGGCTAATGACTTACAAGTCTAGAGTCTCTATCAATCACAAAGTACATAAATATAAAATAAACGACTGGAGAATATGTACGCTGTTGATGTGCATATGATATGACATGTTATCATATTGTTATTTGCTTTCATCCCAATCAGATCTTTAAAAAATTAATTGCACTGACTTCAAAATTACGTTACACCAAAACTAGATTGACTTCTTGTGGCACATTCGTGTAGTTTTTAATTTTTAATTAAAATTTAGAAAATCAACTCAAAAATAATTCAAACTATAGTGTGAACATGAAAAATAATTCAAACTATAAAATTAACGCATTATATACTAAAAGTGTGCTCCCCGTTGCATGCTGCATATCGATGTAAATAATACATATGATCATGCATGCACAAAAAATGCATAATATATCACATATAATATACATAATCTTTATATGATCGGTACACAAAGGATGAATTGTTTGAATATTTAACATACATAGATACATACATATATGTGTGTGTGTGTGTGTGTGCCCGCGGGCGAACACGCTCGTGAGTTTGTGTGTTCACACATACATATACATATACATAAATACACACACCAGACAAATGTCATAGATTCATACGTTATATTATTTTGTACATGTAGCCTAAACTTTGAATCATTGCAAGATTATTTTCTAAAATATAAATTTTTTCCCTTTTTTAAGATCATATTTTTGTAGTGTCATTTTAGGTTGATATCTATTACGTGAAATTTTAGTTATTTTCTGTTTATAATAGTTAATTATATAGAAATAATTTTTTTGTTAAGGAAGATGAAATGATTCCAATTTTTTCTTTAAAAAACAAAAATAATTCTAATTTATATTTTTTTTATAAACAAGGTTTTTTACAAGATTATACTCATATCTAAGGACTAATTAGTCTAGCGATGTTAAGCTTATTACATGACATTAGGAGTGAGATAGTAATGTCTATTGTTTAATTATTCGTCCAAAGAATATTTAGTAAAATTAACTATTGAAATAATCAATGAATTTAAAATGATAAGAAACATCATAAATTAAAGGAAGAAGGATTTGGATGAAACAAAAAGTATACATTTAAAATTTAAAATAAACCACTAAACTCTATGAAAAAAACATTTAAAATTTAATTAGATCTTTAATAATTTAATGCTCTATTTCAGCCTCTATTCTCCAATATAATACAAGCACATTTTATGTCAGAAAAAAAAAACCCTTAAAATGCTAGAAAATGGAATAAATAGGTATGTGGCCGGCTAACCCTATGTCCCTATTCCATGACAAATTAAAAGCTCAAAGCCAGCATATGAATTATGATTGCAACACCAATTGGTAAATGCAATTGATACCACAGGTTTGGCAAATTAAGATAGGATGTTATTTATTGTACGATCTTTAATATTAAACCAGTTGAACGGCTTTTTAAGTTATCAAGAGTAAGGCCACAAACAAAGAAATCTTATTTTAAGTTTCAAATATTGATGAGGTAAATGTATTTAAAAACATGACGTATTGATATTAGTATATCTTGAAAGCGTAAATTTGAACTTTCATTACTCGTATTTGAACCCGTCTTCAATTTTACGTGTTTCATTCATATGTTCACGTTTTCATTAATATGATCAAAGTGGAGTACTTGACTAAAGAGAGCAAGGATCCAACTATAAATTGAACCAAGTGAAATATATATGATGTTGGGCTACCTATTATTTAATCCAGGCAGACTGAAACACTTGAAAACAGAAAATGTTTTAAAAAATAATTGAAACGTTAAATTGTTAGTGTAATTGGTCCTAGTTTGCTGGCCTTTCATGCCCTTTCCCTGCTAATTTTTCACAAATATGATGACATTGTTTTCAAGCTAGTTAAGTAATCATCACAGTGATTGACCCATCGATTTTTTATTGTTTGCGGTAATTTGGTCGTTAGCATTAGTTATTATACATGAGATGCGTAGGTTAGTGATTGTTAACCAGTTTAATTAGAATCTCACTAAAGTTTCTACCTTAAAATTATAGCTTAATAATGTACAAGGAATGTCATTGTGACGAGCTTAATTTAATTAACCAAATAAAATTTATCCTATTTTTCATATTGAATTGTATTTAATTAACCAAATTGTTTTTTTTTTAGTCTTGAATCCTCCGCTTTACTAGAGTCGAGTTGCTGTTGGACTAATAAAAGGTAAATCTCTCCCATCATAGATTTTTTTCATTTATAAGATTTGAACCTGAGACCTCACTTAAGATAAATAAGTGTCAAATCACTTGAACCAGTCTGTATTAATACAGGTTTTATTTTTAATCAACTTTAACATGATGTTTCTAATTAGACAAATAAGAACACTGCGATT
The DNA here is from genome assembly GCA_017589665.1 of Selenicereus undatus. Lineage (NCBI taxonomy): Eukaryota > Viridiplantae > Streptophyta > Magnoliopsida > Caryophyllales > Cactaceae > Selenicereus > Selenicereus undatus. The sequence continues at coordinate 106,220,084 of JACYFF010031958.1, forward strand.
TAAAATTTTAACATATCCATATAATCTCACTATAAATACTTTAAAATAATTGTATAACGGTCTCACTAAAGTTAAAATGATATAAAAACTCTTGTCTTTTAAATAATACATATCGTTATCCAAAACTTGTAGTTGAGGAAGGAAAATAGCACAACAACAAAAGCAAGAAAAAGAGGAGGATGATTTATGATTGGTGGATGGTGACTTTCCATAAATGTCATTGTTAAATCCTGATTTATCTCCAATTTATCTTGTCCTTGTCCAAAAAAGAAAGTAGCTTAAAAGGGGGAGAATACCACGTGGCAGGAGGATTATTCTAGAAATTAGAGGTTAGGAATTTTATCCACCCAAAAAAAAAAAAAAATTAAAAAAATGAGGGTGGTGGGTGGCCGGGTGCAGAGGAGAGAGAAAGAAGGTTAAAAAAAGGAAAAGAAAATAGTAAGAAGTGGTCTCAGAGGTTTCTGTCTGAGAGAGTTTTAAGTTTTTAATCATTCATTAACCGGTAATATCCGGTAACCTCTTCCCCCTTTGACCGGCTAATCCCGGTTATGTGGCTGAGAGATTTGGTTGGGGTTTTAGCACGGTTTTTGTTTGGTTTTTCTTTTTTCCTTTTTAAATCCCCATCCCTCCCCCCCCCTCTCTCTCCCCTCAACCCCCGGGGTTTTGTAGCCCTGCCTGTCCCCACACATTCACATTGTACCCCTCTTTTGGAGAGAGAAAGAGATGATGATTTGTTTTGTTGTTAATTGAAATGATCATCATATCCTAGAGAGAGAAAGAGAAGGAGAGAGAAGCGTAGCTTCGATGAGAATTCAATCGAGTTCCATGCCGATTTCTGTAAATATCTTGATTTGCTTCCTCAATATGTGCGGAAATTTGTCCGAATTCTGTAGCTCTAGTTGTAGATAGATTGATATATGCATACATACATACGTACATTCAAACATTTGATACAAGATCTTCGTTGCTGTCGTAGAGGTGTGCTCTCTCTCTATTTATCTCTGAATTTTGGAATTTGCTGGTTTGATGTTTCATTTTATGTTGATTATGTGTTCAATTTGTTGAATTTGCTTGAATGTGATCGCAAATTGTGAAATGTTTTCGCAAATTTGGTTTTCAATTTTGTGATTCGCTTTAGAGTTGTACGTTTGATGGTTTTATGGGCGATCAGGCCGTCAAGATCCAGAATTTGGTGTGCAATTGCATCAATGGTGGATCTTCCTGTTCATTTTGGTCACGTACTTGCTTGTTGTTGAAGCAATTCTGAAGATAAGGAGAGAGAAAGGAAGGATTTTTTAAGTTTTAACTTTTTTTTTTCCTGAAATGTGCTTGATCGATAGCCCTCTGAGTTGTGATTTTGTTTGTTCCATTTGTTGCTACGTTGATTCTTGATTTGTTTGATTACAAATTTGAATATTTTTTGTGCACTATTGAATTCTGATAATTTGATCATGAACAATTACGGCAACAGGCGTATGGAGTCCCCTGTCTAAACTGTGGATGAGGCCTTTTTCTAAGCAATTAAAAACAGATTGTTGAAATTTTGGCATATATTTGTTTGCTCATATACCTTACTTTCTTGGACTGAAAATTACCTTGAATAAATTTCAAATTCGGTTACCATTTCTTTTTTAAATGTTTCTACAGTACAGCCTACCAATTCAATCTTTGTTGATCCATTTTTGAAATTAGGTGAGATTGTTGGGATTTTAGTTTCACAAAGCTTCTTTCCGATGAAACAAAACCGCGACACTTAAGATTGAATTTTTTCTTCTTCAATTGATTGAATAATCAATATGCCAAGTGGGGTGTTTTTCCACTTGTCTATTTTTCTTTTACATTTCTTTACCTTTTGTTAGAAAAATCTTTCAGGTCTGAAAATGAGTTTAATCTAATCCATTAATATAGTATGAAAGTAGTAGAATTTGAAATAGAGAGCATATACTGAGGAGTGAGGAGCACCTGGAAAACAGATGAATTAAACTTTTGAAAGAAAATAAGTTAACATTTGCATGGACCTTGTAGAGCAACTGTAAATTCTTAGGTTTAGATTTTGCCTAACAGTGATTGATATGGCAATTACCTAAGAGGATTGAGATTCAGCAAGCATGAAAAATCTAGTGCCTATTTAATTTTTTTGAATAATTATGGGATTGTCTTTGGAATTGTTGGTCACCTGATCATCGATTTTCTTGAGGGTCTAAAGTAAGGTCTTTAGTGGTCTTGTGCTTTTTCTCGCCCTGATTAAAAGGAATATTGAAAAGCTATGTCGGTGATGCTACATTCAGTGCATTCTTAGATAATGAAAGGTGGAATAAAAGCTTTACACGGTACTATGCATTATCTGTTTGCCATTACTCCTGATATGGAATTCGGAGAAATTTGGAATCTATTTAGCGTCCATGACTTGCACACATCAGGACTTTCATAGATGCTAGAATTTATAGATCCTCTTGAATCTGTTCAGAGAAAAAGTGTTTATGGTTCCATTCTGTATTTCTGTGGTTGCAGGGTGCTCCTATCAGTTGTGCACTTTTGTGGCTTTCCCTGGCATGCATATCTGAAATATGGTGGTTTTAAAGAGGACTTTGGACAATGGAATAAATGGCTACCCTTCGCCTGCTATTCCCAGAGCTCCTAGGTCCATAAGAGTAAGCTGTTGTTATCCTCATGTCAATTGTTTCTTTCTTTCTTTGGAAGGTTTTAACAAATCTAATCGGTTTCAGAGGAGGGGCCTGCGTCAGAAAGCACATGAAGGTGGCCAAATATGTGCATTTGAGTTGCTGGCAACTGTGGCAGGAAAGTTGCTGGAAGAGAGTGAATGTTCTTCAGCTTCAAGCAGTGCTGCAGTGGGATTTGATCAACGTGGAATGTGTAAAGATGCTGTCAAGAAGGAACCGCTAGACATAAATAGGCCATTTGGCGGAGATCATGATGATCAGGGTAGCTCTGAGGGAAGTGTATTCTTCTCTGGGATTCAGAAGGAAATTTGTAAGGCAAAGCTTGGAACTGAGGGTGAAGCAACTGGAGAGCATCTTTCTCGTTTTCCATGCTCTGGATCCTCTGATAAGCTCAATTCTGATCCTAAGTCAACTATCCAGAAAAATGACAGCAAATTTGTAAAACTTTTTAGTATAATAGAGGGAGATTCCCCTAAATGCAGGGAGTCTGATGACATTAATGTAGACAATAAGATGAATAGACTAATAGATATTAATAGGGGAGCTTCAGGAGATTCTGCTACGGCTAACAAGTCCCCTGCACTTACCAACTCTGAAGAAAAAATAGAGTTGCCCCTTTTCAGGGACTCTAACCCTAATGCTTCTTTTGTCCAGCAAGGGGATGATGTAAAGCTAGGTTGTAAAGATGATGACGAAATTCTTTCTCAATACTCTCTTCCTAACAGCACAGAGAAGGCATGTAGGTCTCCAACTTATCCTGGAGACCGAAAAATAAGGAAGTTTCTTTCATCCAAATACTGGAAGACAGCTCCAAAACTGAAGGATTATGAGGTTTCTAATTCAGGTGCGGTGTTGCTCTGTACTTGATGTGTGGCTCTGAACCTTGCAGAACTGAATAGAGTTACTGAATTCTATTTCAAACCCTCTTCACCAGGTGGTGTGGCTGAGAACAATTACCAGAACAAGAGATCGTTATATGAATTAGATAGATCTCAGCGCAATACCCCTTTCAAGAAAAGGAAGTTACTTGACCGAAGCTCAGTAGTTACACAAGATGGCGGAATCAGCTGTGAAAGTGTTTCTAACTCACCTGTGAAAAGCGGAGATGATCAGAAGAATGGTTCAGCAGGAAAGCTGCATGAAGGTTGGTTTCAGAACATATTCTTCATACATTAGCTCAAGTTCTGATCTTGCGAGGCAAGTTTGACTTGATTAAATTTTCTTTACAGGGAACGGGACATCCTCTTCAGCCTTTGCGAGCCAAAAATCTTGTAATATCAGAAATTCTAATGGTACTGCTTCTAGTGAAATCCACTATGTTCATCCTCGTAAGCAGCTTATACTCCTTTATGGGAAGTTCTTAAGTAATGTACCTATCCTGCAGTGCGGCTCAACATTAAGTCCTTCAAAGTCCCAGAGCTTTTCATCGAGGTCCCGGAGACTACAACTGTTGGTTTACTCAAGGTATTCAACCTCCTCTAGTTTGAATTCTAAGTCTTTTTTAAACTTTTTGTGCAAATGCCTTCATGATTTGGCATCAGTGGTGTGTCTTTTTTTGTGTTCGAAATTCAAAGCGATACAACCTCATAACCATTCTTGAATTCTGGTTGTTTGTGGTTTTGTTACTTGCACTGCGTGCTTTAACTTTGCTGTGTATAAATGATTTCCTTGGAGTTGTCGGTTGTTTGGTATGACAATAAATGTTAGTGCATCTGATTCTTCATGACTGATTCATGATCGATGAATTGTGCCACAGAGGGCTGTTCTAGAGGCAGTTACAACTAAACTTTGGGGAGGATTGCGTGTAGGAGTACTTCTTCATGGCAAGAAGATCCGAGATGACAGCAGAACTTTACTCCACACTGGTATATCCCAAAATGACAGTATGAATGCGATTGAATTTATGCTAGAACCAAATGCTCCAGCTCAAACTCCTCCTTCAATATGCCACAAAGATCGTCCACCTGCGCCATTGTCATGTGATTCCCCCAAATTTGTAAATAGGTACCTGGTTGTACGATTTCATTCATTTTCCAAAGTTGTTAATTCAGCCTTAATCTTTGATGCTAATGTTAACCTACTGTTTTCAGGTGCCAAGTTCACCCAAAAGACGAAGTGTTTCCCCTCGAGACACCTAATAAACCTACCACAACTGATTCTAGCAGTCCTGCTGGAAGTTGCGGGGACTTAGTTCCATCCCCTACCACTGATGTGAAAGACAAAAATGTTGCTGATTCTAGAGCACTGGTGCCTGTTCTTGAAGCAAATATGGAAGCTCTTGCTGTGATGCCTGTGAGCCAGAGGCCTAAGCGTTCTGAGATAGGACAACGCCGCACTAGACGGCCTTTTTCTGTTTCAGAGGTAGAAGCACTTGTTCATGCAGTGGAGAAACTAGGAACTGGAAGGTATATTTGGCTGTTCTTCTTCTTCCCCTGCCTTTGAAATGGAGGCAATGAAGGACTATATTCTAATTCTAAAGTACTACATCTTTCAGGTGGCGAGATGTTAAACTATGTGCGTTTGAGAATGCAAAGCATCGAACTTATGTAGATTTAAAGGTACAAACCCCACTCCATATGGTTGGTGAACATGCTATTTTCTGATGCAACATGCCTTGTTGAAAAGCTTTGGGAATTGTCACCAAATAAGCTCCTTGAAGCAATAGAATCGATTGAATGAAAGACTTGAACAGTTGATCAATATCAACAATGTTGTCCGGCATGATTTTCTGCACACAAATGCATGTGGTCCTACACATGTTTTGTACTATGATTTTCTTCGATTGGCTTTCTCACTTAGTTTACTTTGGGAACTTGATCACTCAGTCATCCTTAATGTCACTTGCACATAAACTTGACAGCGATTTGCTAGCTCCTTGCTAACAAGTAATTATCTATTATCAGTTAAATTAGACATGGATCTGAGCTCAACTCCGAAACCCTTGTGGGTAGAAACCCTGTCAACCAAATGGGTTGTTTACCTGGTTTTCAGCCAACCTGATATGTTCGTTATTTATCGGAGTATTAGCCTGTGGTTTTTGAAGAGCTTATCTGTATTATCGCATGATCTGAGTTGTATTTGTTCTATATATTTATTTGTGGGCTTCCCCCCCCCCCCCCCCCCCTCCTTCAGGATAAGTGGAAAACATTGGTTCACACAGCAAGGATATCCCCACAACAAAGAAGAGGGGAGCCAGTGCCCCAAGAGCTTTTAGACAGGGTGTTGGCGGCCCAGGCTTATTGGTCTGAGCATCAGGCCAAGCAACACGGAAAACAGCAGCAACAGCAAGCTGTTGTTCCAAAACTTGCCGATTTTACAGCTGAAAAAGCCTGATATTTTTATTTTAAAAAAAACAAAGAAAAAAATTTAGTGTAGAGTATATTCTAATTTTTGTGTATAAAATCGAAAAATTTGACAACAGAAGGAAGAAGAAGAAGGAGAATGAAGATAATTTGTAGAAAAATTACAAAAAATTCATATAGTAGTATTTCTCTCAAGAGTTCTTACTGGCCGTAATTCATTGCCGATGGTTTCCCATTAGTAGGGGGGGAGAGCTTCTGGCCTTTATTTTTGTAAATGATTTGAATAGAATAAGAGGGAAATGTCCAAATTGGAACCCGGATTGTTCTTTAATTTTTGTAAAGACTATTATAGGGAATTTAAATAAAGTTCGAACGATTCTATTTCTGTAAGCTCATCTCTCACTGTGTAGCTGATGATTATATTATACGTTGTTTCATTGATGTTGTTAATTCCTGTCATGAGAAGCACAATACAAACCAAACCTAATATAAACCATTTTCAATATAAATCTTGCTAAGTGGGCGACAATTGATTCAATCGGTAAGGTTTTGGAGAGTTGTTATGAGAGATGCAAATTTGAGTACCATTTACATCAATATTACGCTTATTTGCATCCGAAAAAAATTAATATTTTAAAACAAATCCGGCTAAAGGAGAATTTAGAAAATTTAGATTTTTAAGGCAGCTTACTAAAAGCATATTTTTATGTGTTTTTATTATTGACAGCAATCCCGTGATGGAAGGCATAAGAGCACTCGCAGCCAGCGTTTGGAAGGGGAACGCGGGCCCCACTGTGGCTATGTGTCCACATGCCATAGGAGCAGCAGATGAGTGCCACGCGTGGTGGAACTCTGCTCGGTTCCACCATGGGAGGCAACCTTTTGATTTTTTAAATATATTTTTGATTTTTTTCTTTTTTTGGAGATTAATATATAATTTTTTTATGATTAAAAAAAGGGATTGTGCGTAATGAAGTAGGTCTATGATAAATGTTTTTATTGGGTAATTTTAATTAGAGTTCCCTAAGTTGAAGAAGTGATGAAATGAAAATTTTAAAAAATTGAAACTTTTGCTGATGTGTCAAGCTTGAGTTTCAAAAAAATAGAACTGTGATTGAGAATGCTCTAAGGGGTGATCGCTGATTCTGCTTAGAAAATTGTGCAAGAAGGAATGAAATTTGCCGAAAAGAATGGATGGGTTGGTTTGCAATAAATGTAATTTAGACGTGTGGCTTTTTACGGTCAACTACGTGAAGTAGCGCATAAGTAAACCCAAAATAGTCTTGGATAAGCAAAATGTTAGGTTTAAGTTTTGTAACTGGAAAGGGGGTAAAAACAACTCTTATAAATTGATAAGGCCTTACCTCTAATTTTAAGAATTAAGAAAAATTTTAAAAACAATGAATATTTCACAATTATAAAATATTGATGGAAAAAATAAGACGCTTACAATGTAATCTAATTGTTATTTTTTTATGATGTAAAACGATTATATTTCAGATGTTGTATGAATCAAATTTTACATTATGTTAGTTAAATTAATAGATTAATATTTGTGATTGTATTCGTAAGTTAGTATGATGAAATATATGTCGTCCGTTTTTGAATGCGACACGCTCTCTTATTTTGTATATTGACATTTTTTTAATAAAAATTAATATTGGAGATTAAAAAAAGAAATCAATATTTTTATCAAGTAGGTGTACCAAATGAACCATGGTTTACCGGCAGTTTAAGGCTAGATTAAAAAAAAAAAAGACAGAAATCATGATATATTAAGCCTAACGAAGACTGGATGTTAAAAAAAGGAAAGAAAGTCAAATCAAACCAAACCATATTCTAAGGCTAATGGAATGACGAAAACAAGAAAGTAATATATTATTTTAGAATTTACTTATAAGCCTCTGAAAAAATTAGAGCATCCATAAATGAAGACTGGATGTTAATCTTCCCCTAACAAAATTAAGCAAACTAAACATTCCTATTACTTTGGACTCAAATCTAGCCGTCATATGCAAAATTATATTGTCATATGCAACATTATATTGTATGTTTTAATTAGTAAATTTGCTAATTGAGACATACAATAATGGTTATTAGAGATAAACGATTCCTGGGAATGCACAAATCAAATTATATATATATATATATATATATATATATATATATATATATATATAT
>JACYFF010031958.1:106228257-106256242 GCA_017589665.1 Selenicereus undatus
TATATATATATATATATATATATATATATATATATATATATATATATATTACTTTTACATAAATTGGTCACAAGTACGTTAATGTACATAGCCAAGTGTATATATAGAGAACATATCTAGTGAGAGCAAGTGATTAAAATGAGAGATGAGAACATAAATTATAGTCATTAATTTCCAATACAAGAGCTAAAACACATGTCATGTCATCGTCCCCTAACCCCTCCCAAAATTAGCGACGTTTTCACGAAGGAAACCGTCGGCCACTACAATACACATTCAATATTAGCCACCGGCGGAAACCATCGACATCCAGAAATTGTCAACCTTCGGTGCACATAGATCCACAGCTGGCTGAAATTATCGACCTCCGAAATTATCGATCCCCAGCGAGCCTGAAGGTTGTTTATTTTGATGGATTCTCAATTTTAAGCCAAATTCACATAATTTATGGATTCTACGGCGGCAAGAGCGCCGGAAACAACGAACACTCTATGCCAAAAAGCATGTAAAATGGGGCAGGGTTAACCCCACTAAGGGGATAGCTTGAATTCTCGACTTCAAATATACGTGCACACAATTCTAATTAAACGGGCACACAACAATTAATGATGCATATTAATGATGCATAAGGTTAAGTAATTGTGGTTTTTTTGGGGGGGGGGGTGTAATAGAGGTTGCAAACACTGGGGAGAGAAGAATCGAAGCAGTGTTAAAATTGAAGCCCAACCCAAAAAGGTAAATTAGATGGCCCGGGCCCATATGCCCATATGATGTATCGTGCACGTTGTGTTGATTTTTGCGGGCCAATATCAGCTTTTAAGATCCGAAAACGTGTCCTAGCACAAATAAAAGAAAGGAAGACACCGTATAAAGATACCCAGGGGCGAGTCTGTTTTTTGACTCATCAGTGGAGGCCTATTACTGTTATATTAATTTTTTTTTACTTTTTGGCTCACAATCTTCACTCTCTGTAATGGAAGGCTCTCCACTTTACCTTACCAAATAAAATAATACTCATCAACACACTATACAATATGTAACTTTATTTTTCAAATTAAAAAAATGAAAAGCTAATTAAAATAATCTAAAAAAAATAAAAAACCTCACGAGTTGGCTCTCTTGTCCAAGCCTCCTCGTGAGGCACGAGTGACGAGGATGTCACTGCAGGTGCCCGCTGGCCTCACCCATTCTCTCTCTTCTCTTTTAGCTCGCAAGGCATCCGTTGTGTTTGCTCTAATTAAGTCATTTATTTGAATTTTAGATCGGTGAACTTTTTAAATTTGACCTTTAAAGAAAATAACACTAGTCATATCCAAGTATAATACTTTAGTCTAAAATTGTAAACAAATAGAAATTCATTTAATTATATATTAGATTTAAGAACTATTGAGTATCTACATGTTAGTTCGTGAAATGGAAGTAGAAGGCACTGTAAAGAGATATATATTTTTTATTCCGTACAATAACTAGAGTCCTTATCCATCATCTATATATGTATACATAATTTAGCCACTAACAATGTAGCACTTAGGCCCTGTTCTTTCGTAGGTCATTTTAGATTTACCAACTTCAACCCACTTTAACTCATTTCAACCTCCTTTATCCTACCTAAAAAAAAAAAATACCAACCTTAACCCACTTCAACAATTTCAACAACTTCAACCAACTTCAACTCATCCCTTCATAAATTTAATGATTTGTAACCCAAATCGTTAAAAATAATTGACAAGTTGTATCGGTTTCTAACTTCCAGAAAAATAGTTACAAAATTATGAAATTACAATTCAGCAAAAAAATGCACTAAAAATTATAATAACTTAATAAATTATCACATATTCTCATTATTTTAACCTACTTCAATCCACCAAAAAAATATATACCAACTTCAACTCACTTCAACCCACCTAAAAAAAAAAAATATCAACTTTAATCTACTTCAACTAACCTCAATCTACTTCAATGTTTCATCCATTTCATTTACCCAAAAAAAAAAAAAAAACAGACCCTTATCACAAATATTTAAAATTCGTCGTCCATATGTGGATGACGAAACTCACGAAAGGGACAGTTGCCCATGTCAACGTGAATTCGAAGCAAGGGTGACTTCGATCATTGTAGACTTGTAGTAGTCACGTTGCATTCGACGCCACTTCTACACCCTTCCAATTAATTAAGTATGAAAAAAACAAAAATAAAGCCGCAAAAATTGACTACGCTATGATGAATTGCGGCATTCAAATTACTACGTACAAACTAAATCTATCAAATAATGTTGAAAACCCAATGAGTGTAAATATGTTATTTGATGCTTATATGTACCATACTTTGATTAAATAATCGTGGGATAGCTCGTAAAAAATAAGCAAAAAGATTATTACATCAGAATCATTATAAAATGTATTTTATACGGAGTAACGATAAATAGTCACACAAAAAAAGAAAAAGAGAGATTTATTCTATTGTACTTTAATTTTTTGTTGGTATTCTAAAATAAAAGATATATCTGTTTTTTAGTTGATCGATTTTTCCTAACATATTATTAAGTGAAGTAGATTGACAAATGAAAACAAGACAGCAGTCGAGCTAGGATGCACGAGTATGTGAACTATTGATCGAAGGATTCAATCACATAATCAGTCAAACCTTAAAAGGAGAAATTCAACCATTGAGAAAATTTAGTAGCCAAGCCTAAAGTCTAAAATAACATTTGTACATAAATGTAGCAGGAACCAATTAATTCTATTTATTGATAAGGTCATCAAACGTTAGAATAGTTAGCCGAAAGTGGGCGCAACATTAACAATAATAACTAACAACCAATAGAGAAGCTGCTCATTTAGTCATTATGTCAAGTTCTTCGCTTGTTCAAACCTTCAACAGGAGCAGCTACCTGGCAAGGAAGCCTCATCATGGCAGGTTCCCCTTTTTGAGACAGGCCCCAATTCTAATAGTATAAGCAACAGCAATAAAAGACGAAATTAAGGTGGCTTATCAGTAGTCACGAGTTTGACTCCCCATGAGGACCATTGGAGGTTTTTTTGGTCGTTAACTCCAGGGCCCCAAGGATTTAGTCGAGGTGCGCGCAAGCTGACCCGGACACCCTGGGTCATTAAAAAAAAAGAAAGAAAGAAGATTGCGCTAAAAGTAGATTTTTATCAGATTCAAGCTGCAGGTGATAACCAAATTGTCATTAAAGCAATGCAAGCGCATATCAATACCCTTTTGGGAGATAGCTCCGACTGTTGAAGACATTAGGAGCATGATCTCCAACTGTGAATTTGTTTCATTTACTCATATTCATATCTACCATGTGGATAATATGACTGCAGACTAGATGGCCAAATTTGAATGCACACTTATAACTTCAACTCTTTCTACTTTTTTCTTCCCCACCTTATCAGGAATTTCTTTTAATTGTCGTGGGAGACAACTTGGGTAGAACTCTTGCGAAAAGGGCAACTTAACGTTTTGGTACTTGCATTTTCCAAAAAAACAAAAAGGCTAAACAATTCTCCGCATGCTGACTTCACGGTAGATATGATGTATTTTTTAACAAAAGACATCTTCTGAATGAAACGCTTAATATCTTGGACCATACTAGAAATTAAATTGCCACGGTGCATGAATTTCACCTCGAACTGCTTGTATAAAGATCTTGTTATCACCTTCAGTAATCAGATACTTGTAACCAAATTGAATGACCACAAAGACCACATTCCTCACAGTCGTTGCCTCTAGAATAAGAATGAATGTTTCTTCAAGGTTGAAAGCCCTTGCTAATGCGAACCTGCCTATATGCCTAACTGGCTATATATATGTGCGTAGAACAGCATGACATGAGTTAATAATATAGCAGCTAAAGGGAACTCTAATGTACACATGATTGTAATTCACCTGCCTCGCTAGCTTACGAGCATGACTCTTGACTATTATTGTTTTAATTGATCTTGAATTTTCATAGATTTTACTCCATTGTTTACTCATTTTGTTATAATTAACCACCTGATTTTAAACTTTAAAATACACAAAGATTCATCTAATATAATTTTTTAGATAAAGTTATGCATACATATATACAAATTAAATTATTTACGATCTAATCATTTCCCGTTATATATTTCACACTAAAATTTAGAAGAGACAATCTATTAAAATTACATCACATGTTTTGGGGGGGGGGGGGATATCAGATATGCATGACATTCCTAATCCAATAATGCAATGAAACCCACCGAATAGTTGAAATGATTTGTTCTATCCATGAACTCACCAAGTCACAATCCATCACACTCGAAGGATATGCTTTTCTTTTTGAAGGGAATCTTGCTTAATCAAACCTATAAACTTTTAAAAGCAACAGACAAAAAAGTGATTATAATGGTAGTGGTAGGATGAAGGCAGCTTTCAGAAAAGCGATTGAATTTTTATTGTATCCCATGAAAACCCATTGAATTTTTCTTTCTTTCTTTGTTTTTGTTACCTGGGTTTATGCAAAGGACGGCTGTTGTATTTAATAATAACAAAAACATAGGGCTTTGCGGATTGCTAATGCTGGGGATGGCATCAGTGCTCGAATCTGTGTACGCTGTCATAGGAACCCACTTGCTTCTGCTCATTTATTTCTGTCTCTAGATCCCCTCCTCTCTCTCTCTCTCTCTCTCTAAGGTGTCTGCTCGTCTGTTCATATTCTCCTGAGGTTCTTCTTCATCTATCTTGTTCTGGGTGTGTGCTGAGGTACTTCTTTTCTTTATAAATTTTTCATCTTTTGTTGTTTTGCTTGGTGTTTATGATTTTAGTTTTTGTCTTTAAGACGAGATTTGCTGTTAATAGCAAGATTTCTGAACTAGTATTGATCCTTTTTGTGGTATATTTGTTGAATTTGATTAATTTGTGTATTGTGTTTAGCTTAAGTAACTCGTTGTGATCTAATTGATGCTCGGGTTTTGACAGTTTGATTAGGGTTTTCGGTACTGGAGTTAAAGTTTTTTTATTTTTTATAGGAGGAGTTAAAGGTAATAATAAGAATTGATGTTTGCTGATTTTTCCTCTTTTCTTTTTTGGTTTCGATTTGGTGGGCAGTTATCTGTTTATGGTTTTTGCAAATGGATCCACAATTAGAGGAATTATATGGACCTTTACATCGAATCAAGTTCAATGATCAAAGGGTGCCAATTTTACCAAGTCGCAGTGTTGTTACTCCGATGAAACTCCAAGATTCCAATTTGAATCCAAGTGTTCCAAATCCAAGTGTTGTGAATCCTCCTCCGTTGGTTCCCCCAAACCCAAATCTTAATTTAGTTGTGGCATCTCAATATTCTGACATTGAGACAGCCCTGAACGAGGATTGTGATTTTAGTGATGTTGTTCTTAAGTATATTAATCAACTTCTTATGGAAGAGGATGGGGAAGAGAAACTCCATACTGATCATGAACCTTCAGTCGTTGAGGCGGCAGAGAAGTCATTGTATGAGGCGCTCGGGCAGAGATATCCTCCTTCCGGAAACCGAAATCAGTTGCCAGATGTTGAGCATGACGGCTTGACTGGGAGCAGTGTTAGGGCTCATAGTGGTGCAAGCAGTGTTAGGGCTCATAGTGACGCAAGTGGTGGTAGTGGCCTGACAGGATATGGTTGGTATGGTGATCCTTATAATTGGAGTCCTCAAAATGTCGTGAATTTTACCATTTCCTCCTCGAAACCCTTATCGTGCAGCTCATCAGATAGCTCGGGCAGATGGGTTAGTAAGTGGAAGTCAAATTCTGATTCACAGCTCAGCTCGGCCATTAATGCAAGTGGTTTAGTGGATGGGCCAGGGGACTCTCCTGTGAGTGCTCTTAGTGTGTCTGAAATATTCAATGACAGTCAGTCAATGTTGCAGTTTCAGAAAGGATTTGAGGAAGCGAATAAATTTCTTCCAAAGAGTTCTTTGTACAAGGGTTTTGCCAACACGGGATTGCCTTATCAGAAGGCAAACAATAGTGCCCAAGATTTGTTGGTCAATGTAGAGGATGTTACTAGGGGAAAGAAGCATCGTTATCCCGAAGAATTGCAGTCAGAAGAAGGGAGGATAAATAAGCAATCAGCTGTTTCCCTGGCAGCTGATGAGGCAGTTGTTAGGTCTGAAATGTTCGATAGGGTACTGCTTTGTAGTCGGGGAAAACATGATGCTGCTCTCCGGGAAGCTTTACAGACTGAACTAAATAAGAGTCTGCGAAATGCCCCAGTTAAGGGGTCTAATAGTGGGAAAGGCCGTGGTAAGAAAGCGGGAAAGAAGAGGGATGTAGTAGATTTAAGATCTCTCTTAACCCTATGTGCACAAGCAGTTGCATCGAATGATCACAGGAGTGCAAATGACCTGCTTAGGCAAATTAGACAGCATTCTTCTCCTAGTGGGGATGGTAACCAAAGAATGGCACATTATTTTGCGGATGGTCTTGAGGCACGCCTTGCTGGTGTAGGAACTCCTATATATAACTGTCTTGTAACGGGTCCGGCATCGGCTGTAGATATCTTGAGAGCTTACCACATGTTTCTTGCCACATGCCCATTTAAGAAAATGGGAAATTTCTTCTCTAATAGAACGATTATGGCTGTGGCAGAGAATGCAACATGCCTTCATATAATTGATCTCGGTATTGTCTATGGTTTCCAATGGCCTTGTCTAATTCAGCGACTTTCATCTAGGCCTGGTGGCCCCCCCAAACTTCGAATAACCGGAGTAGATCTTCCACAACCTGGGTTCCGACCAGCCAAAAGAGTTGAGGAGACAGGGCGTCGCTTGAAGAACTATGCAGAGTCATTTAATGTGCCCTTTGAGTTCAATGCTATAGCAAAGAAGTGGGAAACACTTACCATTGAAGATCTCAGGATCAATAGCGATGAGTTGCTTGTTGTCACCTGTATGTTTAGGTTTAAACATATACCTGAGGAAACAGTGACCGTGGATTGCCCTAGGGATACTGTTCTTAACCTGATTGGGCGCATAAACCCAGCTGTTTTCATACAAGGCACTGTTAACGGGGCTTTCAATTCTCCCTTTTTCATAGCTCGATTTCGAGAGGCTCTATTTCACTTCTCCACTCTGTTTGATATGCTAGAGGCCAACCTTCCAAGGGACAATAAGGAGAGGATGCTAATTGAGAGAGAGATATTTGGGAGGCAGGCAATGAATGTGATTGCTTGTGAGGGTTTAGAGAGGATAGAAAGGCCAGAGACGTACAAGCAGTGGCAAGTCCGAAATGAAAGGGCAGGGTTTAGGCAGCTGCCTTTAGATCGCCAGATTCTGGAAATGGCTAAAAAGAGGGTGAAATCTGTGTATAACAAAGATTTCTCCATTGATGAAGACGGGCACTGGTTGTTGCTGGGATGGAAGGGCAGAATTGTGTACACACTCACTACTTGGAAGCCTGCGGAGTAGCCAGTACTCTCATTACTCAATCCCAACTAGTCATATGGTGTTGTAGCTGACTTCATGTGTGCGCGCATCAAGTGTCATGTTCTTCCAACCTCAAAGGATTAGGTAAAAGTCTACCAAAGCTCGCTATTGCCACTGACGTTTTCTTTTTTTTTGTTTGGGGGGTCTACACTACATATGGCAATACTGATACTCAAATCCCAAAGCAGAATGAACCCGACCAATGCCCGACTGAATATCCGAAATAGGCTAACCCAATTTGAACTCAAAATCCTAATTGACATGCACTGGACCGAAGCGAACCAAACCAAATGTTCCCTTTAAAGTTGTTTTTGTTTGCAAGCAAGTTTATGAGACAAAACATCAACTAACCCACAGTCTACTGAAATTACCCCCCCCCCCCAAAAAAAAAAAAGAATCAGTCCGTCAATTCAAAATTAGCCCAACCTGAATGTGAACCCAGGTGACCCATTTGACAAGTCATATCTAAATCCCACTATTTGTAGTTTTGCCTTAACCAAAAATTCAGCAAGCTTCTGGTGTGTCTGCAGAAAACAGCCTCTCGGCTTCAATGGGGTAAAGGCTGCATACATTTGCATTATCCTGGATCCTTCTCGGGCAAACCACATTAGGTTTGCTATTGCTATTGCCTAAGGACTCTTCTGGTTCACAGGTTGAATTAGGTGTACAACTGCTTCTTCGATGTGAAGACCCTAGGGACTCCGAAGGAGGCTCTACTTGCTCTGCTGATCATCCACTGATGTGCATCTTTTTGTCAGGTTGATAGCAGTAACTGTATGCACAGCTTCTGCCTTTTTGAGTTTGGAGATGAAGACTCGGCAATCGACCTTGGATGCCTGGGTTAGTTTCAGCATGTTGAGATCCTGTGTGTTGGTTGAATTGCCAGTAGTCTCGACAGTTGACCTTGGATGAGGGCTTGAATGCTTAGGTTAGTTTTGAAGTGAGGCTGAATTCTGTGTGTATCATGTCTTTTACGGAATCCACTTCCTTTTTGGAAGGTTTTTCTTTAAAAAAAAAAGTTTAGGTATGTTCTATTGTTCTGTAGTGAAAGAGTCCTGGTTTGCAAAGCATATCAAGTTGTACTAGATAACGGATTGTAATGCAATTTAAGGGCGATTAAATTCGTAGAATCTGAAAATCAATATGTTAGTTTTCCGGTACATCCCACGCACTGCTGTCACCATACTGTATTCCTGTGAAAGAAAATGAAATCTTATATTATTTTTGTCAATTGGGGTTTTTCTAAAGATGAAAAAAGTTGACCCGATACGATTACCGATCCGAACGTGATATGAAGTTAAGCGGGTTTGGGTATGTAATTTGAACCTGTTTAGTTAAATGGGTTGATATGATAAACCTCTTTAATTAATTAAGTTAGGTTCAGGTTGAGAATCTCAACACGAAAAAATACCTATTTGATATGTTTAATTAAACAGATTAAATAGGTTAACCTGTATACCGTTTATTTACTGTTTACATTTTATCGTTTCCATTTTTGGTGAGAGTTTGGCTTTGGAGAATTAGGCTTTGTGGTCTCTTTTATAGACTTGTTGGTTATGTTATTAGGAATTTCAAACAATTTGAACTTTATTTGCTGTTGTTTAATACTTGACTTGGACATGATTTATGTAATTCTAGGTTGTAAAAGTTATGTTGTTGCTGAATGTTTTGTTGGAATACGCTCTGAATATGTCAGAGCATGTACGTTAGTTGCTATTTTGGTATGCTTTTGAAAGCAGTTATGTCTTAAGAGGTTGGAAATTTTGTTTTACAAGTAAACAGATTTAGGTTCAGGTCAACCCGTTTAAATGTTGAGTGGGTTTCTTAAATGTTAAGTGGGTTCAGATTTGATGATTTTCAACCCGTTTAAGTTCGACACGTATATGAAGACGATCCGATAGAACACATTATCCGACACCGGTTGACCTTCTAGGTTTTTCTACGGGAAATTTGTCAGATTCAACCAAACAGATCTTAGTTGTCACACTTAAAAAACAGGTGTAGGTAAAGTTATGTTAGTGGCAGGTGCTACTCGCGCAATTCAAAGAGGTATTTTTAAAATATTAAAATATTAAAATATAAGAAAAAGACAGGGAAAAAAAAATCTTGATGATGACTGGTGAATCCTGCTTTTGTCGATGCAGACATTATCACAGTTCGTGGTTTTTTTTTTTTTGTTTGGGTTTTGGAAACACACAAGGCTTGTATTTTGTGACTCCCATTTTGTAAATATTACAGAATTCCACAAATTCACACAAATTCACACTATACAAGATTCACAGGACTCTCCAATGCGTACTACTCTGTCCTCTTATTTTGCTCTTAAACTGGATATTCATCAACGTATATAGGTCCGTCCTAATGACCAGAGGCCTGTTTCTTTGACTGGTGCCTGAAAATTTCGCAATGAAAATGAAGTCAAATTTCCTCTAAAAAACTGTAGCAGATGGGAATCCTAAAACTCCATATTTACGCAGCCTTTCTTAAGCATATACATACCGGTGTTTTAACAGATGGGAAGACATTCCAAAACCGCAGGGTCTCATCCCCAGCTCCAGTCACTATTGTCTGCAACAATATCGTAGGATTCAAATATCAGATTCGTGCAAAAACTCTCCTATAGAATCATCTAACGGATATTGATTGCATTCGTGCTCTAAGAGATCCCAAATTAACCCAACTCGGAATACCCATTTTCCCGGTCTTAAGTTATTATGCTACTTCTGAAGAAGTATGACAATATCGTATTGAAGTATGACAGACAATATCATACTATCATCCTACGTACATAATGACAGTAAAACATCTGCATTACCTGACCATCAGGAGAGACTGCAAGATAGAGAACTCGCAAACTATGCCCGGTCAGAGTTGCAACCTTTGCCAAAGATGGGTACTTCCACACCATTATCTGATTTTGAGAGTACCCATGAGTGCTTACTAGCTCATTCACATTCTTACTCCATGCCAGACTGCATACCTTCATGCGAAATTACCACAGAAGTTTAGAATAAACCATTTGATACAAAACCAAAAATTGTCAGAGAATGATCGATATATGTGAGTCGGACCTGACTTCCTGTATCTATGTTGTTCAATTGGTTCCCATTGGTAGTGTTCCAGAATCGAATGCATCGATCTGCAGTGCCACCTCCAGATGCAAGGAGGCTGCTCTGGTGAGGTGACCACGCTATGGCTTTCACTGCAGCTGTGTGCTCTGTCATTTTCAGAATCGGCTGGTGTGAGTGTTGGTTCCACACCAAGAGCTGGTTTTGTTCATGAATTTTGCAGTCAGCAATAGCTTTTGGCAAGGTGTTACATCTAAAGAACAAGTCATTACTTGAGTTTCATCGCAATAATCAATCAAATGAGAATGACTACCTGATTGTCATTGCCCCCAGACGCAAGTTCCCTATCGTCAGGAGACCATTTTAACCCACACACCTGGAGCATTACATGGGTGACACGGTTAATTATCATAAACAAAATCAGCTACAAGAACCTGGAAAAACTGGCAGTTTGGATCATTGCGAGACTTGGGCATGTTCAAGTTTGCTTTATATTTCAATAAACTTACCAGAAAATACAAAAAAAAAATACTACTCAGGGAAATGCCATTGCCCATTGGTTTTGAGCTAGGTGGGGTGGCAATCAGGTACAGGTCAATTTTTCCAATTTGAAAGAACGTATGCTATTTGATACCTAGATCAGAAGAACCAAAGCCCTGGAATGTACCTCAGATTTATGTCCAACAAGCTTGCTCACATAATCATTCGAGACACGAAGGTCATGTTGAAGGATGTTCCTGTCTCTGCTCCCAGAAGATAAAATGCGTGAATTCCATGCCAGAACACCAGCTCTTGTTTGATGACCGCCCATGGTTCTTATCCTTTTGCATTGAGTACCATCCCATATCTAAACCAAAATGAACCATTTTACCGTTATAGCCCACTTCTAGATACATGGCTGCAATCCACTTATAAGCTAAATAGTGATAACACAAAAACCCACCTGAACTTGACCATTACTTGTTCCAACTGCAACATATGAACCCTCTCTTGTCCACTGAACTGCACAGACACCATCACTCGGTCCCAGATCACACAATTTGGTAACCTAAAACACATCAAAATTGCATTTTTCAAAACTGGTTTCCTTGTTGAAGAGAAGGGTTTTATTTTTTGGATTCCATATTCTGTCATTACTCATTAGGGTAGGAAATCTCGTATGCTTTTCACGTTAGCAAGCAATGATTAATCTATGGAATTTGCAAGAAGTGCATGATTTATCTAAAGAATGGGGGCTTACTTTGCTATTTGATGCATTCCACAAGTAGACACAGGTTCCAAGTCCGACAGCAAGCGCATTTTGGGATGACCAATCCACCAGGTTCAAGTAGAAATCATCTTGCAGAGAGGGGGCATCCAAAACCTACAACGGAACACCATTAATTTAGAAAAATCAACATTATTCAGGCTAATCAACGTTCCTCAAAAACGTTGCTCATTCAATTCTCTCTCCATTTTTAATCCAATTGGTTCAACATTAAACCTAACTCTATAAATGCCACCAAACACCTAAAACCCTCAAATTTGATGCTCCACGGAAAGTTGATGATAACCAAAGTCTGGGCAATTTTTAACCTCCATTTTCGTCCCATTGTTAGCAAAATCAAGACTTCAGCAGAAAATCGCGCTTGTCGAAAGCACAAAAATGAAAAAAAAAAAAGTGGCTTATGCAATGAACAATAGACCTTTGTTTCTAATATTCTGTCCTGGGCACTATGCAATATTGCAATTTGTGCAAGAACATCCAATCAATCACCACAACAACAAACAGAAACACAAACTGATAAAAACAAAACAGGGACCAATGCCAACATTCTTGAATAACTACCTTGTGGGGTGTTTTGGGCACTTTCCTAGGAGGTTTTGGAGGGGTAGACCCTTCACTAGGAACCCCACAATCGCGGCCAAGACCAGAGGGTGAGAAAGGCGATTTGGGGGACGAATGCTCCATCTTGAACCGAAAAATGTTCTTGTTCGGGCTCATCGGAGACCCTCCTCCATTACCTGCAGGAGAAAAAGAAGAACCAAAATCAGGACCAAACAATTCTTTCTTCAATAATCTAGTATAAGCCTCATTGCCCCCTTCTTTATTATTGCTACTGTTATTGTTATTAGCATTGCTGTTCTTAGGGGAAGGCTTCTCAATTAGCCCAAATGCATGCAGCCTTGAAGAAGATCTGCAGGGTATGAATCTGTCACTGCAGATTGACTTCGAAGTTGGGGACGATGATGCTGCTGAGAGGCTTGTGATTGATCTTGGAGATGACACAGATCGAGGGGAGGAAAGACTAAGATTTGATCGAAGAGGGGTCGAATTGTTTGATGATGAACGATAAGTATCAAGCCTTAAGGCAGTTTGGGACATTCCAGATGGGAGATTGAGACCGCTTTTTCTTCTCTCTGTCTCCATTTTCTGGGGTTCTTTGATCTGTATCAGTAAATCTGGGGTGTTTATGATCAGTTCAGCAATCAGAGAACTTTGGAATGAAATTGAAAAGCCCTCTCCTCTTTCGATCTGGGGTTTATTATAATCAAGAAAAGAGAGGGCCTTTCAGAAGAGGATATGAAAGACAAGGAAGAAGGTGAAGATTCTGAGATTAGTGATGGTGAGAGAGGAAAGAGACAGAAAGTGGAGATAGCGTTTGGAGTCGGTATTTTAAAGGTCGGGGGCTTTGGCTCCAACGGTCAAATTTCTTGCTTTGAAACCCCGGGTTTGGTTTGGCAGTTTTTTTTTTTAAAATTACTTATTTATTATTCCCACAGAAGTAGCCGTTGCTCGTTGGTTTGGAGCTGATTTTTACCGCTGACAAATACTAACTGTGGGATGCACTTTGGCCATCCTTTATTTTTCGCTTTTTGGAGCACAAATTACACTTTTTCTTTTTTCTTTTCCTTTTCCAAAAGTAAGGAAAAAAAATATATCGAAAAAGTTCTCCCTACAAAGATTCTTTCTTCTAATTATATATTTTAACAATATTTTACAATATTTTGCTTCAGTGAACTTATGAAAATTAAATCAAATATCAAAAAAATTATATTTATAGTAACCATTCTGGGTGATCATTTATCCTAATTAATGTATAAGTATTGGTTAAGTGTATATGAGACTTTTACTTTATCGATTATTTTATGTCATGTAACAATCCTCTTTGATACCTTCTATAATTACTTGAACTAATTAATGAAGCCTGCAGGTGAAAACAATTAAGGGTTTGTTCGTTTCAACATTTGTCCAATTGCAACTACTTTCAACTATTCTTAACCGCTTCCAACTACTCTTAACTGCTCTGAACCGCTTACAACTGCTCTCACCCAATTCTAATTGCTCACAACTACTTACATTCTTTTACAAAAGCTAATCCCTCCTTATTGCTCACAACTGCTAACTATTAATCACAACCGCTCCCACTTACTGCAGAAACAAACAAGCCCTTAGTATGATCCTTTCATAGCAAGATTTGAGCGGAGGTATCCTCTTTAAAACATTTCAAAGCATATCCTTTTTATTTTTTATTTTTGTTTCAATTTATAATATTTTATTTTATTTTATTTTATTTTAGAGAGGTGGGTTGGGGAAGAAGGTAGGGTTGGTAACTGAGCCGTCCTCTAGGGCTAGGCCTAGGCAAGGATTGAACAACCAATTAAGGAAATGTATTGGCTCAAAGCTCTTTGGAGAATCATCTATTTCCTTTCCATGGAAAAATGGTGGCGACTTGGAATTGAAACTATATATTTTAACGCGTAATTTGTGTCTTCCATGTTATCATACAAGTCTATAAATTTAATCATACACATCCGACCGAAGTAAGTGAAAATAAACACATATATATACCAGTAAATGCAAAAATGGTGAAAAACACGTACATTGCTAGATAATTTATGGATTTGGGACTATCAAATTACAATTGCCAAGCCTTGTCCATAACCCGAGTGACCTAAGTGGCTTGGATCTAGCTAGCTATATCGAAAAAATAGATACAAGAAGCGCCTGAAAAGCACTAGTGTAGGAACCAAAAGTTCATTTGCAAGGATCCTTTCAAAGTACGGAAACAATTATTGGTTGGCAATTAAAGCAACCGCCCCCCCCCCCCCAGTGACCAACAATATGAGTTTTTTTTAATTTGTGGTGCACAATTTTTGCAATATATGGTCCAATATTGTAAGGGTGAAGGGTCTGTTCGTTTTTGATATTTTGAAAGAATAGGTAACTAATCGGCAATGGTGGAGCCAGGATTCAAAGCAGATGGGCGAGATCGTCTAGCTATCTTATTGAAAAACTTCTCTATTTCAAATTAAAAAACACAATCAAGTTCTTACTTAGATTCATGGTTTTTAGTAAATCATTAAATTCACTAATTATTTATCATAAACAAACACAAATTTGCCTAAAGTCAATAACTTTAACACAAATAACCAAACAACAACCAACAAATTACCCCAATTCTAATTCCTAAATTCTCAATCAAGAAAGGCAAAACCTAATTTTTTAATTGTTGAGTAAATCTCTAAATTAATCACTTATTCAACACAAATTCAATAAAAATTAGTAAACTAAACATAAACAAGGAAGCAATTACAAACAAAATTAGTCTAACTTTAAATATTCAACCAAGAAGATAATTAGGTTAAAATCCTCATTTTTCAATTCATGAATCATGAGTAATTCACTACGTTAATCAATTATTTAACATGAATCTAACTAAAATCAGTAAAATAAACATAATTATTTACAAAATAACAAAATTTAAACAAATTGCAAATTTTTGGAAGTTGCCTTAAATAGAGATTTGGGACTTAGGAGGAGAGCTGAGGAGCAAAGGAGGGACTCGAGGCAGCGGGCCAGCAGCACAACTAGCGGCGTCGGCAACTAGGCTGGACAGAGAGTGAGAGAACTGAGAGAGAGAGAGAGAGAGAGAGAGAGAGAGAGAGAGAGGGAGAGAGAGAGAGAGCGTGAGAGTTGGGACTGGTGGTTGTGGCGTGGCTACGAGTGCGTGAGTGTCTGAATGAGGGGCTGCTGAGGACGAAAACAAGCAGAGAGTTGAGACTCGAGAGGATTAAAGGGAAAAACTAAAAAAAAAAACAAACAAACATAGAAGGCGGACATGAGAAAGGATCTTTGAACCCGTGACCTCTAAAACAAGTAAAGAACAACCAACCATCCTAACAACCATGTAATTGCTAAATTCTTATGAACTAATTAATATATACTTATTTATTTTATCTACAAAAATATCACATATTTAAATTTTTTTTTCCAAATAGCTGGGGGGTCAATTGACCCCCTTGCCCCAACATGGCTCCGCCCATCGGTTGAATAGATTGAAGTGTGTTTGAGCAAATTGAAGCAGATTGAGAGCATTTTTGAGAGAGGAAAGGAGAATGTTGGAGCAAGCTAAAGTGGATTGAAGCAGATTAAAGATATTAAAGCGAATAGCATATTCAATAAGCTGAAAACAAACAAGTCCTAAGTCTTTACTAAATTAGATGAAGTCAATAAGAATAATCATATTTTTTGTTTTTAATCTCGTCCTATTTTCTATTGAATGGTGTTTCATTCTATTGTATCTATAGAGATTCTACCTAATGAAGCAACTTATACCTGGGACTATAAATTTTACATATTGAACTATTATTTACGCAAATTTGATATTTAACATAATTTTTTAAACATAAAATTTTATATCTATAATAACATCACAATAGTCTTCACCGTGTTTTGTATAATATTAAAGGAGTGGTAAAACGGGTTCCCTTTCTAAACTCTTTTTCATATTACTTGAAAAGATATGTTTGGTGGGTAACTCGATGCACAACTAACTATTAACTACTCTTTGAATGAATCTTTAGAGACCAATAGAAATTTCTTTCAAGGATGAAACGAGGCTACTAAGATTTAATTTGCAACTCCAATAATAACAACGTACAATATTAGATTCAGTTGTGACAAACAGCGCGAACGTTAATTGAACTATAGTGCTCAACAACAATGTGCAACACTGTTTTTATATGTTTCTAATATAATAGCCCTTTAAAACATCAATCAAATCAATGTCTACCAGTTCTAAAATTTTCAACCGCAAAATACCTGGAATTTATGTTGACGAAGAAAAGAAAATTTTCAAAAATTTAGAGAGCCTCAAGTCTGATATTAAAAAAAAAAAAAAGAGAGAGACCCATTAACAGACAGCCCACAAAACCATTATCATAAATGAATCCAACTAATAGCCCATGTCCCACAACCATCAAATTCATTCCCCCCCCCCCTCCCCCCTCCCTCCACCCCCCAAAATTATTTTTTTTGTTGAAAAAAACCCAAAATTCATGAGGCTCTCCTTCAAACGTACACTTGAAACTTTCCCGCCCAAACCCGCTCCTCTTCCATTCTCCTTCCGCCATAAGTTTTGCACTCCCCAAACACAAAAATATCTTAAATTTTTTAATTTTTAATTTCAGCAGCCAGCTTCTCTTCCAAGCCAAAACCCCCAAACCACAAATTCATAAAAATTCATTTTCCCTCCTTTTTCTCACCCCCCTATTTATACAACTCATGCCCTTCTGTCTCACCTACCCCTTCTTCTTCTACTTCTTCCAAATATATACACTCTGCAAAATCACTACTTTAAAATCAATACAAATATAACCATTGGCCATGGAGGAGCGAGAAAATAAACGGGTTGAGTTCGAGTCAGGGTGTCGAACACCGAGGCAAGGGGGGATTCCGGCAAATCTGGTGTGCCCGCCGGCCCCAAGGAAGAAGAGGGTTTATGGGTATCCGCCAGTTTGCCCGCCCGAAGATGGGTTTTTTCAGCCGCCGGATTTGGAGCTCGTTTTCACACCTTTGCCTTTGAATAAACAGGGCAAGTTTGATTGCAGGAATTAGTCAGGGATTGTGGCAATTTTTTTGTTGTTTTTGTGTAATATATATATTTGTATTTCCACTGTTTGCATCAGGGTAAATGAAAATTAAAATCTCTCTGTTTTGGGGTTTTTTAGATCTGGTGAGATTGAGAAAGATTGAAACTTTAGAGATAGGATTAAGCAGTTTATTACTCATTAGTAGCTATTGCTATTATCCATCCTATGTCAAATACTATCATATGTTTGTAAATCAAGTTCAGATTTCATTTCGTCATTTCGATTTTGGAGCGATAGATTTTTTTTTTTGGCCCGTGTTTCTACTATGCTCTCTGTTTTTTTTGTCTTCTGACGTAATAAATCAAGCACGACAACCCAACCTGATGACCACAAGCCCAGCATTCAATTTTTCTTTCGTTTTTTTTTGGATGAGCAAAACGACGCACATCCCTTTGTGGAATGCATCAAAACGACGCATTGCATATGGGGAAAAGACAAAACAAGGAACGCATGCTAGACTGCAGGTGCGGTCCAACATGTGCTCTGCGTCAACAGGAGCGATCGATGGAGTGTTTATGAGTAGAATGCGGGGCTTGCGTTGCAGTTGCTTTATGCACCAATTCGAATAACTATTGATGTTGATAACCGAAGAGCTCATGGTATGTGTGCGCAGTGCGCGTGGTCATGTGTTGCTAAGTAAAGTTATAAATATCGTATCAATTGTTGTATTATTTTTTTACTGAAATGAGACATACCAAATTTATGTACTGTTGTACTGGGCTCACATGGATTTGAATTTCAAAAAATTGGAAAAATTAAAGTACAAAAAATTAAAATTTTAGTGTATCGGGCGGTATTTGACTAAAAATATTGGTACCGCTCGGTATTTAACGGTACAAAGCGGTATTGACCGGTGCAATACCGGACAATAGCTTGTACTGTTTCTTGATTGGTATGGTATGTTTCGGTAGATACTGAACGGTACGGTACGGTATTTATAACATTGTTGCTAAGGCTACCTTTTCCATTCGGGTTCGATCTCAGGTGTGCATAAACTTGTCCCTTTTGCATGGAGCTTGTAGATGGGTCTTGGTTCCTTGGTTTTGTGTTTAGGTTTGACACTCCTTACCTTGGGTCTATTGAGCTCTATTGGTACCCCTACTAATAGACGCCCATTGTGCTAGGTTGCTTCTCAAAAAAATATTGACATTGATTAGCTGTTAATTTAATGATTAAAGATTAATTCTAAAGTGTGTAAGGTCTTAAGTTTAATTACCTTTTCACATATTAGGACCACATAACATACTAATAGTTTCCGTACTGTTAAACTGGACCGAGATTGAGCAAAAGATTTCAATTGTACCTCCAAAAGAGGAATTGGTTCGACCAATTTGGTTTCAATTCCAAAAAAAATAATAATAAAATACTTGAAATTGTGATTGGAAACCGTCAAACCAATTTAGTAGAGAAAAAGTGAAAATTTTATTGATTTTGCTTTTGCCTTTTGGTTTCATTTTTCAATTCAAAGGATCTCTTGTGGAAAGTAGATCTTAATTAACTAGAGATGATAATGAATTAAGTCTGAATCAGGGCCACCAAAATTCAGATTATGATCCATTCTTCGAACTAGATCTAAACTCGATTTGGATTCTTAGTATCCATAGAAATGAGATCCGGATTCAAATCCTTTGGATCTAATAAGTCCAATGGGTCTCTAATGGGTTTTACTACTTTGATCTCTTGTGTTCTAAATTTTTGGTAAATTTCAAAAAAACTTGTGATAAATTTGACTTTGGCGATTGGCATGTCTTTGGCAATTTTCCTGCAGGCATAACATCATTGTACACAAGTAAGCAAATCTAATTTGCTTGTATGAATAAATTTGGGTGGGGTTGGGGGTGGGATGTATGAATCAAATATATTGTATTTGTAGTTTTGTGGCATCAACCTCTCTATGGGTAGGAATACCAGTAGAGGTAAGGTTGTCTACAGTTGGATCTTCCCAGACCCACGTTGAGAGTTTGTTGTTGTTGTTGTAGTTTTGTGGCAACTGTCGTATGTCTTGTCAGTTGAGGTGAAAGCAACTGCAAAAATGAAACAAGTGTGTATTTATACAGCCATTTGGGCCCCTTGTATCTCGCCCAATCTATTTGGGCTTCCTCCTCGTACATGTAAATATGATTGCACGTTGGATTCCCTTCTGCTCGTGGGGGGCCCAATGGACCAATGTGGGCTCATTTTCCCATGATTTGCCATATGAACATTGCTAAAATATTGTTAAATAGGCCCCCCCCACAATCAAAGTTTTAAGCTTTGCTTTAAAGAGCTTTTTTCCCCGTAAGCCGCGGTTCCCTGCTTGTTGAGTTGGCAAAAATCGTCAGATTCTGCAAAAATCGAGTCCTGTCACAATTTTTAAATTCAAATAGCTGGTCATACAACAACAACTTTCAGTATGAGTCTCGTTTTTGCGAGGTTTGGGAAAATTCAGATATAAGCAACCTTACCTCTACCGACAATCTTGTGTATAGAGAGGAAAAAATTTAGATCCGGTTGTTTGAATTTTGGACCAATTTGAGTTCGATCAAATTTAGACATTTGAACAATCGAGCATAGACATATGATAGGCATAAAATCTTCAAAATTTTCGATCAAAAATTCAGATAGGTTTGGGCATAAAAAAATCGAGTCCATGTTCAATCATATACAAGTTTCAGTCAAACGTCAAAAATTTCATCTCACAAATTCGGACATTCAGATATTCAGAGTCAATATCAGCTCTGGTTACGATGTCTGAATCTGCAATCTGGATAGAGCTTGACTTTGAAGTTTTTGTCCGAATAACTAATTTTAAAACAACAAACCTGAATTTTTACCAGCACCACTTCTTGTAGACAATCTCTTCTGCCGATGTAGAGAATTTTCAGTTTATATACAATATGTTGTGTACACTGAGTCTCTTCACCTTCTCTTCTTAATTTGTATTCCGTTATCAAGATAGAAACTAGAAATGCATGCGATTGACTCCTTAGACATGCATGAGATAGACTCGTATAATTTTATTTTATTTTAAAAGGATAAATTTATTAATTGGAGGTCATAAGATATCTACAATAGACATTAAATTTAAAGTAAGATCGAGATATTTATTTTATTGATTGTGTAGTTATTTGAGTCCCATAATTTAGGTAAAAATATGAAAAACTCATTAATTTTTCAACTTTATTTCATTATATAGTTTTTAAGTTATATATTTGTTTGACTCCTGCAACATAACCACTACAATTTAGCCGTACCCATATGAAAAACGCATTAGCTTTTTTAATTAAGTTTGATTTCAATATCTAGTATTAGCACAGCCATGCATGAATATCCATTCTTGTTCGGGTTATGTTGAGACTTTAGTTTCATGACATTAAGCTATATGACTAATGAGGGATTCAATTTTTTATTTATTTATGGCATATTAATGATCTTGCATAAGAGATAATAAAGAACTGAAGAGAGGGGAGAAATTAATTATAAATTCTGACTCAATTATCGGCCACCCAATAACTTATTATTGGTTATTTATATAATTATGATTGTAGAATATACTTAAAATCACGGGATTGCATGTATAAATGGGGGGGGGGGGTTGCTTCTTCCTTGAACACTCACACTTCTAACCATTGGAGGATATTGGTTCCACTCTCGAAGTTTTTTTTTTTTTTAAATCCTTGAAATAGTCAGGAATAGGACTTGGCAAAAAAAAACATAAAACGATATGTTAAGAACCTAGAACATGAAGGCTATCAAAGCATCGGACAACTTCTGCTGGATTATACAGGAAATTATCCTCCCATAAATTAATCCAGCACCCAACCCGAAATTTAATAAGAAACATCTGCTCCAATTGGAAGGCTTGGCCACCAAAAATAAGATCATTCTTGCCTTTCCAAAGTGACCATACCACAGCAAAAAAGATAAATTTCCACACCTTCTTCTTAAATTTGCCCTTCACCTTCAAGTTCATCCACAAAACAAACACCTCCCTCAAAGAACCTGGAACAACAACATGAAAACCCTAGGCTTGAACGTAACCACCGCACACCACACCCTCCAAGCAGAGTGGCACAAGAGAAAAACATGGTCGATCGTTTCTAGGCACCAACGACAAAGATCACAAAAGACTTGGTTCTCCTATAAGATGCCTTTCATAAATAAGATAGACTTGGTATGAATTCAACCTTTGGGGGCACCAGACTCTGCAAATTGCCGCTGCAACAGAGTCACCATGCACAAACCGGGCTTTTGTCGTCATGGCTTCCGAGGAGAGTGATGCTACTTTATAACCCATGACCCGATCTAGGTTTCAAAAGATTGAGTCGTCACTGCCGAGACTTGGACCATTCAACTACAGGAGTTGTTGAAGAGCTGAAAAAGCCGGTTGTTGTTGTTGGTTTAATGGGCACTTCCAACCCAAAACCCATCTCCAGGTGATGCCATCATGCCATCCCATATTAGCAATACTTTCATACTTCTGGATTGATAACTCGTACAAAATAGGGAAACGGACTTTAAGTGGTGCATCCCCTGACGAGTGATCTGCCCATAATTGAGTTGTAGCACCATTACCAATTTCAATTTGTAATTCTCTGAAGAATATTTGCTCCTCCATGGACCCTTCCAACCCTATCTTGATTATATCACTCCAGGTTCCCCTAATTTTTGGGACAATCCTTCTTGGCAACGAGAAGTTACAGCTCTCATTGTGAATTGACTTTATCACTTTCAACCACAGAGCTTGCTTCTCTTGAGAAAATCTCCACCACCACTTAAATAAGAGGCAAGCATTATTTATATAAATAACTTCGAGAGAAAACTTCCACTCTCGAAGTTATTCATATGGGCAACTTTATTTTCTTCATCGAGAGGCCATATGTATATGAACTAAAATATTTATTTTTTGCCAAAATAGAGCCAAAAAGTAAGTGAAATGCATACATCAATGTTAGGGGCGCTAAAATTCAAATGCATATCGTACAAATCAAAGAATGTTAAAATTTGCACAAGAAATTGATGAGTAATACCCAATTTTTGGGATCAGATATTTCAAATAAGGCTAAATTTTGCCCAAAATTGAGTTCGGACAATAGAAATATGGAAAATATTTTAAATTCAAACGAAAAATTTATGACAATACCCAATTTAGACCGGACAAATTTGAATATTTAAATTGAAATGTTTTTTGCCAGGATTCAATATCCAAATACTAGCTATACCCGGCCAACTCCTTTTGTTTTTTTGTTGGGCGAGGAAGATAATTTCTTAATTTAATTGATGCAACAAAACCAGATCATGGATATCCAATTCTAGCCGCAATGCTTTATATGTACGACTATGTGATACACACTCACATACATACACACACATACACATACATACACACACATACATACATATATATAATATACACATATATACACAGACCCACACACGCACGCGCACCCACAGTGGGTTCCATGGCAGAATTTTGTTTTTCGTTGTGTGAGGTGGTTAACCTCTGTAAAATTCTGGCTAGTATTTGATTATCATTACTTCCATCCAGTAAAATGCTGCCAGGTGTTCAGTTTGTAAAAAGAAATAACTAGCAGTGTATGAGGTTATGGTGTCTTCAAACTGACAAGGCAATGAAATCGACATTTTATGTGTGGGAGGTCGTCAAATTATATAATCATCACACTGGCCTCTGGCAATTTTTACAATTAATTGTCCTCATCATTATTATTTTTTTTTTTTCATTATTGCTGTTTCTGTCCTCAGTCCAGTTATGCTCTTTACCTGGATACCTGTGGGTTAATATTGGAAGAACCAATGGGTTGCTGTTTTTGTTAGTCAATTTATTTTTATGATCTTTTACAAACTTTTACTAATTCTCATTGATTTTTATCAATTTTTATAATAAATTTCAATTATTTTAATTTCTAATTCGTCGTTTCCAACTTCAACCAACTTCAACCAACTCTTAACTATTTCCTTCAAAAAATTTATAAAGGAATCCCCACTCATGTACATTTCTTACCAGCATCTTCTAACTTTTATCCACTTTTATCAAATTTTTAAAATCTTTTTCAACTTTAACCAACTCCTATCAACTATTCAAAAAAAAAAAACCAACTTCGATCACTTCTATCAATTTACCAACTTTATCAATTTATCAACTCCTATTTACTAACGAAATGCACGAACACTAATTTGTCATAATCATATTTCTATAATGTCAGAATGATAGTCATGTTGAAGGTGATTTTTTTGAGAACGAGAAAATCAAAGTGAGATTATGTGATCTGGGATTGTCGTCCTCAAATTGGATTCAGTTTGGAAGGGGAAGGAAATGAAATGGAAATTACTCAATTGAATTTATTTTTATACTAGAGTCGAGTTACTGTTAGCCCAATAAAAGCTAGAGAGTTCTCCTATCACAGATTTTCTCAATTTACAAGACTCGAATCTGAAATCTTGCTTAGAGAGAACAAGTGTCAAACCACTTAAGCCAACTTGTGTTGGTACATATGAATTTGCTCTTGTCTAGATTGAGGTTTGCCTCGAGAATGTTCTTAGGAAAGTTTTAATATTTATAAACCCTAAGTGCAAGGTCCATCATTGCATACTTGGGGTGTCGTCCGCAGAGAGTTGTATTTTCAAGTACTGGAACTAACTAAAGCGCCTCAAGTTAGGCAAAACAAAAGAGGGATAGAAAATGTAACTAAACTACTAAAACAAACAAAAGACTTCGATTATGATTAAACTTGAGATAAACTAACTAATCAAGTCAAATCCTAACCTTCCCAAGTTATGCTAGGATTCAGACTTGATCGGTTGCACCATCAAAACTCACCTAAGCCCCCCCAAGGGTCGAAGGCTAGTTTAATTATTCTAACCACCTATTTTTATGGGGTTAGTCTAATTAGACAATAAAAATAGCAACCCTAGATCTAGCTAGGACTTGAACTATTTTGATGTCCAAATGCTAGTCATTCTCCTTACCCGACCCTTCACCTTTCTGCACAAGACAATTGTTCTAAAATATAGATGAAAGCTCTTTCAAACATTTCATCGAACAATTGGCAGACATGAGAGAAAACTATAAATTCTACCATAAACAAGTTAGATTAAGGCCTAAACAAGAGTCAATTAGCCATCTACGAGAATAATCACATCCGAAGATCAAAACTTTAATTCAAAACTAAATATTGAAACGAACGCGAAACAATAGACTGTAGAACTAGCATACAAACTCAAAAGCATGAAATTAAAGAGAGGGAGAAAAGGAGAACTTATCTTTCAATATTGAAATCGATCCGTCTTCTACAAACTGTACACAAAACTAACCTAATCTAATCCTCATAAAGGAGTTTGTGGAAGCTAAGAATCAACCCTAATTGGCCCTCTAAGAAATCCAGCAAAAAAGCCTCTACCCAAAATTAAACGAGAATCTGCTTTAAAAAGTTCGAAAAACCACTCCACCGCTGAGGATTGAAGTGACTAGTTATATCACCAAAGGTACACCTTTGATGATATAAGTAGTCACTTCGATCCTTTTAAGCCACACTCGGGGTGTTACATTCACCCGCACTTAAAGCGCACAATGTCCTCGTTGTGCCTCAATAACCGATCGACTTACGAGTCCTCTTGATCGACGGTCCACACCCAATATCTTTGCCCCTTTAGGTGACTGCCCATGGGCTCTCCATCCACTTGCGCAGCTCACAGTCGCGGGTTGGCTCTAATACCATCTGTAATGCCCTGACCCCTCTCGGTCGTAGGTCTTACCAATAACGACTTCAAGGATCGTCGATTGACCTCACAAATCACCACAAGTCTTTCCGGCGTGCTTCATCCTCGCTCACACGCTGCCTGGGAAACTTCCGAGGTCAGTCATCCCAAGATTGCTCCCCAACAAGCACATTTAACTGTGGAGTTCTTAAGAGTGGACTTCCCAAAAAGAAAGGTGCACCTTTGGCAATATAAGTAGTCACTTCGATCCTTTTAAGCCACACTCGGGGCGTTACAGCCGTACTGGCCTAGGGGACGCACGGCCGGCCATGCGCCAGTGCACGGGCACCACGCACAGCCGTGCGTGGCTTCTGCCTCGAATGCACGGTCAGGCGACCCTGCTACATGGTCGTGCCGTCTTCCACTCGTCTTCTGTTGGCTCTTGGGCTTTGCTAGACCTCTAGTCTTCCTTGAAATTGCTTATAAGGTTTTCCTTTCCATCAAAACCCGAGGATATCTCCTGAAAGTAAGACAAAACACGTTATAAGCACGATATGACTCGAAGGAAGAGAACTTGACCCTTTCTCATCTAAACTTATATGAAAACACCATGAAAAATGGATCAAATAAAGGCTAAAACGATGTCAAATATAGGTGTAACAAATGTCGAATCATATACAGAATATTTCGTTACCTAAAAAAATCCACACCTTTTCTACTAAAAAAGCGGGGAATAAAAGAAAAACTAAAGACTAAGTTCATTAAGCTCTAGTTTATAACAGTAGCTAACAGGATATCGGTTAACTCAACTAATACACATTCTATTAAAATCATCATTAGAGATCTGACTTTAAATTATATCTACATTAATCTTTATGTCTCATTCACACCCACCAAAAACAAGAAATTGTAGCTAATTTTTATTTTTTTTTCTGTTTTTGCAATTGGTTTGCATACGAAGTTGTGAAGAATTATTTTTGTCAAAGATAAGTAAATAAGGATTATTTTATTAAAAGGTGACAGTGTGATACAGTAAATAATGAATGCGAAGGCTGAACTGAAAGGCTATACGACACTGTATGCGCTCAAGTATAACAGTGACTGGGTGAGGACAGAGGCCCAAAATAGAAAGTCTGATATTTACTTCCAGGAATTCAATGTGCCAGTGAATTATTAGCTTCAATTTGATAAGAGAAAGATAAATTTTAATGCTAGTACATAATAATTGAAATGGACTTCATTTTAAGACTCCCACAAAAGAAAAAATAATAAAAAATGTCTTAACGGAGAAGAGATCAGGTATGTAGTATTTGTTCCGTGAAGTTATATTATGGATTTATAATTTATCGATGTGAAATTGAATAACGTGGTTTTTGGCTAGAATATTGCTACAAGTATATGGAGTTGATCGGAAGTATATTTTCATCAACTATGAAAAGATATGTACCTCAAATCCTCGATTGATATTGTTGGATTTATTCTTCTTATGCTGTCGCCAATAAAGATGCTGAATGACCTTTTGTTAATAAATTTTTGTTTCTATAAAAGAAGTGTGATTTGATGAAATGATAATTGAATTATTTATCCTGATGAAAGATATATTAATTAGTGTATCCGAATTGAAGTGATTAGCGAATAATCTTTTACACATCCAAAGTCATTAGCATAAATTAGCATCACGTCTTTTTAATTAGAGCTTTTCATCATATTTGAATGGGAATAATCAGGGCCCAATGACTGATGTCCTGTCCTAATTAATTGATTAGTCAGATTCGGTTAAAATTCCATTTCCTAATCTTTTCAGTTACTGGAATTTACTAAGCCTTTTTGGGGTGGGGTGGGGGTGGGGGGACATTTAGGTTCATGTCGTCTACTAATTTATACTTTTGGATGTATATTTCCAAACCCTATATTATATCAATATCCCTCTGAGTGCATAATCCTATAAACTATATCAACACCACATATTAAAATTTGTCTATATGATAAATAAACATTGAGAAAATATGTATACTTCATAGGTGAGAATACATACTCTCAAGTGTATGATATATATTACCGTATATCTCATTCTTTTTTAGACAAATTGAGAGTAAAGTTGTCAGTAGAATTTATGTTAATTAATGATTGTTAGAAAAGATCAGTACTTGTTTGGTACATCAATAAGTACGTATATCGGTTATGCATCCAGAAAAGCATTAATTTAGGCCGTGCTCGACAACACCGTTTTGGGTAGTATTTAGTGTTTTCGCCAAGTCAATACATTAAATGATAGCCCGGTGCACAAGCATCTCGAGCTCACGCAGGGTTCGAGGAAGGACCGTACCCCAAGGGGTGTATTATAGGCAGTGTAACCTGACTTTGTCAGTGACTGATTCCACGGCTCGAACCCGTGACCTTTTAGTCACACGGAGACAACCTTACCGTTGCTCCAAGGCTCCCCTTCATACCAAGTCAATACACTAATTAGTTAATTTTTACTGTTCGGTAAACTAATGTTTTAACTAACATTTCAAGTAGCGTTTAGGGTTTGAAGTAACGTTTTCGAAAAGCTAACAATATTAACGTTTGACATTTAAAAATAGCGTTTCATATTTTTCAGTCAAAAAATACCCTTCAAAAATTTTATCTTTGGAGATTATCTATATTCTTTTATGTCAATTTACATTAATCAGCTAGTCTAACAGCTAAATTTACCGAAAATATTACATTAAACCGCTCATCTAAATAGCCATCCGCTAACAGCTAAATTCAAAACACTATCTGCTATCTAAACATCTATTCACTAGCTGAACTGCAATACGCTACCCAAACAGCTAATTTTTCCAAACAGAGCCTTAGTCAAATTAGTGTTAAGCTATAAGCTAGCATATA
>JACYFF010031958.1:106256642-106273856 GCA_017589665.1 Selenicereus undatus
ATATTAGCTGGTATGTATATATATTATAGCTGGTGTATACATAAGTATTTAATCTATTTGCGGACAAATGTTGGTATTTGGTAGTATAGTTGATTTGTAGGAGAAATATTTATTTGGATATGTAAATACACAAGAATGTGAGTTATACTATAAGTTGGTATGTCTGGTTATTTCTAAAATTGTACTTATTCAAGAATCAATTCAACCAAAACTTTAGATTAATAGTAGAAAATTTAGGAATAGCTTTATACTATAATGCATCCCCTTACTCGAATGCGTGTTGGTTTGAAGGGTATGGTGTGTAAGGGAATTAGGCCTCCCATTATCTTACGCTCGAATTAAATGTAGAGATTGGTGATGTTTTGAATAAGTATGACCTCTCATTCAAAATGACTGTGGTACATACCACATTTAGGAATAAGGTTGAGCAAATAAAACCAAAAAGTTTGGTTAATCGATGTGTTCTAACCAGACCGAAAATTTTCATTTTTGATTTCATTCTTGATTCGGGCATTTGAAAGTCGGTTAACTTGTAGTTAATTTATGGTTTAGCAAGACCAAAACGTTTACATTTCTAAAAGAATCAAAATTATATATACCCTAGTCAAATACAAAGAATTAGAAAGGGACGGGATTAAAGGTGCAATTTTGTGGAGGTCAACATTTAACATTTTGAATAGTCAAATTAAATGGAAAAAGGAGAGAGCAAATACAAATATAAATTTTGATTTGATTTAGTGGTTTTTAGTTAACCAGTTTTGATACCTCTATTTGAGAATCAACTCAATCAAAAATTTAAAATGATGGTTTAAAGTTATGAAACAGTCTTATATTGTAATTGAACTTAAAATCCTAATTGACCAAAGCAGGATAGGACCTTATCTAACATTTTCCATGAAATTGCTTTTTTTTTTTTGGAGAAGACAAGATTATTGAACAAATTATCACTTAAGATGAAGTCCCCTAAACTAAAAGTCGCTCCACCCGACCCAAATCGAACCGAAATATTGTTGATCCGAAACATGACTCAATCCGAACTTGACTCAATTAGGGTTGTATTGAAACTGAATTATTGGTTGGAGCATGTTTAGCTTGGCAATGTTACACTGTTAAATTTGACCCGTATGCAAAGCGAATAACCTATTTATTAGGTATGAAATAGGAGTAAGAGATGAAGAAAATCAAACATATGATCATAGCATGGAGATCACGAACAAGGGAACAATGCCAACACACACCAGCTACAAATACGATATGCCAACTTTTTATGGTAAACGTACAGCTTGGTGCCAAACAAAAAGATGAACCAAAGTTTCTCCAACAAATTTCTATCCCTCTCTCTTGGCTGTACTGATGCAAGTCAAATCAAAACACCCTTGGATGATGAATCATCTTGTTTGTACATGGCAACCACCTTCCATTTATCGATCGAGAATCGTTCTCCTTTTTCTATATCATATCATCATGGCATCACAAGACCCATCCATCCCATGATATCACAGCAATTAAGCCAAAGGCCAAAAGAATCAAATAACACAAATGACCCATTTTGATCCCCACTCCATATCAAAAAGGGCCCCTCTTGCTTTGCCCATTGCTGCATTACTATGTACTTGCCCCCCTGTGGCCTTGCATGTTTACACTTTAGACTATATGCACCTCATTAACCTAATGAGTAATGACCCTTTCAAATCCTAATATTTGCTTATTACTTTACCAATTCAAATTTCCCTAGCTATGCCTTTTGTACCCTCTCCTTCGTTGGATTTAATCACTACCCCTTATCCTAAATTAAGAACGCAATTAAGGATTGAATAATGGAAGGGACGTTCGAGCAATCATGTCATTTTTAGTCTGATCTGAATGATGTGACATGATGTGAACTGTCTCATAGTGCAGATACATGCTATGGATCTACTTATTTAAGTGATATCATTTAACATCGGATAAGAGTGAGATAATTTTCGCTTACATGCGGTGAATGTTCGAGATTATAAGATCTTCAAGATCATCATTAACTATGTGAAAATCTTCATCGTTTAGATAAGAATTGATAGATTCCTTTGATGTAGAAGAGAATAAACATTCCACTTTCATATTTGGTGTAGGGCGCAAAATAATCTTTCCTATACCTTCAAAGTTCGAACTTTTATTTAAATGTTTTCTTATCGATATTGTATCAAAGTCTTCCCAAATGAGAGACTTAAAATTTAAATGTTAACAATATTCATATATATCTTGTTATCTTATTATCCTAGATAAGACGGTATTCGCATGACAAGTACGTTCATGATTAACAACGGGGCGACCATGGCAAGATCTTCCTTGATCGTCAAGCCCTTCACATTATTTCTATTTTTAATCCAATTCATGCATAATGAACTAATCTCCTTTTTCCCTTTGTTTGCATTATCTCTTACAGTAATTAGTTGAGTGTTTGAAGGGGTATTATGTTTTGTATTTTATTTTTTTTTGAAAAAAAATTGTGCATGTTTGGCTCTGTTTCTGGGTTTGAATTAGGTTTGAAATTGACCAAAAGCACCCAAACTGAAAATTGTACAATTTTTTGAATTGCAAGTATGGCGGATGTTAGACTAAAAATATAAATGTATTAGATTGTCCCACGTCTGGTTCCGTATTCGTCACACTATTTGAACTTCCTAGACCCAAATTGATGGACCCAAATTCTCCCCAAATTCAAATACGGAGGTGAACGATTTTTCGGATTTTAAATTCAGATAATCTTGTGACTGGACTCCATTTTTTCGAGTCGGATAGATTTATAATAATATGTTTAAATGAATTTTTTCCCGCACTATGAATCATTAATATATTTAGGGTACGTTATTGTCTTGTTTATTGCTCTTAT
Source organism: Selenicereus undatus (assembly GCA_017589665.1). Taxonomy (NCBI): domain Eukaryota; kingdom Viridiplantae; phylum Streptophyta; class Magnoliopsida; order Caryophyllales; family Cactaceae; genus Selenicereus; species Selenicereus undatus. The sequence goes on from JACYFF010031958.1 coordinate 106,259,512, forward strand.
AGTTTACAAATTCCCTCCATAAAATGTCATTACCTGATGGGTATTCTTGTCCAAACAAATTTATTCGTATTACTCCATAATACTAATATTAATAAATCTGTCCAGAGGAGAAGTGATGATGCGTTGAGAAGATATGAGATGGTAACCTTTAGGAATGTTAGAAAGGCAGTGGACGGCTTAAGAAGAGCTGAAACAAGCATGATTAGAAATCTTTGCAGTTAATGAAGGACATAGTTGAGGTCCTGAGGATGGGAGTCTGTGGAGGTCGAGGAGTAAGGTTGTGCACCATTTGTAGCTAGCTTCTTGGCTTTGGCTTTGGCTTTGGCTTTGGCTGTTGGATGGTAGGAGTATGTTGTGTGTAGTTCTTGCTATTTTTTTTTTTTCTAACTTACGTATGCAGTATTTTTGTATGTTAATATTCCCCTCTACTCAAAAGAGTTAGCATCCCAACGCTGATTCTTTAAGGTATGATACTTGCATCTCTTAAGATATTGTTATACTTTTTACGCTCTTGTAAGTATTTCTTTTATTACCTTTTGTCTATCTACTTAATTAATAGTTATATTATTATTATTTATTAATTTATGTGGGTCTTTTAGAATCGGTCTCTCTAATAATAGAGATGTCTGAAAATATAAGACTACTTATATTTGAATTTTCCTAGACTCCATGAACTTGAAATCTACAATGGAGATGTTGTTGTTGTATTTATTAGTATAACTCCATGCCTGGATGGATACCTCTAATTGAGAGGGAAGACGTCTACCATTGAGCTTAGGCTGCTTAGCTTAGTTATGTTTTGTCATTTTCTTTATTTTTTTTTGAGTCAAAAATGTTTTATCATATTAAGCATTCCCTTATTAACATCTTAAGCAATATACTAATATATAAACGCGAGTACTTTGATTTTGGAAATGTAAAATTCAATCCCTTTCGTAGATACTTTTTTTATCCCACAACCTGAAATTATATCCATTTAGACGACGTGTTAATTTATCTTTCCATGCACCCTTATCATAAATAAAAATCAAGGCATTATTATTAAAAAATAAGATTGATAACTGATTTGATTTCAACCAATCTAATCTTCCATTAAGACTTGACAACAGTGACCCAAATCAAATTACTCGAATTTATGCCTAACCTGATACCCAAACGACATAACTCAAAGTGGACTCGAAATTAGAATTCACCATAAGTAAACCAATCTCGACCCAAATTTTTTTCATCAATATCATTTTTCTTTGCAAGATAAGCTTATGAGATCGAGTAACAACTGACCTGAAATCAACCTAATTCGAAAAAGACCAAATCCAAAAATAAAACCGAACTAAATTTTTTTATCGGAATATAACCTAATCTAAAAGTAACCCAATCTAAAACCAACCTGAATGAACCCCTTGTCAGGTTTAAAATCTAAATTCATTATGATATACGAAGTGTAACAAGCCAAATAGCTAGAAAAAGAGGAAGGACTGCCTAGCTAGCTAGTACGTGAACGCGTACGTACGATTGCATGATTCTGCCATTTTGGCAGCGCAGTGGGGTAAATTATGTCCGAGATCGATGAATGATCTGTCAAAACTACTACTAGTTTGCTCCCAGTCGTGTATATATATATACAATATTTACAGCCCGTAATGTGCGCTGAAAAATGTGGCAGAACACTGATCGAGAGAGATCTATTTGGATTTTAGAGGTACTGTTTGTGGGTTGTAATTAAAATGTGCATGCGTTTGTTGAGTTTAAGGTTTACTCCAAATAGGAAAGTTTTTACGTGCAGAGGCTATGACATATCGTAGAGGGTAGAGCTGACATATCGTAGAGGGTAGAGGCGTAGAGCTGCCTTCCCTCTTCTTTTCCCATGCAAACTTTCAACACGTTGCCTGCTTGATTCCTTCTTTTCTTGTCAATTATCATTCATCACTTCTCACACGTTACGTCTTAGCTATCTCTATACGTACGTACATTCATCCTCCCTACTCACTAGCAAATTAAAGTTTCTTGGACTAGCTAGGACTAATTAATTGATCAATTAGTCCATGAAAAATGTATTAATAATGTATATGTTTTTCAGCCTTGATATGGTGGAATTATGTGGAAATTGAGGATGTGTTTGAACCTGGATTCAGTGGAACTATAAGAAATTCGTCAAATAAACTAGCTAGCTAGTTCATTTTCAGAAAATATTGAGTCCATAGTTTGTTTGTGAGGGTAAACATTCAAGTACTGTAGACTCATATTCAAGAGCTTCATTTGACTAGTATAGTGGCAAGGGGAGGCTAAACAAGCCCTGCCTAAACCTGAGCCCAACATAACTAGTTTCGTATACCTTACATAGGTGAATTAATTTCGCAACTACTTTATGCATATACCAACATTCAAACCGCTTGCCTCCATAATGGAAGGCATAGTTGGGCCATTGAGTGGCACTATATTTTCAATATTCATGTGTAAATTGTAATATAAGGGATAATTTTCCCCCAAAATAATTTTTTCATTTTATATTGTTTGGTAAAAGGATGAGGGAAAATCATTTTCAGGAGAAAATCATTTTACCCCATGTGAAGGAAATTATTTTCTTTTGAAAAAGTAGAGAAATTGATTTTCTAGGCCCCACTTTCGTTGTCTAATGTTGTCTCTCATTCTATTTTCTTTTAATTGTATCAAAAATCACTCTATTTTCACTCTCATTTTGTCTCTAATTCTTTCCCTCTTCTTCATCTTCATCGATGATTTTCATTGTCAATCTCTGCAATTTCTTCTTGAATTCTCTGACCTATTACTGTTGTCCTTTTCAAGAAGTTCGTAATCTGAGACATACATCGTCTCTTCCTTCGCTATTTTCTTTAATCTGGGTTTAATATCACTCAAATTTTATTGGGTAATCCTTGAGAATAGTGAAAAAATTGAGATTCATTAATGTTGACTCTCACTTTTTCGGAGTTTATTATCGGGTGTATTTCTTTCTTGTATTTTGGGTTTGATTTTGAAGAGGAGAGCGAAATAGAATTTGTTGGTTGCGTTAGAGCAATGAGTAGCAGAAGGGATTGATCATAAAAAGAAATGAAGTGAGGGCTGGGAGGCGGGGTTTCATTCTATCAAATAGCAAAAAAATGAAGTGAAAAGAAAATGATTTTCCATTCTACTAAACAACTGAAAATATAAGTGAAAAATCATTTTTATTGGGAAAATATTTTTTATGAAAAATAATTTTTTGAGAAAATAATTTCCTCCCCTACCAAACACACCTAAATATAAAATGTGTTCATTTCATATAGCAATGCAGGATACAAATTACTGAAGAAGCATTTCCCATTACTGGTTCATTTTAGTTGGTAATCAAAATTCAAGTCATCCTTCATACATCCTGCTCAAAAAGGAGACAATGACGAGTGCAAGAACAAAATCCTAGGATGATTATCCAAGAGATAAAAAAAGACAATTCATGCAATTAGAAATATAATTCGCTCGCCATGTTATCAATCCCTAGAAATGAAAAGAAATATGAATTAATTAACACACTACTGAAGTTACGCACACTTTATTGGTGACATACAACTTGGATGCATATAAACCAGAATAACGCTGGCTACGTGGCCGAAGCTCAAGTATGAAGTTTAATTGGTGAAAATAAAATAGAAAATACAGTATATACTTAATTTATTTTGCTACAACTACAAAAACAACAACAAACTCCCAATGTGGGTCCCGTTTTCGCGGGGTCTGGGGAAATCCAGCTGTAGGCAACCTTATCTCTACCGGTATTCCTACCTATAGAGAGATTGATTCCATAAGACCTACAAAACAGTTTTGAGAAAAAGGTTTGAAGAGAAAACGACTGCAAAACCATTTACCGAAGTAAGAGAAAGGGGAAGAGAAAAGGCTTCGGATAAACGAATAAAGAGGGAGCGGAGACATACCTCAACAAACCAGGGACGCTTGGTGCCGTGACAATCCGGAAAAGTACGACTTGCAGACAAGCAAATCTTAATTTTGCTACAACTCTAAATCTTAATTTCATTTTAAAGATTACATTTTTAAAAGTGGGATTGTTTCTAGATCAAAGTAAATATTATTAATTTTGTTTGATGGTCTTGCCTATTGGTCGTCTTTAGCAGTTGTGGCTTTTACTGGTCCTTTTTTTTTTTCTATTACTTTTTATTTTGATGTCTTGTCTTTGCTTTTATTTAAGGGCATCAACGATCAGAAGAAAAATATATTTTTTTACAATGTTGGATAAGAAATCCGTCATGGGAATATACCCTACTTTTAAATATTGAAGTCATGAAATGCAGAGATAAAAGGTGAAGGCTTGGAGAGAATCTAACAACCCAGCTAGCTGTGTTAGAACAGGAATATAGTAATGAATTAGCCCTGCTTTATTAATAGTAGGTCGGGCAACGGATGAGATCGGATCAGATTAGAATCGGTCCATCTGTAAAGTGGACTGTATAAGGTTATGGTCCGTCTGTTAATAATGCAAGTTAGATTGGGTCGGTCAATGAGTGACCCACTTTTGGCACATTTTAAAATGAAATAAATGTGTACAAAGAAAAGCTCTGTACAATAACTATTGTTACCTATAAAGCATTACTAATAAACTTAACTAATTATATTATGTAAATTAGTATGGCAATCGAAAAAAGTACTGAAACACTAAAAAGATCATTAGTGAAACGACCCGATCCGACCCTACCTGTTGATATGATTTAATGAGTTCATCCACTAGTGACCCGACCCACTATTAACCATATTCTTTATTGAACCCATTTTAAATAGACCGAACTACTTAAATTAATGAATACTCAATTCATTATCCAATCCTAATTAACAGCAATTATTGTCATTATCTCATATGATTGTATGAATTATCAAATTAAACTGCTAACCCAAAAGGCCGCGGAAATTGTTAAGACCCAAAAAAAAGAAAAAGAGGGGGAAATAATTAAGGCGCAAGTTGCAAGTGGGAAACGTGGAAGACAGTAGAGTGGCAGAAATGATGGCAAACTTAAATTAAGTGCAAATAAATTAAGGAAAAAAAAGAAAAATTGCTAAAAAAAGAAAATAAGAAACAGAGGAGGGCCTCGGATAGTGTTCCCGTACGAGGATGGCGATGCGTGGACCTACTCCACTACTCCGTGCTCAACGCTACTGGTTTTTTTTGTTTTTTTTTTTAGTCTTTTGAATTTATTTTTGTTGCTTTCATTCTTTGTTATTTTCTTAACGTACCCTACTGAAGTTCCCAAAAAATTAGTCCTCACTAAGTTAGTACTATTCTGTTTTTTTTTTTTTTTTAAAGAAGGTGAATAAATAGATATAGTATGTGTTCAACAAAATTAGCTGTTTTAGTAATGGTTAACTGTTTTATTAACTGTTAACAGTTTTACTAGCGATTAGGTATGACTCACTAGTGGTTAGTGGTTAGCTGCTCAACTAGTGATTTACGAAAAATACATTTGATAAATATAGTTGTTGAAATAGCAGATTTATATAAATGACTACAAATGACATAATAAATAAATGTTTTTAGTAAATAAAAAGAACAATTTTGTAATTTGTAAATTGCAATGCAACCACTAGATAGAAATTTTTAAAAACTATTTTCATTAGCTTTTGAAAAATACTACGTAACCTCTAATCACCAGCTTATTATCTACTTTACTGAAAATTTTTAAATAATAGTGCATAATATTTTGACCACTATAAATTATAATCCTTTACTTCAACCTCTATTACCAAATACAGTAATGGTTTGAATTTGAATTTAAATATTTTATGACAATTCTTTTAAAAAAAATTTAACTAACAACCTACATTTTCTTACTTTTTAATTGAAATACGTATTCTTTCTTAAAATAATGTCTATTTCTTACTAACTAGATTGGCATATATCCGTCACTTTAAATTAAAAAAATACGTATAGCAAACTAGATCCGTAGAAAGAGAGAAAAGTGGAGGGAGAGCATGGGAATCCAGCAGGGAAATTATTCTTGAATTGGCATGTGACCTACTTATTAATGTTCATAACTTCGGAGGATTGAGGTTTTCAAATTTAATTTAATTTAATTAATTGCTTTTTGGTGGTTTTTTTTTTTATATTTGCTCTACTTTTTCATGATTTATTTCCTCTTCAACTTGTCTTCTCGATTATATGAGGTGAGAAGCCCCAGGCGGCCAGCGAGAAACTTGTGGGGCCTTCGAGACACACGGTATGTCAAAGCATTTTCAGTGGGAGTTTCAGATTTTGAAACTCTGGCCTGTCACGTTAGTAAAAATTTCACAATTTTGAAACTTGCATTCTATCACTTTTCCAACCTATGGAACTCAATTTTAATCATCCAATAAAAATATTTATCATGGACCTACTTCATAACACACAACTTATTTTTTAAATTATTTAAAAATTATAAATTAACTCAAAAAAAAACAAATAATAAAAAAGTCACAAAAAGACCAAAAGGAGATAAATGGGGGAGGAACGCCTGGCCAAGGCATCCCGCATGCCCCACGCGTTTTCCTCCCGCTGCCAGCAATTCCCTGACACGTCGTGTGCCTCGCGGGCCACCGGCTGCCAATGCTCTCAGGGAATTGCTGGCAGCGGGAGGGAAATGCGTGGGGCACGCGACATGCCTTGCCCAGGCGTTCCCCCCCCCATTTCTCTCCTTTTTGTCTTTTTGTGAATTTTTTATTATTTGGTTTTTTTAGTTAATTTATAATTTTTAAATAATTTAAAAAATAAGTTGTGTGTTATGATCTGGGTCCATGATAAATATTTTTATTGGATGATTAAAATTGAGTTCCATAGGTTGGAAAAGTGATGGAATGCAAGTTCTAAAATCGTAGAACTTTTACTGACTTGGCAGACCAAAGTTTCAAAATCTAGAACTCCCACTGGGAATGCTCCAAGCCAGAAATCCACTCCACTCCTACCTAAGCCACAATAAAATAGCAAAAACAAAGATGGCAGTCATGAATTGAAGCATAAAACTTCATAGTTTCGTATCTTTGGCACTGTTTGGCAAAAAACTATTAGCTGTTTGTATTAACTGTTAGCTGTCAGCTGTTTAAATTAGCTGTTTGTATTAGTTGTTTGAATTAACTGTTTGTTGAAAACTTATTTGGTAAAATTAGCTGTTTCTAATAAAGTTGTGAGACAAAAAACTAATTCTTTAAAAAATTCTTCCAAAAAGCTCATGAAATTAGCTTTTTGTACCCAAAAAACTCTTTCACCAAACACCCATATCAGCTTTTTTACTTGGTCAAACAACTAATTTTGATCAAAAACGCTCTTTTTGCCAAAAAGGTATTCAAAAAGCTGTTTGTCAAACACCCCTTTATCAAAACAATTGGTAACTCGAAGTTAAATCCTTTTTTTTTTTCTAATCTTTGAAATTTGTGAGAAAAATCTTAATAGAAAGGGACAATGAAGGCATAAATTACGCATAATCTCTAATACAATACCCTTGCAAAATCTATGAATTTCCATCTAGAATAAGTTGATTCGGCCAATATTCAAATATTGCCATATGATATTTGAGAGATAAGTCGAATCAAATGAAGTTCCTAAGTGTATTACGGATATTTACATATTTTTACAACACTTACATAAATACAAGTTAGGATCCCAGGATTTGTGGGCTATTATTTTTCCAAAATCTCGCATGGTAGCATACCCTTCTCCTGGTCGTGTGTAACCTCAATTAACCACAGATAGCTTTGTGCTCAAGCAACCAACCTTAGCTTCCTGTTCATCTAGACATGTGAAGCTTTTGCTTCTGCCCCCATGGATGGAACTCCTTCCTTTGTGCTACTTCTCAAACTATATAACTCAGGATTCTAAGATCGTGATTGCTCAGTTTTCTGCGCCTCAAGTTTTTGTCTCTCTCACTCTCAAAGCTACACTAAAGAATCAATCTTTCATAATTACTCTTTCACCTAGATTATCCCCATTATGTATGCAAACTTAAGAACGCTAATTAGGGTCTAAAACAAGCTCCTTGAGGTTGGTTTCTTTACTTCAACATTTTCTGTTGTCGAATGGATTTGTTTGTAGCAGTGCTGATCTCTTCATGTATGTTCATCGAACTGTTTGTCATACTTTGATACTTATTAATGTGAATGACGTGATTTTGACATACAAGTCTTCTCTTATGATTCATTATTTCATCAATCTTCTTTCTCAAACCTTTGCCTTGAAAGATTCGGGGGAATTACATTACTTTCTTGGCATTCAAGTGGTCTGTAGCCTCGGGTATTTTTCTTTCGCAACAAAAATGTGTTGACGATTCAATTCGCTCCACGAATTTCTTTTACATACTTGTGAATCTGCTAGATCCCTTCTGTTGTAAGAACCACTTTTTCTCCTTTTGATGGTGAACTGGCGGCAGGATCTACTTAATATAGTAGTATGATAAGTTCTTTACAATAATCTTATTGGGACATGACTATACATTGTTTACGCAGTCCTTGTAGTTGTTCAATTTATACGTGTTCTACATACTACTCACCTTCATATTGTGAAACGTACCTTTAAGCATTCAGAAGGCACCTTGAATCGTGGCCTAAAACTTCGACTTCAGTTGTGGCTTCCATTGTTGTTGCATATTCAGATCCAAAGAGGTCAGATTGCAAGGATTTTTGTCATTCTACTACAGGCTATGCAGTTTATTTTGGATCCAATCTTATTGTAGAGATTGAAGAAGCAATGTACTATATCAAAATCTTCTATTCAGATAGAGTATGGTGCTAGTTGTTATACTGTTGCAAAGACTATATGAATTCACAAACTCTTGTCAGCTATAGACATAACTATAACATATCTTGTTTGCCTATGTTGCGACAGTACCAGTGTCATGCACATGACGGCAAATCCAGCTCTGCATGACTACGATAAGCACATTGGTGTTGACTATCACATTGTTCATCAGCGGGTTGTAATTAATGATTTGTTTTCACAATATATCACCACTTACGTTACGGATTGCAGATATTTTTACTAAGAGATTGTCTTCCCAACAATGTTTTCTTTTGAACTGTAGAGATATTACAACACATAGAGGTTATTGTATTAGGACAGTAAGTTCAAGATTAAGGATTTGGGTGAGCTCAACTACTTTCTAGGCATGGAAGTCATTAAAGTCCCTAATGGCATGATCCTTACTCAAAGAAAGTTTGCATTAGATCTTCTGAAGGAGTTTCAGTGTGATGAGCTTTCAGTTGTTTCCTGTCCTTTGGGACCCCTATCTAGAGAGCCTTCCACTGCAGAAAGCCTAGCTGATGCTACTAATTACAGGAAACTAGTAGGCAAACTCAATTATCTCACAAATACTAGGCCAGATCTTGCATTTTCAGTTCAATACCTAAGTCAGTTTCTCCAAGCACCAACTGTCTCACATTGGACTGCAGCTTTACATGTTCTCAGATATATCAAAAAGGACCCAACTCAAGGCATATTTTTCAACAACAAAGCTGAATACAAGCTAGAGGCTTTTTGTGATGCTGATTGGGCTCAATGCCCTTGCACTCGAAGGTCAGTTAGTGGATACTTCATAATGATGGGAGGTAGTCCAATCTCATGGAAATCCAAGAAACAGGCCACTGTGGCTCTCTCCTCTGCTGAAGCTGAATACAGATCGATGAGGGCTGTGACTACTGAATTATCTTGGTTAACAAGATTGCTTTCTGAACTTCAAGTCCCCTCCATCATACCTGTTCCTGTCAAGAGTGATAGTCAGGCAGCCATTTACATTGCTAAGAATCCCGTTTTTCACGAACGCACAAAACACATTGAATTAGACTGCCATTTTGTTCGTGAAAAACTCCATGAAGGCTTAATCTCTTTATCATACACCAAGACTACAGAACAACTTGCTGACCTCCTCACCAAACCACTTCCTGGCATGCAACATCATCATTTACTTGGCAAGTTGGGTGTGTCTTCTGTACACCCTCCAACTTGAGGGGGGTGTTAGAGGAAGAAAGTTAGTTAGCTAATTCTTGCCATGTTAGCATCATCTTGTTAGAGTTTGTTAGTCTTCCTCTTACACAGAGAGATATATAAAATGCCTCTGTGTTTTGATTGCAAGCACGTATTCTGGAATGCAAAATGCATACAGCAAAGACTTCTCCCCTTCCTGATTCTTTCATTCTCTCTCTTTCATCTTCTTCACAAGTTCAAGACTTATCTGTTAACAAAGTCTAGTCTATCTGTGCATCCCTGTGATCAGATTGAGGCGGCATAGTAGCATATTGGGGGTATTTTCTTGTTTTCACATTGTATAACACTTACATGGATACAACACTAGGCTCCCAAGATTGATGAGCTATTATTTTCCCAAACATCACACCTACAATTTTGAGACGAACAAACTAATGTTAGTAGCTTTTATACACTCTCACTAATTAATTTTAACTAATGTAATTTTTTTAATGCATAGTATATATAGGCTTTAAATGGGAATAATGTAAAATCAATTGCACTTTTGGGGTGGGGGTGGGGGGGGGGGGGCGGCGCTGGCCGCCTGGCCCAGCCCTGCTGGGGTTTTTGGGTTTTGAATTGATGGAAAGTTTTGATCCCATATGCCACTTGTGTCAATTAAATAATACGATATCCTCATCTATATATGGGACTGAATTAAATCAATGCAGCATTTTTAGGTCAAAGTCCTAACGAATCAAAGCAACAAAGTATACAAAACAAAGACTAACTCAAGATTTCTATTGATTCTCATCATCTCGTGACCACATTGGACCATTAATCAAATAATTCCAGGTCTTTTTAGCTCAACAAATGATCTACATCAGACTTTTCCACACCTATTTGCATGTCCTACTCTTTTTTGTTACAGTGAAAAGATGGCTATTAGAAAGTTAAATTGTCAAGTATTTGGATCCAGCAATGCCAATCTATATCACACTATCGATTCTAAATGACTCAAAGTAAACACATCCGTGATGATTCTAAGTTCAACACGGGACAACTTCATCAATTCAAAAGAACTAACGTTATATATCTCAATAGCTTAGGACTTATCTAATCCATCTTTTACTTGATTGGGATAAGATGGGCCCTTGATTGGGTTTAGAGGTAGTATTAAGAGTCGTTTGTATCAGTTGATGCGGTGTAAAGAGCCTTAAAAAGAGGGTAAATTTGTAAAGGATTTAGTCAATGAAGCATATAAGAAATGGGAAACGCTTGCCATAGACGCAAAACATTAAATCTTAGACACACAGAGAGACACAGGGGCAGAGTGCTGTCATAGTTGTAAGTTTGACCTACATCAAATAAATTTTCAGTGTGATAATGAGGTCTATGTATATACATATATTTGCAGAAGTTTTATTGTGGGTTGTGAGTAATAAAAGAGACTTGAATTGGTCAGAGAAACTCAAAAATTAAAAGAGCTTTTTATTAGGGAAAATAGAAAAAATTAAATTGAAAAGAAAGATAAAATTAAAAAAATCTGGTACCTTGGATCGCGATGTATAACTGTTGTGGGTCTCTCTGTCTCTCTCTTAAAAACTGACAAATTCTTCAGAACCAACCAATCCCTAATCTCTCTCTCTCTCTCTCTCTCAAATTACAAACCCCCCTCCCCTCCCCCTGAAAACCCTGGAGAGTTTCCCCTATTTAAACCCCCTTTCACTCTCTTCTCATTTCATTACTCCTCCTCTTCCTCTCTCTTTCTCCCTCTTTCTTTTCTTTCTTAATTTTAAGCTTTTGAGGGGTTGGTGTTTGTGTAAGACCCAGAAATATTGATTTTGCAATCTGGGTTTTTCTTCCTCAGCCCCAAATAACACCATCTTTGATTTTCTTTTTTCAAAGTTTCTCTTATATATATGTTAGTACAAGCTAGGGTTAGGGTTTCACTCTCACCAAGACGACGTCGTTTCCCATGGCGAAGACATAATACCAGCCGTTGTTTGCCGATGCAGCATCATCAAGATTCACATGCCCATCTCCTCGATCCCCTTCTTCTTCTTCTTCTTCTTCCTTTTTTTCCTTTTTTTGGGGGGGTGGAAGGAAGCAAAGGATATGAGAATCTTGATGATGCTGCAGCGGCAATAAATGGCTAATTTTTAGTTCCTGTGTTTACGTCATAATTTTTGCTTAATTAATTACATATACATATGCATAATATATTGTGAATCATCTGCTTTATATGTTGACAATGATAATAGGGTTTTGTATTTTTTTTTTTTTTGCTATTGTTGTTTTTGTTGAGTGATTTCTAATGGTAGATCTGGAGATCTCTGAGCAGAAGTGTTTGGATTTTGGCGCTGAGCGCTGAGCCTTGAGAATGTCTGTACTGTTGGACAGAGAAAAAAAATTGGCGAATTCACTTGGGCAGCTTTTCAGGTTCTTCTTCCAGATCTTGAATTTTGAATATACCTGCTTATTTTTAAAATTAATTTTAATTTTTTTTAAAATAATTGGATGTCTGAGAAGGTGGTCAGTGCTGATTTGATCTGAGTCTGATGTTTGTTCACAAGATCAGATGAGGCTGGAATTGTACGCTTTCTTGCTCACCTGCCTTCATAATTTCTCTCTCTCTCTTTGTGTTTCTCCTTTTTTTTCCCCCCTTGGTTTTCCATGGAGCTGCTTCTGAAATTTCTCTTCTTTTTTCGATATTTTAAGTGAAACCCTTTGTGGAATAATAAGTTTGATTTTCTTCGAAATTTTGTTCTATATATAACAACACGACTAGTAGCTAAAATAATGCTAGTATATGCGTACGTAACACATACAGAATATCTACACTTATTAGTATGTATATACACTTGTTAAACGGAAAACTCACCTGATCTGAGTTACACACAATAATAATTCTGACCACACTTCAATAACAATATATGCACAAATAAGCCACTAGCCACGAATAAGATCTGTACGGATACCCCCTCCCCTTGAAGTTCATTTTGAGCCAATGAGAACTTCCTATGTAATAGGTGTCAAACAAATACCCACAAATTATTTATGCTACTGAATGGGTTACGTTATAGGAGTCATTTTGGCTTCAGGTACTGATGAACATCTGTGTTTGGGGGGTACCTTTACATTGAAAAGAGATTAATGGGGGGTTACTATGATTGTTGTACGTTTTTACGTCTTTTCATACACGCTTTGACATCTTCTACATAGCACTACATACTTGTATTTTCCTCGTCATCTGATTTGCAACACTTCATATCTCAGATTCGATATAAGATTAGTCTCTTAGATCTTAGATTTGATGTAAGATTAGTCTGTTACGAACGTCCATGAGACTAATGATTCAGTGTTGGTTGGTTTGTACTTTCTTTAAGTAGTCTGTCAAGACTGTTTTGATTTGTGTTAGACTCTATTATTCAAAAGAGTCCTTATTTGACTGGTTTCTCTTGATTACTACTGGTTATTGAGCTGTTGCATAGTTTAGCCAAGTGTACTTCACTGTTCTTTTGTGATAGTTTTTCGCTGTCAGAATAACACTTGTTACTTCATGGGCCTCAAGTTCTTAGGCAAATTGATGTTGTTCCCCCGCAAGCCTACATATTGCACAACTAATCTGATTCATACTGTGGAGTCATATAAAGAGGTCATGATGAATAGATAATCTATACAGTGAGGGTTTAAATTTAGGAGTCTAATATCACATCCAGTGTTCGTGCTCACAAAAGTTTCAGATGTAGACCACCAAATGTAGACAGAAAAAGGAGAGTAAATAGAAATTTTATGTGGCCTTTTCCAACCTAATAAAACAAACAGGAGTACAAAGTACTTTGCTACATTTTCTTAATTAACTTGATCTTACCCCTCCCCTGGTTCAGGTATATATTTGCTGCTACTTGTGCACATAAGCTCTTGAAAAGTAAAATATGTGCAAGAACTCATGTCTTAAGGTTAGCCCCAAGGATTCATAGTAGTTAGGCCTTCTAATCATTCACTTCTTTGATTGCTTGCTTCAAAAACCACCACCAACAACAACAATGTGGGTCTCGTTTCAGTGAGGTCTACAAACAGGAGTACAATGTTGTGGGGGATAATAAACTTTGATATATGGATTCAATGTTGACTGCTTTTGTTTCGTAGATCACTGGCTTGCATTGATCCGCTTGACATGGCTTACAGAAGATAAAGGACAAAAGAAATTATCGTGGCTTCAGTTTTCATCTTCAAAACAAGGCATTCTAACACAAAAGTTGTAAATGTGACTACTAATGACCAAAGCATATATCGTACATCCGAGTGTATGTACTTCCATAGAACATATAAGCTGTTATATATTAAAATATAAAATATATGACAAATACACTATAATATATATATATATATATATATATATATATATATATATATATATATA
>JACYFF010031958.1:106284918-106333796 GCA_017589665.1 Selenicereus undatus
TATATATATATATATATATATATATATATATATATATATATATATATATATATGTATGTATGTGTATATGTGTGTGTGTGTGTGTGTAGATTGAAGGTTTTTTTTTTGGGGAAAATAGAGAGACAGAAGGATGAGGGAGATGGCGGAGATGAGAAATAGAGAGAATTGTCACCGTTTTCTTCGTCTTTAGGTACAATTTCTAATATGAATTTTGCCATTTATCTCTCATCCCCCTTATTTTCCGACAAGTTTGGTGTCGAAGGCGGTCTGATTAGCTTCGGCCGGTGTGGTGTCGTCTTCTTTGGAGCAGGTTAGTGGTTTGACGGTGAAGGCGGCGATTCAGACGGCGGCTTGAGGCATCGACGACTGGGATTTCACCGACGACGTGGAAGACGGTTTGAATGTGGACCGGATCGGCGAGGGAAATCCGAGGATGGTGTTTGGACCGGTGTCGAGTCTCCATGAGACCAAGTATGCTACTTCTGAACTGAATTATGCACTTAAAAAGTAATTTCTCTTTCTAACTATCTGAATATCTTTTTTTCTTTAATTGATTTGAGATATTAAATTATTAATTGTTGTTTGTTGTTTTATTGTTCGTCGTTTAGTCATTTGTTTGGAGGTTCTAATTCTGATCTTCAATCATGTTTATTGTACGCTACAGGACTATTACTATATGGGTAAAAGATCATCAAAATCCTAAGTCTATTCAAGTGATTGTAGACTTATCTTTTTAATAATATTTTTTAAAGTCTTATTTTATTAAGCATCCTTCAAAAGCACGAGTTTATTTTATTAGGCATTGACAAAGGGTTATGTGGTATATTTTAATTTTCTTTCTCAACATTGTAGTAACTATGTAATGGAAGTTTACTTATAGTAGAATATTAGATTTTGTTATCCCAAATCATAATTGCAAATGGTGTATGGTGTTGAAATGAGTGACAATATTTTATATGTTTTTTTGTTGAAATAAGCATCAATGTTTTATATGTTTTGGTGTTGAAATGAGCAACCATATTTTATATTTGATAAATATTGATTTCTTATCTAGCGTTTATATTCCGAATTCAATGCAAAGAAATATATTGTTCAATGTTAAATGAAACTTTAATTTTGAAAAATTTAAATTAAAACATAATAAGCATCTGACTTCTTATAAGGACAAATTTGATAAATATTGATTAGTACACAATATTAATTTCTACACATAATTACATGTATAATTATAAGAGTCTTTGTCATTGATTTTTAAAATTTTAATTTATTTTTTAAAAAAATATATCTTAAAATTAAATGCTCTGTGTATAGCATAAGCCCATACTAATATTATAAATTAAAATAGGATTTCGAAAATAAATGCATACCGAAGTTGACGGGCAAACGGCCGTATAAGGACAAAAGTGGGGTGGTGTTGATTAATCCAAATCCAATTCCTAGTCATCAGCATCAAATTAAAACCTTTTTTTTTTTCATCAGAAAGCATCAGATTAAAACTAATTAACAGAGAATGTTGATCGATAACTTCCGCATTATAATTATGCATCTGAAGTTGTCTTCATCTTGCAACTTGATTATATTATAAATCAATTGACTTATTTGGTTAATTATTGCTTATTTATAAGTGACGGATCCAGATATTTAGGATATGAGTGTCCACAAATTAATATCGTTACTAATATACACTATTTTAATTTTTTTAGGGGTGTCCATAAATCAACATCGTTACTAAATTAACCTATTTTAAAATAGATTTTTTTTGGGAGGGGGAGGGGGAGAGTTTAGGGGTGTCCGTAAACACCCTAAGGACAATGTGGATCCGCCACTCTTGTTAATAACATACATACTTTACCAAGAGTTCTATAAATAAAAATGTCCTATTACTCCTTGCTCTAACTTGTAATCTAAGGGCAAGTATACACTTGAATATAATATTTAAACTAAATACTGTTAATTTTATGGGTCAAATTTCTTTGTTTGCATCAATAGTTTTGAAGCGTATTGAAAATGAGAGAGACTAATTGTCAGGATTGATATTATAAGTTAAAAAAAAAAACACACTTCTATGCTTTTAAAATTAAGCAAAAGGTTCATTAATTTTGTTGAAGTCTCACTTTTTTATTTTAGATGATAAGAATTAATTTGAGAAAAAAATTATTAATTATTACCATGTGTGAAGAGAGTAATTATCACAAACAGTATAGTCCTTTGTTAATTAGATGACATGATTTAGGGTCTGTTCTTTTTGTGCGTAAATTGGAGAGGGTAAAAGGGTGAAGATGATTGAAATAGGTTGAGATAGGTTAAAGTGAGTTGAATTTTTATATGTGATAAATTAAACTTGGTTAAAATAATAAAAGTGAATTAAAGTTGATTAAAATAAATTAAAATTGATATTTTAAAGTTAATCAACAAAAAAACCCGCCCCAAAAAATCATATAATTTTATGACCACACCGGCCAATATGTTTTCACTTTTCCGAAATAATAAAACATTCCTTTTTTAAAAAAAATTGCAAAATAGCAACAGGTCATGTGTTGTCACTATGAACGGTCACTAATCACTATGGTGTTCAGTAAAGAAACAGATTGAGATTTGGTTTTCTGATGGAATATCTGGAATTGACAGGTGTCGATTATCCAAGGGATCTGATCAGAATCAGCATAAACCAGGGACTGACCACAACTCTGAGCAAACGCAATAGTGGTACTGTCACATCCGTCCGGATTATTTCTCCAGTTTTAAATAAGGGTTATTCTTTTCGTAAGTAAATTGAATGGATAAAAAAATAAAGTTGGTTGAAGTATATTAAAGTAGATTGAGGTAGATTAAAATTGATAATTTTTTTTGAGGTGAGTTGAAATAGGTTAAAATAGGTTGATGTAAGTTAAAGTATGTTGAAGTTGATATATTTTTTATATGGTGGGTTGAAGTAGGTTAAAATATGAAAATGTAATTAATGTGTGATAATTTATGAAAATACCAAAATTTTATGGAATTTTTGTTTATTCTCTTATATTTTATATTTTTTAATTTTTAATTTTTAGTTTTTAAATTTTTAAATTTTTAAATTTTTAATTTTTAATTTTTTAATTTTTAATTTTCAATTTTTAATTTTCAATTTTCAATTTTATATTTTTAATATTTATATTTTTTTAATTTTTAATTTTTACTTTTTATTTTTTAATTTTTTAATTTTGAAATTTTGAACTTTTAATTTTTAATAAAAAAATAAAAAAATTTATACAAAAAATAAAAAATAAATTTGAAAATTAAAAAACAAAATTAAAAAAAATTAAAATTAATAAAATAAAATAAAATAAAATAAAAAAATTTAAAAATTAAAATTTAAAAATTAAAAAAATTAAAAATTAAAAATTAAAAATTAAAAAATTAAAACATTAAAAAATTGAAAAATAAAAAAATAAAATGAATAAAAACAAATTAAAAAATGCAAAAAATAAAAAATAAAAAACAAAAAACAAAAAATAATAAATAAATAAATAAATACAAAAAATACAAAAAATAAAATATTAAAAATTTAAAATTTAAAAATTTAAAAATTTAAAAATAAAAAATACAAAAATAAAACAATTCCAAATTACGATAATTTACAAAAAAGTAGTAGAGTGAATTTTTTGATACAAGAATGATTAAATCTCACATGATACTTTACAAATTATTAAAATTATGAAGGGGTGAGTTGAAATTGGTTGAAGTGGGTTGAAATAGGTTGAGGTAGGTTGAAGTTGATATTCTTTTTTCAAGTGGGTTGAAGTTGGTATTTTTTTTTTCAAGTGGGTTGAAGTAGGTTGAAGTAAGTTGAAGTAGATTAAGGTTGGTAAATTGCAATTGCCCCATGAAAATAACAGGTCCATAGTCTACATAAGATTATATTGTTGCACACCCTTCTCTTTAATAAAGACCTTTTTAGTCTCAATTTTTTTTTGAGACTATATTTAATTAAATCTAATTAAAAAAAAAAACTCTTTAAGGTGTCTGACTGAAGAGTTTTTTATATTAATTTTTTACTTTAAAAAACTAATTTGAAAATAATTTTTTACCATTAAAATGATTTGACCATAACAATTTTCACAAAATTACGTCAAATGTCACTTATAAAAAACACTTAATAAATATTTTTTACAATGATATATTGCCGATGGTTATAACATTTAAGTTAATGCCTTTTATTTTAATATTTTTAAAAATTTATCAAATAATTTGTGTTGATTTGTCTTCCACAATAGATAAACAAGTTTATATCACATAAATTTCAGATATTATTAATAAGGACACTACGATAACGATGAACAAAACTATGTTATAACCAAAATTGGGAAAATTATAATTGTGATTTTGTACATCACATAATTCTTAATTCATATTTAGAAGAAAGATGAATATGTAATTTATTAAGATGGTTATGGCAAAAGGAATAAGAAATTGAGTTAAGGTTATGAGTGACATTTTACAAAATAATTTTGGTAGAATTAGCTAATTTTTTATCAAATATTTTTTTAAAAAAACAACTAATATAATTAGCTTAATCAAATAACTAATACTATTAGATAACAGTTAATAACTAACGGTTAATTATCAAATATGATCAATCTATTTGCATTGGATACTTGATCAATTCATTTAACAGCTGTAATTTTGCAGTTAAAAAGGAAGATCAAATTAGGGGGGCTGTAATAATGCGGTGACGCCAAATCAACATCACGTCAGGTCAGCATACATAGGTTAGATTATGTAACAGAAAGAGGACGTACGAGTTCCTCCTAATCCCAATAAATCTTGGATTAAGACATATTGTGCAGTGGGGAATGAACAATGGAGGTCCCAGCTGCATCAGAGACTTTCTGAAACTAACCCAGCAATAACATACAAAGTACAACACAAACAGCTAGCTGCTACCACCAGAGTATGTGTGTGTGTATCATTGTCACAGGATGGATATATCTTACCAGATAGTGTAGTCCCTGATGAGGAGTTAATGAAAGATTATGTAAAAAGGGAATTAATTTGAAAGTGTGTTGAGAGTGACAGACATGTCTTTGTTTTGTCATGAGCAGTCACTTTCTAGACACAATTCATCACACGAAGAGGAAGCCTAGGTAGCTTCAGCTGCCTGTGCTGTGCAATCAATAATCAATATAAGCACAAGCAAACCCCTTCGGTTGGGGGCTCATTTTCATTAATCCTCTTGGAAGAGGAGATACATTGAGAGAAATAACTTCTTGGATTCAGGGAAACTAGCATTGCAGTAGACTGGAATGACATAGTTTAGTCAATTTATATCCAAGTCGATCATATGGTCCTCAAATTAGTAACATGCCTTTTCTTTTACTGTTACTGATGATAACTTAAGTAAAACTCTTGTAAAAAGGTTTGTTTACGTGTCTATGTATTTGACCATTTCCAAACAAAAGAACTTATCATGAGTCCTGACTCATTTGGTAAGTTAATTTAGTCTAATAGGTTTGTGTTTGTCTGAAAAATCATTCTAACCAACAACTTATCACTCTAGCACAACTTTTGTTAGAGACCTACATAGTTTTCAGAGAGAGATTCTTGAAATGGGGAATAGCATGAGTGGATAATCTTTCTTAATAATTGATCTAAATGTGAAATGCTTAAGACATGTGAAAAATATAATATGCTACCTAGCTGGTTTAAACTTTAAGTGTACAAATTTTGTTAGAGACCTACATAGTTGCATGGAACCTGAAACCTTAAGGTTTGTGCTTTGAAATCCTTGTACCAAAGAGGCTATGTGTTTGTCAAGTTCGAAGAATCCAACAATGTGATTCTTAGTTGACTTTGTTTTGTTTAAGATACAAAGATCACTCATTTTTACACTATTCTAAACACATCAAACTCAATATATCCTTCATATGAATACTCCAACTTTTCACTTTTATTCTTTTGTGAACACCTCGCTTGGTCAAATATGAAGATAATCCTACTTGGGCTTATTCTTTTCGTATGTAAATTGGGACTCCTATTTCCTTTCTGTTTGATCCCACTCATTCTTACTTTATTCCATTCCTTCCAATTTTTAAAATATAAATATTACTCATTCCCACTTTATTCTGCTCTATTTCATTTCTTCGCACTCGATTGTACAAATCATTACCAAAAATATTCAATACCCCCATTTCAATTCATTCATTCCCATTCTATTTCATTCCATTCCATTATTTTCCAATCATCCATTTCACTCATTTCCACTCCTACAACCCCCCCCCCCCCAAACCATTCTTGTTCACTTTATTTCATTTCTTACCATTCCATTTCATTCTTTTTCATTTTATAACCGATCCATTCCTACGAAAAGAATAAACCCTTAATAGCATTCTTTAATTATCAAACAAGCTTTAACAATTCACCAATAATTTATGTGGGGTTTTAGTTAATTAGTTTCTATAAATTGGTTAGTGTCACATTGCAATACTAAAATCTCAATGCCTTCCCATAACAATTTAGAACCAAAAAAAGAAAGAAAAGAAATACACTATTTGGATTTGACTCTCTATCCTTTTGCTACAAGCCACCTTTCTGGCACTTGTACTCTTTGTAAAATATTAATTAGCACACGGGAATTGTTGGTACTGTTTAATTAGATAAACTTCTAAAATATTTTCTTGACCTCATGAAAGCTACTCGTGCATAATGCATTATTCTAGCACAAAGTAGTTTTTTTAAAAAACTAATTATTCTATCCCTTTTTCTTCTTTTTTTTCAAGTATATGTGTGAAAATAATTTCATTAGATTGATGAACCAATACGATGCCAAGTAAGGATGGACGTGGGGCGGGTTCGGGGCGATTGAGTTATACCCGCATCTATATCCATTTTCTAAAGTCATACCCATACCCATCGGATTTTTCGGATTTACGGGTTTTATTCGGGTATATATAGAGTGCGCAAAGTGTCACCCATATTCAACCCATATTTGCATATACGGTGTATTTGATTGGCAATTTCAAGCGACGCTACTAAAATTTATGTCGGATAAAGTCACAAAAATTAAAAATGTAAAAAAAATTAATTTTTCACTTCTACATAAATAAACAATGTACACTTAGACTTTCATGCCAAACATTTATTTTTGGATTTTACAGTATTTTGGTCGCCTTTTACCAGCAAATCGGGTATACAATTGGGTATGGGTTTTAAGAATCCATACCTATACCCATACCCATTTTCAAACACAATACTCATACCTGTCCCATACCTATTTTTTTCAAATTTTCATACCCATATCCGTTATAAATAGGACGAATTTTTTAAGTTCGGGTGCAACTCTTATCTCTTATGCCAAGTATATATATACCCCCCAAAAAACACCTGGCCAAACCCAAACAAAAAGAAAAAAAGAAATGGAAACCCTAATACAAACAAATTTATTTATTTACATTTAAAGAATTGTGGACTTCCCCAAATAAAATAAAAAATAAAAATTGTGGGCTTACCGAAGCACGAAGTAGGCCTAGGTGAGCCCCATTGCCATACTCTTCTGTCACCACCCGAGTCCCCTTCCAACCACTAATAAATTACCCAATATCCCCACTTCTTCCTATTATCTTCACTTCTTGTTCTTGTCAATATCACCTATCTCTCTGTTCCAATCCAAGCAATCAACAATCAAACCTCCAAATTACCACTTCTTCCAGAAAGTTTTCATCTTGTTCTTCAATCTCTCCAATTCAATCTAAATTTCCTGCTCAATTTGGGTCTTGAATCTTAGTTGGGTTAATGAACATGGCTTCAGCTGCTGCTACGATTTCATCTGTACCATCTTCTTCTACATCAACGTCGGCTTTGTACTTGGATGAGAAATGGAAGTTACCAAAGAAAGAGGGCAGCACGAGAAGCTTTCTCTCAGGCAATTCGTCGAACAGGAAGTGTGCATTCTCAAGAAAGTGTGCCAGGCTTGTCAAAGAGCAGAGAGCCAGGTTCTACATCATGAGGAGATGCGTTGCTATGCTCATCTGTTGGCGGGATTATGGGGATTCTTGAATTTGGAGACAAGATTCAACAACCCCAAATGAAGAATTAATCTCTTCAATTAGGGTTCTTTCTTTCCTCTTTCTTTCTACGAGATGATCAGATTTGGGGGGAAAAAAAACCCAGAACCCATTTCAAGATTTTCTTTTGCTTTTGCTGGCATCCAAGGAAGAAGAGGATAATAAGAGTAAGAAATAGGGGAAAAAAAGGTCATGTACTGTACATATCTGGGTTTTGGGGGGGGGGTGTTTCCTGGGTAGCTCAAAAATCAAATTTTGGGTGTCCTAATTAGCTCTGTAACTTGGCCAAATCACAAAATATCGTTTGAATTTGAATAAAAATTGGAAACCCACCAAAAGAATGGCAACAAAGAACGCAGTGCCCTGTTTCTATTAGCTACTCTGTTTTGTGTTGTTTGTCTTCTTGATTTACTCTGTGGTTTTCTGCAACCGTTTCTGGGTTCTGCTGATTCTAATATCGGCAGTGGTACTGATGGGCATCTCTTAGAATCAACGACTCTGATCAATTTTACAACTGCGATTTTGGTTAATCAGCTCACCTCAGATCACTGTTCAGTTTAGTAGGGTTAATCAACTAATTATTCAGCTACTACAGTTTTTTTTTTTGGGGGGGGGGGGGGGGCCTATAGTTTATTAATTAAGGTGAAATCATTCTTAGGTAACGACATTGTGGGGTGCCAGTAAAGAAACGGTGGGATATGCATATGGATCAACGTGGGAGAGAGAGCGATGCGCAGAACAGAAGTACCTCTATTTTTGTCGCCAATTATTCTAAATACAAACCATTACTCTAAATATGCATAAAGAAAACCCTATTCATTGTCAATTTTGGCGTTTGCTAAAAAAGTTCATATAAATCTTTTTATGGGTTCACTAAAATAAAGCAAATTTATGAATATTTTGTTATAAGATACTTTTTAATGTTTTGTCCTGAACCTATTGTCTTAAAATGTATATTATCATGCATCAAGTTGAAAAAAAAAGATGTATGTTATAATAATGAAAAAGTGTTACAACTTATTAATTGTGTGAAATTATCTTCTTATAATATTTTTTCACATTTATAAAATTATACATATAACATGCCTTTGCAGGCGAGGTTGTCAGTTTGTATCTGTCGGCGTAGCCGATGTTAGCTAAACTTTATAACTCACAAGAAATTGAAATTATTAAAAATTTGATGATTTTAAATCTTAAAACACATTAACTTGGGTTAAAGCAAAACATTTAAGATTTTAAATCAATTCAAGTGTTTGATGGGAACTTTTGAGAACTTTGTTAGATGAGATGATCTTGTAATATTTTGATAAAAGGCAAATTCAATTCTTAAATGACGATAATTGGTTACTTGGGGCTCTATTCTAGGACTCATTCATTTAATTAAATTGGCTGTGAATGTTATTAGGCTATCAATTTTATCCTTAATTCTCATAGATTCTTTACAAATTATTATCAAATTCCTACATTTAAAATTTACCTTTAACTTTTACACCTCCCTATTAAATAAAAAAACACGCTATTGATACTGGGGGATGGTGGAACGTAGGAGCCCAAAATGCTCTTTTGGAGCCAATTCTCAATTCTCATGCTTGGGGTTTTAGCCTTTAGGCTTAGGGTCACCTATATAAGGGTTTGTCCTTGAGGTTTTGACCACCCAATGGACCACTTTGACCTTTCACCGCCCGCTTTGATCCGTCTAGCCCCAAACCTTTCTTAGCCTAGCTGGCTAGCTGGGTGGGTCTACCATCCTGGGCCCCACTGAGCCATGCCTTGAAGCAACTGGGTTTTGGATACCATTTGGATGATTTTGTTGGGCCTCATGTTCGGCCCTAAAGATCCTAACAAAGGACACGATTTTAATCATACTTGTTTAAAATAGCCCACCTCCCATGTTCATGTCCCTCCCCATGTGGTCACCCATCACACCAATGTGTAATCCCCAATGGCCCCATTTGACCCCCTCCTGCACTGGGCCCTACCCTTGTATTAAAATTATTGTATCTTTTATTCTTTCTTTTGAAAAAATAAATAATAATAAAAAAATACATATGTAATACTACCGGATTGATTGATCTTATCTTATAATTAATCTAAGTATGGTACCTAACATTTAATTCAAGTGGCCTTGTTATTATAGAAATTTTGATATTAGTAATTTAAATAAAAAACTAAGTACCACAACAAATTAGGGTAATAATGTTACCTCTTCGCATAATGTTGTGCATCAACAACCATGAAGGATGAATGATTCATGTATCACAAGTCTATGCATGACAGGATAGCCGCCAACTTTAGGCCCCCCTGAGCATAGAAAGTTACTCAAGGCAAGGCCCACACTGATAACAACAAACATGAACTTATGGTGCACACTTTGATGTTGATATGATAATATTCAACTTCACAATAATATGATCAATGGGTGGAATAATATAGATTACATCTTAATCCTCCATACTTGAATTGAATGTTACCTATGATCCATTGCTTTGGTTAAGGCACCTGTTCAAGAGAGGATGCATGTTACACCAACAATGGAAATTACTTATCAACACTAGGTGGTAACGTTATTGTAGTGAAAGTTATGGATCATAAAATTATAATCCAACTCTACAATGGGTGTTTGTTGGTCAATCTTAAGGTTGTCATCACGAAAGTTCCTCATATCATCATTTTTCGTAATTCATACAGGTTCTACTTTCATCGAATTTATTTTTTATTTTACATTTTAGGGATGATAGTATTTCATATCATGAAAAAAAAAAAAGAAACATTGTAGAATCTTCTAGTTATTTTAGAACATTCCTTAATTTTCACAAATTTTTTTCGTCTGGTTGTATTTGTTTTTTGTTTTTTTGGGGTGCATGAAATTAACAAATTTCTTTGAGGTTAACTGAAAATGGGTAAGATTGCATTCCTTAATCAATGTTGCTTGTTGCAGTGCGCTCATCTATTGAAAATCTTTTTCTGACTAAAGAAAAGTAAGTGCCACCTTTGTATGTTTTTTCATGCAATTGGAAATTACTGCTGTTGTTCGATGTACGATTCTGACAACACATAAAGATATATTCGATGACATTAAAGAACATGAATGCAATTACACAGAGAATATGTGTAAAAACATACTCATAAGGGCCCCCATTTCTCATTCTTTAGAGAATATGAATGCAATTACACACAGAATATCTGTCTAAACACACTCATAACTCGCAAGTGTCCCTATTTCTCATTCTTTAGAGAATGTGAACGCAATCACATAGAGAATGTGTATAAACATGCCCATACGGGCCACCTATTTGTCATTCTTTTTTGGAGTAGAAAGAAAGGAGACTCACTTATTCAGGTAGATACAAAGCCAAATAAGGAGAACATCAGGTTTTTATAGTCTGTTTAGACTGAGGGGAGAGAATAAGAAGCGAGGGGAATGAAGATTAATGAACTATCATTCTCTCTTTGTTTCACCTTCATTCCCCTACATTTCCCTAATTTTTATTCACTTCAAAATGAGGGAGAAATGTGGAAAAATGAAGATTTTTAATAATTCTCCTCCCTTCATCTCCATCATTTCTTATAACACATCTAAACAAGGCAAATCGCATTTCTTTACTTATTATCTTCCCCTCTATTACTTTTCCATCTCTTTTCACTGTTGATCTCAATCCAAACAATGTGTTAGGATCGAAGAAATAGAAGGGGCGTCGTTGGCTTATCACTAGATTAGTAAGGGAAACTGTAGGAAGGGGAGCAATGTGATACCGAATTTGAAACAAGAAATTTAAAAAATAAAATGAATATTTTCAATTGTTCTTCCTCTTTTTTGGCTTTGGACCATGCAATTACCAAATGGCATGCTAGATCTTTAATTGCTCCTTTTGTCACGTGAGGTATGACAAGATCTTGTCCTCCCCTTGGCTACTGCTTGCTGAAGAGCCTCCTCCCTCTCGACAATTTCTTATGTGCTGTCGGGAGCACATGCTTTCATTGTGTATGCATATATATTTTTTACATGCGTATTTATCACATAAAATTTTTTAATGTATTTTTGCTAACTTGGAATACGACTACAAAACCTAAATATTTTTTTACACGTGTACTTATCATACATAATTTTTCAATATATTTTTGCTAACTTGGAATACAATTAGAAAGCCTATATATTTTTTACACGTGTATTTATCATATATAATTTTAATATAATTTTTAAATTTAGTTAAGGACATCTCATGAATCTCTAAAGGGGGTGGAGGTAGAATAATAGGAGCTTGGTGGTGGAATGAAGAGGTAAAGGAGAGGGTTAAGGAGAAACAAGATGCATTCGCCACTTTAATCGGTAGTAGAGCGAACGAAGAAAAATAAGTTAATTTTTTCAGGTATAAGGAGGCTAAAAAGATAGCAAAGAAAGCTGTCATTTTAGCAAAGAACTATGCATATGAAAGGTTATATCAGAAACTGAAGACTAAGGAAGAGGAGAAGGATGTCTTCAAGTTAGCAAGGGTTAGGGAAAAAATAACAATGAATGGGTTGACAATATTATAGGTTGAGAAGTTCAAGTATTTAGGTTTGATCATTGAGAAGAATTGAGATATTGATGAAGATATTAATCAACATATTAGAGTGGAATGACAAAAATGGAGGAGTGCTTCAAAAAGTGTTGTGTGATAAGAAAATTCCTGTAGCCTGTGGGATTGACATGGATGGTATATCGCACGGTAGTCAGGCCAGCTTTGTTATATGGTTCAGAATGCTAGCCAATCAAGAAGCCTCAAGTTCAGATGTTGATGGTAACAACGATGAGAATGATTTGAAGGATGTGTGGGTGTACGTGATTGAATAAAATTAGGAATTAAGTTATTAGAGAGAAAGTAGAAGTTGCAGTCATAGAAGATAAGGTGAGGGAGACAAGACCTAGATAGTTTGGTCATATTAAGAGGAGTGATGATGCAGTGATGCACTAGTGAGGAGGTGCGAGACAATTAGCCTTTCGGGGTGTAGAAGAAGTAGAGGATGGCCAAAGAAAAGTTGGAACGGGGTGATTAGAAACGATTTGAAGTTTGCAGGTCTAACGGAAGATATGGCTCAGGATAGAAGTATGAAGAGATTTATGATTAAAGTTGCAGATCATAGGTAGCGTGCTTCTAGTATTTTCTTTGGTTTTTGTTTGAGTAGGGATTGTTGTCATGTTGTAGTCCCTATTATTCGTTCTAACGTGTGATGCAATGTTGTACGCTAGTAGATTGATCTCAGCAGGGGTGTTATGATCACACCTCAGTTTGCTTGCAGTGTAGCGCTTCGCAACTGTGGTTCCGTCCTTCCACCTCCGATTGTTTCATCGTAGACTGCTACTAGCCAAATTAGTAGTCTATCGCCATTTGTTGTTAAAGGTATGCAAAACTCTTACCCCTCATCTATTGTACTTTAAGTATTTAGGTCTTGTGTTTGCTAAAATATTTTAAGCACCAACTTTTACATCTAAATATTTTCTTAAAGCTTTTTATATGGATCTATTAGAAATAATCTCTCTACGTGTACTTATGTATGTAAGAATCAGAGTGTCTACATATGAATATTTCAGATCTGGCAAAAATGAGACCTGCATTAGAAGTTGTTGTCGTAGTATTTTTGATAACTTGGCTTTTGAGAGTGCCTGCTCTCTCTCGCGGCTGATTTAGGGTTTGAAATTAACAATTGTCATTCGTTCTCCTAGTTTTCTGTCATGAACTATGGCGATCGAGCATGGTACTCATTGTGCTATTAGTTCCTGTTTCTCCTTTTCTATCGCATATTGCTTTGATTATTTTGCGTTATTTCTCGAAATTTGAGGGTTTTCTGATTCGAAGTTTTTGATTCTGAGAAATCGACTATTGATTTGCAGGATCATGCGACAGTTTGTTCTTTCGACAATTAGGTTTCGAAAAAGGGGAAAGCTGGTTCTATTTTGATTTTCCTGCCGCTATTGGATGAATTTTCAGGTGATCTAGTTCAATTTTGCACGTTTGTCAGTTTGAGGAGCAACATTCCTGCTTATTGGTTTATAGTAGAAGAACGGGGAGATTAAGAAAACCTATAACATTTTAGCGTGTTTTTTTTTTTTTTTTCGCTCTAGTTGTGGATAAGGAACATAGATGCATTGCATATCTAAGCCAACTTCAATTGCGTTTGCTTCAAGGGGTTCTCCAACTTTTTGAGAAAGGATTCCTATTAGTTCTAAGTTATGCGTTCATTACGTACTTCGATTCATGAAACCATACAACCATGTATCATAATCTGCTCTTTGGGTAGGATTTAGAAATGTAACCTGTTCTCTTCTTTTTATTAACAAAAAAGAAAACAATCTTTGCGGAAGTTGCTTGTTTTGTTATGCCTCAAATTGTTGGGGGGGGGGGGGGGGCCCGCTGCTTGTGATAGATTCAGTATATCTGCACTTGAGTTAACACGCACATTTGGCGATCTGCTGTCCTCTGCTCCATGCCACATCTCCCCTGTCCCCTTTGTGCCTTTTCAAACTAAGCTTCAAACAGGTGTGGATGCGCCCACAGGGATATTCTTCTGTGCATCCATTAAGTCGGAAAAGTTATCCAAAGTTCTTTATAAAAATCATCAGAATTTCTAGAGTGGACACCCATAAAACCTGGTTGATATTATCTAATATGGAAAAGCTCAAATGTACAATGTCGTTACACAAAATTTTGGATTCACCGCCTCCTCCCAAAATGTTGGAGCAGTTCATGGGGATGAATCTACCATTATGAGGGGCCCCTCAATCATGCTTCTTGTGTCCAAAACACAGTTTTTGAAAATTTGATAATATAATCCTTACAAGAATGTCTCATTCACAAGAATTGGATCTGGAATAACTAACTCATCAGATACTTGGTAGGCATGCAACTAAGAAGTGTTGGATGGTACAAATCAGTGATAACATAATGAGGATCTAACAGGTGCTAAGTTGTTGAATGCAACTCTAATTCTACGTAGGCCTTTTGTGTGCTAAAGAGGCTGAGCATTGGCATGACTCAGTGTCAGGGATTCAACTTGTGGAATTCCATTCTTGCAAAGTCATGTTTACATTTGGTATTCCTCCATGGATTCCACTTTGATAGGATCTCAGGCTTCTCGTGTTCATGTTCTCTTTCTTTGATTGATTGAGAATGGGAAAAGATGACCAAATGCGTGAACTGTGTGAAGCCTTGTAAGTTGTAACCATTGTAGGAAATAGTTCAACCTTTGGCACCAGCTAACAAGTTATTAGTTCCCTCCTTTCTTGTGTTTTCTTTATTATTCTAGTACGTCGAGGTATTTTCAAGTCATTATTTTTTCCCATTCGATAATTTCGCTCAATTCCCAAGAAGACGGGGAAAAACAGAACATCTCAATGCAGATAGAATTATGATTTTTTGGTGGGTCAGTGGAGTTGTAAGTTCAACATAGTTGAAGAAGCAAACCTAAGATTGAACATAGCTGATGAAAGGCATGAATTCCCTGAGAGCTGGTCATATCTTACTCTGCACAACTAAGAATTTATGTCAAGTAGAAAGTAGATTAGGGAATGGTTATGAAACAAATGTCTTACAGATCACGTTTGCTTCTTATTCAGTGTTAAATAGGCAATAACTAATAGGGGGATGAGGCCCTCAAAATTAAGAATCTATCGCTTGACAATATCAACGGTATCTTTAAAAGGAAAACAATCTTAGGCCTGCTTCATGCTTGGGAATCTTTTTATTGTATGCTTCAAATGATACTTGGTTTTGGGGGAGCGGGTCATTTCTTTGCATGTCTTCCTTCCAATTACATTTTCTTGCTGCAGCCTCATGAAAGGATGAGTAACGTACAGCCCAGTACAGGTCATGGCTTATGTCTTCTAATTAGGTCGATGCTGTACAACTTATGGCCTGACTTGTCTTAATTAGTGCAATGATACTGCAGTGTAAACGTCGTTATGTTTCATTGTTTGAAAATAATGTTGCGTTTTCAGTGCAATGCATCCGTTGGCTTGATCCTTGGTAGATAGAGAAGAGTCTATAGCTTCCACTTCTGTTGGGGAAGAGAAGTTTCCAGGACAAAAAATGAAATGAAATTTCTTCATAGAGCTTCTGAAAATGGAACTGATGGCAAATAATAAAACATCAAGTTCCTTGCGTAATGCCAGTTTTGCCCATCAACTTTGATAGTATTACTGGTTTTCACTTACAGTCGAAGGTATTCTTTACAAATTGTTTCCCTGGTTTCAGCAATTCGACAAAGAAGAACTCTGTATCGTCCTTCAACAAGTACGTCCTCTGTTCTTCCTGGTATGTTGATTGATGACATCTTTTGCTTTATTTTGACGCTGTTTATGTTGCAAGACCTGCAGTGTGCTCAGGTGGGAGCCCTCTTTTGTTCAAGGGCAGTTTGTTATCTGAGCCCATCTGCTAATATCCTAAGCCTTTTTTGTGGTACAAATTTCTCTTTAAAATGGGATGGTTACTCGGATTTGATGGAGGAAAATGTATCATGCATGTCCTATTTGAGACTCCATGATTCCTCTCCTGTTTCTTGATAAAAATTCACTGGGAATTTTGATTAGTTAACCAAATTAGACATCAACTTGGCACACTGCTATGAGACTCCAGTAAAACGGGTCTAGAGATTTAATCGACCCCACTCCTGTTGCTGCATGTAGAGAGGATGTTTCTTTGGACCTTAGGAATGAATCAATAGCCACAGTGGTTACTTAGATGTAAACTTGACAGAGGTAAAAGTCATCATTATCCTATGGAGACTCCTGACAGAAGGTGTGATTTATTAGGAGAAAGCTTTCCTTACTGCTAGTAAAGAATTAAGGTGTGATTTATTAGGAGAAAGCTTTCCTTACTGCTAGTAAAGAATTAAGGTGTGATTTATTAGGAGAAAGCTTTCCTTACTGCTAGTAAAGAATTACAGGGCTTTACTCGAGAAGCTTTCTAGCTTAAAGATTTGAAATGAAAATGATGGGTTGTGATTGTCCCATCTGCTTCACTATCCACTCAATTTGCATGTGTTCCTTCTCTGTATCCTCCATTGAGACACAGGGAGTTTTGAAGTCGCTAAGAGCTTGGGTAACTTAGTTATTCTTGATCAATAATCTGTGGTTCGACAAAAAAGGAAGGGGATGAGGTACGTAGTTACATAGTGATTGCTTTTAAGAGCATTATGCTATGATCAGAGTGAGAAGATTGTGACGCTGTAAAAGTTACGTAGGATGCCATGATGAGGTGAAAATTATCTGGATTGTTTGATTATACCTAAAACGTTTTTGAACATTAACCTGTTACTGATAGTTAATCGTGCTGCTTGTTATTTCCCATTTTCTTCTCCTAGGACCGCACAGGAGTGGGGGGTTGGCCGTTATTGATGCCCCATTATTTGAGATAATTGTCGCAGTTTTGGTTTAGGCTTTCAGATCTTGTCTCTGTTCTGGTAACTTGACTTCCAATTGAGTTTCATTAATTGGGTATAAATTTCTGTCTCTAAAGAACTGCTGGTGGGAAGTGGGAACTAAGTCTAGTTTTAAGTGTCTTTCAAGGCTTGCCAGCTTTTTCAATTATTGGAGGAGTGTGCCAGAGGATGTGTGCTTGACTGCTTGTTAGTCTTCCTTGGAGTTGATCGGCACTTAATCAAAATCAAGTAGAGTACTTCCACTGATGACGGGGATTTCTTGTATAGCCTCTGTTTTCATTTTACGTGATTTTGCACAACACCTACTGAGTGGGAAAGTAAGAAATGTTTCTTCTTTTTTGTTTCGATTTTTTCATTTTTTGGGGGGTTTTTTTTGGGGGGGGGCCCGGGCGCCGGTTATTGCAGTGACTTGTGACTATTATGGTATAGATGCTTGCGTGAATTTTTGGGTTAGGATATGAAGCCCTTGGATGTCTGTGATAGCATTCAATTTCTTATCTTTTAGAGACTAAATGGTCCCAAGATTTGATTAAGATATAAACCAGGCTTATTTAGTTACACAATAGTTTTTAATCCCATCTGAATTCCAAGTTTAATTTCTATTTGGAGCTCTACTAAGTTTGAAAGGAGTAACTTTGGTTCTAAGTTTTCTTGTTTGTCTTAAAATTTCTATAAATGACCTTAGAATCAATAACGTATGGTTTCCACTTTCAACCACTTCATCATTTGACAAGTCAAGTTGAAAAGTTCAGTTTGTTCCCGAAAATTTCTTCGGCTTGGCTTGTTTTCGCTGTCTTGTGTAAATGTCTGTTTATCTTTCGGGCCGCAAGACTTACTGAAGTGTGTATGATTCAAGGAGATGGAGTTTCTCAATTAGACTGGTAAGATTGTGATTATAGACTATATGAATGGGGGGGGGGCGCCCCCCACACAAAAAAAACACTCTTTCATTTAACTTGTGGATTTAAATTGGTGATATTGTGTTTTGTGAGGCAAGTTGCTCCCCTTGTGAATTTGATGATATCTCCAGCATTTCACCTTAACAGCTTGTAGGTAAGAACAAGACTATCATGTCTCTGGTTCTCTCAACTAGTTTGGCCAAACAAAAATTTTGTACAAAGCACGCACACACACATGAAGTTTTTTTCTTGTTTATTGTTGCTTTCTTGATGATATCCATGGTCAGAAACTGCCTTTGTTTAATCTTGCACTTTGACAACAGTAATCTACAATTTGGCTTAATCTTACGCAATATGAATAGCCTGGTTTACAACATTCCTCAAAAAATTTTCTAGATTAGCTTTATAAACTCCTTAATCTTTCTAAACCACACAAGCAAATATTCTGGTGGAATTATCGAGATATTGAGTGCGAACAATAAAACAGGGATGGTACAATGGCTTATTTTTAGTTACTAATTTTACTCCTTTGGCAAAAGCCAAAACAAAAATATATGGAATTGGAGGCATCATGATTTCTCAACTCATAAGATAGACAGGGATAGCTAGCCGAGAATAGATTTTATTTTCTAGTCAATAGATTTTATTTTCTAGTCAGTTGGTTCTGAAAAGTATATCTGTTTCTCATTCAATTATGACTCTATTTGGCAAACAGTTGTTAACTGTTTACATTAGCTGTTAATTGTTAGATATTTGTACCAGTTGTTTCTATTAGCTGATTAGTGTTTGGTGAAATTGGCGGTTTATGTAAAAGTAGTTTGATAAAATTACTTTTCTACTCTTAACTCTATTTTAGGGCCTGTTCTTTTCGTGGGTAAATTGGGATGGGTAAATTGGGATGAGTAAAATGGTAAAGTGATTTGAAGTAGGTTGAGGTATGTTGAAATAGATTGAAGTGGGTTGAAGTAGGTTGAAGTGGGTTGAGTTTTTTTTTTTATGTGATAAATGAAACTTGGTTAAAATGGTGGAAGTGGGTTGAAGTAAGTTGAAATAAGTTGAAGTAAGTTGAAGTGGGTCGAGGTTAGTATTTTGGAATTGACCCACGAAAAGAACAGACCCTTATTACTTATATGCGCATGATTTTTGTTCTTTAGCATTCAATTTTTTTTCAATATTTATGAATTAAAATCTGAGTAATATGTACAATAATATTTATTCATAAAGTCCTATTTTATTGATATGTACTTATGTTTATCTAATCTTCTTTTTAATATTACAAAGTAAAACTTATACAACATCTACTACCCATAACATTGTTTGCTTTCTATTTGGGCATAGAATTTGTTTATTATTGGTTTGTTTTTATTTTTTAATATTAGGTGAAATTTACATGATATTTAAAATATTTACTATGTAAAATTAATTAACATAAATGATTTACATTTTTGAAAATGAAAATTGGTATAATTTAGGTCAACTTTTGGACATTGTGGTAATTTGGAAACCAAAATCCAAATAGCCAGACATCTAAAACAACTGTTTGACTCAGTCAAACAATCAAAATGCTCCCAAATTGCCAATTTTGACAAAAAAAAGCTATCCAAGTAGCCAATAACCAAGCACCTCTATATGTAACATGTATTAATATTGGATTTAAAATTCAGTTGCACACTATCTCTGAACTCAAATGTGAATGTTATCTTGGGCAATAAGGTGAGATGTGGTGAATGTCTCAGATAATGTCGTTCGGGTAGGGCAAAAATTATCTTGGGTCACCATCAGGGAGATGTTAAAGAGTGAGGTTGGATTTTGAACCTTGCTAATAAGGAGCACTAAACAGCACAAATGTAACTCTCTTAATTTGCTGGAGGCTTCAAAGGATAACGATTTCATTGCAAGTAGTATAGCGGGTGGTTTGGCATTTTTCTAAATTCTAATCCGAAATCTGGAGTAGCAGCTTAGCGCAACGTTACAGGGTCATCTGCCACACATAAAATGGGCAGAAGACACCAAAAATCATTGCTGCTTTGAGTGAAAAAAATTTTAGATCCCAAATTCCCTTCTCTCTCCTTCCTTGATACACGTGAAGGTGCTACCAACCTATAAAGTACCCTCCAGGTAAGCCCTAGGAAATCCAGAACACCCAATAGCATATTGCCATGTCATCGGATAATAGAGTTTCCCTGTAAAAAAGAAGAATGGTGAAGTAGAATTATATTATGGTATGGGCAGGAAACTCAGAATAGCCTGAATAGGTCCCATCAAGCCACCGATACTTGCCCATGAGTAAAATTGATTGATTCAGTGCAGAAACCTAAATGCCACTCGGAATTTCATCAACTGATTGCCTTTTTGAATTATACTAGATGCTGGGTAGGGGAGGGTTGCGTTAGGTTGTAGGTCTCCAAAATGTAATTTTCTGACTTTAATTATAACCAGGAAGACATGGAACTAACAAGATGAGGAGTGTATGCTTTATTATTATTATTATTATTATTATTATTATTATTATTATTATTATTATTATTGTTGTTGTTATAAAATTGAAAGAAACAACTGTGGGAATCAACTAGCGATCAATGAAGAAGATATCTCGACTAATCCCACTATATATATGTTGGCAGAATTTGAGGTTAACGGAGTCAGTGTGATGGGATGCCGACTAATTCAGTAATTATTAATGAATATAAATAATGATATTGATCTTAAATGAGATAGTCTCATGTGTTATTTTTTTTATGAGATTACCTTCTCTTTCTATTGATCTATTCTGTGCACAAACATCCATGTTTTTTTGCTTATGCTAACTATTATGCATGCACGTAATTTGGGAGAAGTTAAGACTGGGTCTTCTATGTGAATTGTGAAAACCAACCGAAAGGGCCTGGTGTCGAGCTAATGTTTTTTGTAAGCGTGTTAAGATGAAGAACCAACTTAACCCAAGAAAACCTCAATTTAAAAATTGATTTAGGTGTTACTGTTGGCACTGTGCATTTTCCAAGGACATTCTGCTTGTCTAGAAATCTGAAAAAAATCTTAATGTTTAATATGGTCAAATAAATATCGGAGTACCTTGACCAAATGAGCACGGATCTTAGTATTCAAACATAATACCTTATTTAGTAAAGTGTGCCACTGTCAAAAATTTCAGAGTTTTGCTTTTTATGCTAGATGCAAATAATGTTCTTACTGTTACTTGTACTTCTCCTGGAAAATAGAATTATCTGATGCCAGTGCTGCCACTGAAGTACTTCATATCAGGGGTATTGTAGACAATGCAGGGGACTAAATAATTGCTACAGTGATTTGGAGAGAGAAAAGATCAGTGGTCCACTGCATATCGTTGGCATCCAAAAGCAACGGTTGTCCCTTGGCCTGTTGTCATCACCGCTAGTCCATCACTCATAAAAACACTCTCTACCCTCTGCTCCTCTCTCAGTCCCACTCTTCCGCCTTGCTATCTCCAGAGCTCCTTTCAAGGGATCTTTTGCTTTTATCTCTACCCCCTCGTGAGCTGCTTTCTGTACAGAAACCGTCAAATTTCACTCTGAATTCACAGTGGGTATATCTACATTTTGGTGGCTTTTGATACTTCACTGCGGAGCCCATCCCCTGTTAGATTGTATCTTTAGCTTGTGCCTTCGGTCCTCTTACGAGCTCTTTGGGCGTGTGTAGGTAGTATTTACCCCATCTCCATAGATTCGCTGGTAGTAATAAGAATGAAAGAGAGACATTGTTTTCCTACATGCCCACTTACAAAGCTACATTTTCAGAGTTGCTTGTCTTGGTCAGTTCCAATGGGTTTTTTCCAGGGTTTTATCATAGAGCTTTGAAACTTCTTTCTCTTGATTTTTGTTGATTGCTGTATTTCCCTCATCCATTAGTTGCAGGCTTGCAGCTTTTTAGCCGTTTTCTGCCGTCCCTTTTCTTTTCCTTTGGCCTTTATAAAAATTCAATAAGCCTTTCTTCCTTAATAGTACCTCTTAGGGTTCTGGGTTTTGGCCTTTTGCCTCTTGTTGGGTGAAGATTGGACTTTGTGTCCTACTTTTTTGCTATTCCTTTGCTAAAGCGTATAATTTTCTCTTTACCTTTACGGAGTCTAAGGCTCCTTTTTGTTCTGAGCCTCTACTTCAGGCAACTAAAGTTTCGAACCAGTTATTTTACCCAGACAATTTTAGAAGCTGCCACTCTTCCGAGCTTTTGAGTCCTCAACTGTTTTATTGGGTTTCAACTGGTGGATTCGTCTCAAATGAGTTCCTGCTTGAGTGGAGGTGGACGAGCAGCCTATGGAATTGACCTTGAAGTCATCAAATCTACCTCAAGTTCAATACGGACATCTCATTCTTCTTCACCTTCATCCACTATATCAGAATCAAGCAATTTTCCGCTTGCTATCTCAACTCGGAAGCCACGTACTCCTCGCAAACGCCCCAATCAGACCTACAATGAAGCAGCTGCTCTTCTCTCCACAGCCTATCCAAACATCTTCTCCACCAAGGATTTCTCAAAGCCTTGTAAATTCATCAAGCCCCATGAGTATTCTTCCTTTTCCTTTGAAGAATCCTCTGGTGAGTTGCTTCTACCTTTCCCAGTCGAAAAACCTGCTTTCCCAATAGACCCAACTGCCTATGAAAGACCATGTTCAAATGATGGAGACGAAGTTGGTTGCCAAACAAATTCCTCAAACTTTTGCAATGGGTATGAAGATTTTGATGCAGAATCCATCCTTGATGAGGAAATTGAGGAAGGTGTTATTGACAGCATAATGGGGAATATGAGTGTCTGTGCTGAAGAAGCACCCAGTAGTCGCTCTAATATAAGTGGTGGCCGGGTTAATTTCTGTTATGGATATCCAATTGGGTTAGGGTTGGGATTGGGTGGAAGATTTGATTTTAGTTTTGGGATGATGAGAGGGGGAGTGGTGAAGGCATTTAGGCAAAGCGATGAGCGAGATTGGTGGACATTTCCCACTGTTGACGTTGGTGAAATCTCACCTAGATTTAACAAGATATCATCAGAGCAGAAAAAGAATAACAATGCAGAAAAGTTAAATCCCAAGCCTCCCTCTACGAAACCCAGCAAAGAAGATGCAATCCCATTTCCCAAATCTTGTTCAGCTCCGAGCAAAGGAAACTCGAACCTGAATCCCAAGTCCAGCTCCACATCAAGCAAGGAAAATTCAATCCCAGTTCCAAAATCTTGCCCTGGGGCGCTTTTAAAGCTGAACTATGATGAGGTCTTGAATGCCTGGTCAGATCGTGGCTCACCTTTCTCTGAAGAGATTACTGGCTCAGAGATCTCTGGAAGTGATGCTTTGGTATGTTTCAGATTATTAAACTTTCTTTAGAAGAGCACTAGTTAGGCAGACAAATAATATGGATTTAGAGATGAATTTGGCGTGATTTGGCGCTTAATGTCGCTTGCTGCTCCAGATTTGGAATGAATAACTACCAAACCTTTCCTTTTAGTTGGAAACTTCGGTTGGATTTTGTCTAGCCTTTAGGCATCACGCAAGTCCTGAGTATAATAAATTAAGAAGTGAAAACAAAAAGGATGAATGTTGATAATCATTGTTAATTTATGCTGGCCCAAGTGCAGTGTTTCTATATAGAGTTTTGGACCGACACCAGTACTTTGGTTACATTAATAGTATATTAATAATTAATACAATAGCAGAATTGCACAGTGCACGTGGCAAATGAAAATGCTGTACTGTGTTGGGCACATATATGGTCATTTCCCGACATAAGTCTACTTATTTGAACAGCAGGCGAGGTTGGCGCAAATCGACCTATTTGGTGAGACTGGAGCCTTGAGGGAAGCATGTGTTCAGCGGTACAAGGAGAAACGACAAGCACGGCTCTTCTCTAAGAAGATAAGGTACGAGGTCAGGAAGGTTAATGCTGATCAACGTCCTAGAATGAAGGTATGCAATTATATTGACAGATTGCACTACAGTTGTGATTTCTGCTTACTGCTTTGGGCTCTTTTTGCGGCTTTCTTTTATTTCACCAATGAAATATGAAGGATTAGACCCTGGGTGGCGAAAGATGGGGACTGTACTAATATGCTTGTTCGCTGCACACTAGTACTCTATTACATTTCATCAAATTATGAGGTTAATTTTATCCACTTGATAATGAGTGATTTGTTTTTCTGGAACTCATAGGCAGACCTGAACTCTGCATGCTGCAGCCACCATTAATCGCTGGAGCTGCTCCAGTTTAAAGCACAATGTGGCTAGCGATACTCTGTCATATGTTCTCTTCTTCTCATTACTCATGTCCCTCCCATTGTTTTATTATGGTGAAAAATAGTTATGTTCTTGCTTCTTTCCCATTTTCGCCTAGATTTTCTTCACAGAAATTTTCTCGTTGATTGCAAATGACGCTTGTAAATTCTCCCTGCACATGACGCTTGTAAATTCTCCCTGCACCACCACTCCCCGCTTACCAGAAAGTCACTATCTTTCTAATCAACCATCTTTGGGGCTGAACGGAGGCATAAAAGCCTAAATAGACTAGACTTGAATCCATATCTTGTTATCAACCCCAAATTACTTTACTATTGACCTATCATATATCTATCAACTGTTTGTCAATCTCTTTTATAGTCCATATATATTCAGGGTGAAAATCCTACATCCATTAGGCATGATGAACCTACTCAAATTTCCCAATTTGTAATTCCTAATGGCTGACAAAGCATAATCTGTTGTGTTGCAGGGACGATTTGTCAGGCGGCCTGATTCATCCGGGAGTGAAGAAAGATAGGGAAGAAGAATTGGTGGCATGAGCTTAGTCCTCCTGCCCTTTCTGTATTCCTTTTAGCTTTCAGCTTATAGGTCACATATACTTTTGTCAGAATTTTGCCAGTTTCCATGCGAGAAAACAGGAGCTAATAATGTTTGAGACACAGGTAACAGGGATGAGCAAGGAGGTTCATTCCTTCATTTTTGTAAGATCATACCCCCCCCCCCTCTCCTTATTCCCCCTTGCCGTTGAAAATTCCCATTTTCTCTGTATCCTTTCATCTTTAGTTTTCTCCAGTGGGCATGTTGGTCCGTTGAAATGGCAAGATAATTCTTTTACCTCTCAGAATTGCTCTGTTCACTTTCTTCTCTTCGTTTGATCGATTTCTTTTCCCTGTTAGATGAGTGCAGTTTTCTGGAAAGCGACATAACAATGCTGAGTTGATGCCGGCATGTATGTCAAACAGTGTTTCTTTTTCTGTTTTCCAACAATGGAAGGGGGGATACCCATGCCCCCATAGTTATCGCCAAAGCGGCAAAGCCCATGCCCTTATTCCCCCTCCCCTCGATTACCAAAGCCTATGTTCTATTCTTAGTCTTTTAGGAGTACAAATTCTCTGAAGCCATGCTAGTGTCTAAATACTAATGTATACGGCGCAAGGGGAGTATGCACTTTCAAAAGTATGATACACATTATCTCCAATCCAACTATCTTCTTCATTTGAAAAGTTACATGACATATGAATTCTCATGTAAACTGACTTACCAAGTTAACAAAAAAAAATCTAAAGATTAGATTTGAAATAATTTTATTATAAGATATAAACTAAAAGTATAAAAATCTAGAAGATGCTCTCAACATGTCAATCTGAATGAAAAATATGTAACAAGTAGGATCATTTTAATCACATATTCCACTTTCGTAGCCTTGGATTGGATAGGATAAAAGCGTGACATCTAACCAAATATATCCCATATGAAGCCAATGTACACGAATTCAAGACATGACCATCAAACCAAACTTTAGTATAATTCATTCAAATTTCTTATCAATGTCTGTGCTTTCTCCTTTCTTTTTTCTACACGTGTAACTTCTATAGAATATATTATTGAAATACAATGACTGGAATCATACAATAAGTACGACTATGCATTAAGAAATCAATTATTGAAGAAATTAACTAGGCTTAAATGATGTGGTAACGTTTCTTTAAATCCCACTTGGTCTTCTCGGGGTAGTTTAATTCACTTTTTTTTTTCTTTCATTAATAAATCAAAGGACCCATAAAAACATACTAAAATATTTCTTATTTCTAATATTTCCATATTCCCTAAATATTACGTTATGATCAACTAATAAGTTCGACATCTTAAATTGCAAAATCTATCTAGTATGTTTGAAGATAAGTTCTCTTACATAAAAGATATCATAAGACGTCTTCTAATAATTATTGGAGCAACTAATGCATTTTTTCTGATTTGAATTTTATTAGGGTTATCCACGTAGGTTGCTAATCACCTTTGAATTAAATTGTTGGACTATAAAGTATTATGAATGTACCCTCCACTTCTTAAAAATTACTTTTTGTAGAGCATGTCTTATCATGTATCTCATGTGGAAATGTATGTCTTAAGCTTGTAGCAAGATGAAGTGTCTTGCTCTAACCTATATTAATACATTGTGTTATTTGAAGTCACCAAATTTTCAATAGCCACTCTTAATTATAAATTATAAGATTTTACTGTTTGTAGAGGACGCCGACAATGAAAAATGACATCCTTATTGAATTGACCTCACCCACAAGAATGTATTATATGAGTAATTTCATAATTGTGAAATATTATAAATAAAAGATGTTTTTCCACAATTTATATTTATAACAGTCTTTCATATTTAATCATATCATTGCTCTTCACTTTCATACACAACAATACGATTTTTAAGGTAATAGATGCTTAAGGTTTGTTTTGTACCAAGACACTTATTATTTTACAGCGTATATATTTCAACATAGAAGATTTAAATTCCATCCATCGATCCAAAAAATTCTATATATACTTTATCCACTTTTATATTAATAAATAATAACTTAACTTTAGAGGGGGGAAAAGTGTAAAAGATCTCAACCGTCCGCTTAAATTTGCTAGACTAAAGTCTATTCCCTTCGATTTATTCTGAACTGAATTTATTTGTTGAACTTATTCTAAGCTTATTTAGTGAACTTATTAAAATAAATTTATAAACTATTTGTTGAACTTATTTTGACTTTATTTACTGAACTTATTTTGAACTGAATTTATCTGAACTTGTCCTTAAAAAAATAAGTCAAAAACTAGGCAAGTAAAATAGTGCACAGCCGGCAGCACAACCAATGGAGATCACCAAATCTGCTTTGCTTTGGCTCGTTGTTTGTTAATAGCTAATTGCTAATTGGTATAAATGACTTTTGTAATTTCCTTTCAATTTTAAAAATAAATTTATGAACTTATTGGCTGAACTTATTAAAAATAAATTTACGAACTTATTTCCTGAACTTCTTTTGAACTTATTAAAAATAAATTTTTAAATTTATTTTGACCTTATTTACTGAACTTATTTTAAACTGAACTTATTCTTTAAAAAATAAGTCGAAAACTAGACAAGTAAAATAGTGCGCTGCCGGCAGCACAACGAACGGAGATCACCTAATCTGCGTTGCTTTGGTTTGTTAATTGCTAATTGGCATAAACGACTTTTTGTAATTCCGTTTTAATTATTTCCCTTTGAGACTCACAAATCAAAACTCCCATAAATCCTTACACTGATATTCATACTCATATGGCCAACCAACTCCACGCTTCTTTCTTCATCGTTTCCTCCGTTGCCGTACAATCCATCGGAAACTTCCACTCCTCCTTTCTCTCTCTTCATTTGGCGGTGAGCCCACGGTTCTTCTATCTTTCTTTCTTGAATACCTAATTTTATGAATTTTGTTAGTTTTTGTGGATTGATTGCGTATTCTTTGCCCAAAATCTTGAGGTTATGTTGTAATTAGTGGCAGTAGGATTCTTGGGGTTTTGCCTGTTTTTCTTAATTTGGGGAAATGGATGTGGGTGTAGTGCGAGTTGCCTATTGAATTGAAAGGGGTTGACTTCTCGCTGGAAGATTGTGTGGCTCGATTGCATCATTTGGGCGTAATTTGATTTTTGTTTCAATTACCCGGCCTGAAAACGTGAACTCTAACCTGATTTTAACCCGAGTCATACAATCGGATCTTGATTGGACCCGATTATTGCCCCGAACAATGGCCTGACTCAAACTGAACCTCCCTATTTTGACCTATGTCGATGAGTGTTTATCCAAATGAAGGTAACTTGGATGGCTTGATGCAGCATGACCCACTTTGATATTGAAATGCCCTCTAATTGGACCCGGCACATTTTGGACATGAACATTATTACCCAACTGCCCGAACCTCACATGGACCAATCTTGGACCAAACCGATGCAAAACATGACACAAACTGTCTGGAATAATCTGAAATTGACCGTATCAAAGATGGTTCTATGTCCTAGTTACCTGTTTGCTTGATAGGATAGCTGTGTAGTCCGGTTTCAGGAAAAC
Source organism: Selenicereus undatus (assembly GCA_017589665.1). Lineage (NCBI taxonomy): Eukaryota > Viridiplantae > Streptophyta > Magnoliopsida > Caryophyllales > Cactaceae > Selenicereus > Selenicereus undatus. The sequence continues at coordinate 106,313,623 of JACYFF010031958.1, forward strand.
TGCAATGTAATTTGGATTTCCATCGATAGTTTTATAATGTAATATATATTGCGTAGACAGCCAACATTAGGCACTCTTTATTGGGTGCAACTGCAGCCTAGTGCATGATGCAAAATGTTTGACTAGGGTAAGCGACAGTTTATTGTGTTATCTATGTAATTCATGTACATGGAAATGATCAAGAGAAAAATAGAAAGGGGAAATTGGGTCCATCATAGAGGAAATTAGAGATCAAGAAATGGGTGTTTGTTTATTGGATGGTGATTACTAATAAGAAATTTTCTTAGAATAAGAAACAAAAACAGAGAAGGGAATTGTTGGCTGCTCATTTTGTAAGGTCAGTTTCCAATACTGTCCACGTAAAAGCTTTGGAGCTGGATTTTGCTTACGAGTTGGTATTATTCATGTAATCTTGTAAATCTTTTTTAATGTGTTAAGGAACACAACTTTGGTGCTTGTACTAAAGTTCTAGAACTCCTGTTGGAGTATATTCGAAAGAATAGTTTCAAAATTCTACTGGAAATTTCATTCAAATATCTACTTTTAATCCTGGGGAGTTCTGAGGTCTTCTTCAAACTTGCAATCTCTTCCAGAATCTGCATTTTTTTAAAATACCTTTTTTGGCCTTTTACTAGGTATGCGTTCTCTCCCAGCTGTGCAGAATTCAAGAGTTTTATATGATTACATGAGAATGTATGTTGTCATACTTGTTTGTAGTGTAGCGAGCTTCTCGCTCTGCATGTTGCTTTGCAACTTACACTTTAGATTGTGAGGATACATGTTACGTTGTTGCATTTCATAAATATGTGAAGATCATCTTGTGTATTGTTTGGTGATTTTGCCTGTTGGGAACACTGACCACAACAGCTGTCTTGCTTTGTCTTATTTGTTCATTCTTAAATGTTCTATTATGCAGGGCGTAAGGCAAATTTATTACGTTGCTTTTGCTCCTCCCAGGCCTTTGAAATACTGTGAATTATGGCTGAGGCAATTGATTTGACTGGTGATGGTGGTGTCATCAAGACTGTCGTCAGGCGGGCAAAAGATAATGCAGTTGCTGCTTCAGAGGATCTTCCTCTGGTTGATGGTACTTTTCAGAGCTAAATTCCTTGTTACCCATGGAGTCTAATGAACTTAGTATTTTTGCTGTTTGCTAATGGACGCATAGGGCTTGGACCGCAGAACAATCCCTAAATGATTGGATGACCTTCCATCCTGTTTTGGTCTGCTTTGATCCTCAGAAAGCAAATCTATATATTGTGTGGAGGGGGAGGGGGTATGGTGGGCACTATCCAACTTAATGATATTGTGAGCTCCTGGGTATCCATTTAAGGTTATTTTCCCTTCTTTTTGGCGAGATTGTTTATCAATTTAGACATAATGTTTTGGAGGCTTGCTTTCTCTTTCACAAGGAGCCATCATGCTTCTTTTCTCCATAGTGTAGCATATACAGGGTTGTTTTGCCTGGCAGAGTCAAATGAAAACACAGAGCGATATATTTCAGAGTTTATCATAGATCTTTAACCCCCACTGCACAATTTTTTTTTTAATGCTCAAATTTTGTGCGTGGATTATGTGACATCACATAAATTTGATGTATTGTTTCTTATTCTTGTTTTTTCTGTTTCCTTGGGCAGTTCATTACGAGGGCACTCTGGCTGAAACGGGTGAGGTTTTTGATACCACACATGAAGACAATACTGTCTTTTCCTTTGAGATAGGAAAGGGGACCGTGATCAAGGCCTGGGATATTGCCCTGAGGACTATGAAGGTACGTGCATTGCTTCGATGTTTATTGCTCCACCCCTTGTGTGAAACTTTTTTTGGGGGGGGGGGGGGATTTTTTAAAAAAAATTATTTTTTAAAGTCCATGCCAAAATCTTGAAGATATTTGGTCTTTGCAGGTAGGGGAAATAGCTAAAATTACTTGCAAGCCAGAGTATGCATATGGCAGTGCTGGTTCTCCACCAGACATCCCTCCGGAGTAAAGTCTTTGCTTCTTTGTGATTTAAAACATTTACATTAATTTGACCAATGTTCCTTACTGACAGTAATTGACACCGTTCGCGGACTTTGAGGTGAAAATAGACATGGCACATTACGCACAATTTTTCTTCCCTGTAGATTGAGATAGATTCGCTGCAAGCTAGCCTGGCCAATTTCTTTCTGGAGTTTCTTCTATGTGATATCATATTCTAATTTATGTATCTTAAAATGTGCAATGTAGTGCAACCCTTATCTTTGAGGTAGAGTTGGTGGCCTGCAGACCACGCAAGGGTTTGAGTGCAGGCGGTGCTGCTGATGAAAGGGCTAGACTTGAGTAAGTTTCTGACTATTCCTGGTTTTCATTTCCCATCTTCGGTAGATTTTGAGGGGCCCTCTGTTGGGTTACTGATGATGTTGGGTCGTAAACCAAACTAGGGAGCTGAGGAAGCAGAGAGAGATTGCAGCTGCGATGAAGGAAGAAGAGAGGAAGAAAAGAGAGGAGGCGAAAGCTGCAGCTGCTGCTCGTATCCAGGCCAAGTTGGAGGCCAAGAAAGGAGGCAAGGGGAAGAGTAAAGCCAAATAGCCTTTGTCTTGCTTCTGTTTTCCTACAGTGACATGTAGAGTCATCTTCCTGTAATCCTGTTCTAGAATTCGTACACATTGTTGCGTGGTTGAGCTACCTTTTAACCTAATGTGATTCTGTTACCCTATAATCGTTGTGTGTTCTGGATTTTCTGCACGTGTTATCATAAGTAGGGTTATCATCAGTAGTGGTGCTAGTGTTATCATAAGTAGGGTTAATATGTTGAAAACAATTTTTAACTATGATAAGTTGCAGGGCTTGAAGAATTGATGAGATTCATCAATTCATTCATTGACAAAAATAACACTGAACTGGGAGATTTGATAGACAATTAAGAATCAGGCCATTCTTTCCTTACATGTCGAACAAGCCGGAAGAAAATTAAGCTTATTTGAGCAGACTCACGGGAAGGGGAAAATTTCAAGTCATTTCAGGCGAGAGCCGTTATAGAGAAGTTGTCTCATCTAAGAAAACTTTCCGAACTGCTCTGTTTTCAGCATTTTGGAAGATCAGACGGTGGAGGAGGCAGCTTTTGATTAGGCAGCTTCCCATCTAGGACCACCCATGCCATCTTCAAGCCCCAGCTTGTATGAGCTTCAAAGTGGCAATGCATAAACCATACCCCTACCCAAAAAAAGATTCGTAATTAGTCTAATCTATCTCATGAACATCAATGCAATCCTTTTGATCATATTGTTTGTCTTTGTCATGGTATAAATGGCAGACGTACCTGGATTGTCCGCGTAGAAGCGAATGGCAACCCACCCTCCAACAGGTACACCAACCGTGTTTCTCTCAACTGGGTCAACCAGGTTGAACTTAGCAGGGTCTTTCTTAGGATCGAAGTTACCAAACCCTTGGCCTACAACAAAGAAGTTGAATCCATGGAGATGGAGGGGATGATTCTCGGCTCCAAGAATGCTAGTATCCTGCATCACAAGCTCTACACTCGTGTTGAATGGAAGCACCACCACCTTGGTCTTATCCATTACCATGGTGTTATTAGGTGGTGTGCTGGTGTAGTTGAAGGGGATGAGGGGAGAGGAAGGGAAGTCATTTGTGTAAACCCCATTTGACTGGCGGAGGAAGTAGGCTTGGAGGAGGGCTTTGGTGGGCATCACAAAGGAGACGTTGTTAACAGCAGCAGCAAACATGGTGGTGTTGGTTGGACCCTGGCATGTTTGGTTTTTAGGGCATGGGTTGGTTCCTAGGCCCACTGTGAAAAAGAAGTGCTTATCTACGTGCTGTGGCACATTGGCTGGGTATTGGGCACTGGCTAGGCTTCTGAGTTTACTTGTGAAGTTGGCTACAAAAGTGGTGTCTCTTAGAGGTGGAAGAGAGGGCTTGAAGAGGGGGAGTTTCTTGATTGGGGTTGAGAGTGGTGGTTGGTTGTATTCAAGGATTCCGGCCACAGTGGAGTTGTCGAAGGTGCCCTGGCCTGTAACATAAGGCCGAGCCATCATAAGGAAGGTGGCATTGGGATGATAAGGCTTCGTCTTGAGGAGAACATTGGTTGTTTGTCCAGGAGTTATGATGATCACATCCGTCTCGAAAGGTTTGACATAGACAGCATCAACATCAACCAATGTGAGGGTGTGGTTTGCGATGCTGAAGAAAAGTTCATCATTGAGTGCAGCGTTGATCAGCCTCAAGAGATATGTTTTGCCTGGTTTTACATTCAACTTGAAGGTATCTGTGCATATATGAATCAGAAAGTTACAAATGACCCTAAAACTTTGTCTAGATAATGTTCTTCCTTTCTCAAGTACATATTCTATCAAATTTTCAGATTTTAGCTTCAAGATAGTGGTACTGTGTCTGTGTATGTACCTTTTGAAGAACAATTATATAAAGGTCCAGGAAGGCCATTAATTGTGTAAGCATCTGATACATTTGGTCCACCTCCGGTCTGCAATGCTTGGGCAATGACAGCCTCAGGATCACCATTCCACCATTCACCTGCAGAAATTTGTCATCTTATAAGATTATGGTTTTTTTTTCTTTTTTTTTTTGGCCTCGTTTCAACCTAATTAGGAAAAGGGAATAGAGTTTTCAGAGATGAGATGAAACAGAACATCTATTTGGTATATGATGAAAAGTATACCAAACACAACAGGAACTTCCTTGTATGGGTGAGGAAATGGGTAACCAACACCGCGCTTGGGAAGGATGACAATAGGTCCATAAAGTGTTGATCGGAGCCAAGAAATGTGGGCATGCCACCAAAGAGTGCCTCTTTGTCCAACAATAGTAAAGTTATACACATAAGATTGCCCGGTTTGGATGGGGCATTGTGTGATATATGCAGGTCCATCTGCCCATCCACTTTGAAGCTGTCGAATTCCATGCCTGTTAATCCCATGCACATTAATGCTTGGCAGAAAATATATCAAGTACCTAAATTTGAAGAATGTGTCAAGACCAATTTCCATACCAATGAATGGTGATATTATTTTGGACGTGGTTCGCCACTTTAACAAGAAGTCGATCACCCTCCCTAGCAACAATGCGAGGCCCCGGAAACTGGCCATTTACTGTCACAATGCTCTTCGTGTGGCATAGTCTTGTCACATTTTGCATCTTGATCTTCATGTACATAAGTATACATGCACCAACAAAACCCAGATATATTGTCAAGAAAAATGTTTATGTAATGAAAAACAATCATCGAAAGAACCTTAATTGGGAGAAGATATCAAATAAATTTAATTTGTGTGCGTTTAGGTACATCAAACTTGTAGTGCCTAGTGATGCCAGTGTCAGTTGCCTCAACGCCATTGTGGGTAGACATCAACAAGGCAATGCTCAACAGTGCAACGAGATATGCTGAAGCTGCCATGACTGGATACGCGAGAGAGAGAGAGAGAGAGAGAGGGAGAGATTGATGATGAAACGATGCATGAAAGAATGCTGTTATATACATAAATGGCTTGTTTGGGATTGTTAGGTGGATGAGTAAATGGAAAAGAAGGTTCCAGCAGTACAGTGGAGTGCGGACCAATGTTGTTGGTTTGGATATCAGCTTTAGAGTGATCCTAAAGGCTATGTTCTTCAAGCTTGTCCATTCCTCCCAACCCCGCCCCTTTCAAATTCATCCTGTCTACCTCATTCTCTCAGGAGTTTGCTATGCTTGTTGATATTAGCAATCCAAGTGTAAGCTGGAAAATACATTTGTAGGGCACTGTTTCTGTTTGTTCTTCAAATATACGTATGAGTAGTTGCAGGGTCCATCTCCGTACAAGAGTGCATTACAGATACTGCTGACCAGCTACATATGCAGCGCATTTTTTATAAATGAGGGAAAAGAAGCCATATTTGTGTACATAATACGTCGTACACATGTGTACGTATTCTGTCATATGTACAGGGGCAGAGCCAGGATTCAAAGCAAGGGGGACGAGATTAATAATACACATAACATAAATTAATCACTTATTCAACACAAATTCAATAACAATTAGTAAACTAAACATAAACAAGCAAGCAATTGCAAACAAAATTGACCCAACTTTAAATCTTCAACCAAGAAGACAATTAGGTAAAAATTCTCATTTTTCAATTCATGAATCATGAGTAATTCACTAAGTTAATCAATTATTTTAAAATGAATCTAACTAAAATCAGTAAAATAAACATAATTATTTACAAAATAACAAAACTAAAAATAAAAATTGAGAATTTTTGGGAGTTACCTCAAATTGGGATTTGGGAATTAGGAGGAGATTGGAGGCGGCGGCACAAGCGGCAGCGGCGGGCCGCGGCACTAGTGGCGCTGTGGCGGTGAGCTGGCGATTGGGCAGAGAGTGAGAGAGAGTGCGTGGTAGGTCGGTGGATGGTTCAGCACTTCAGCGTGACTGCGTGAGTGAGGGGAGAAGAGTCGACTGAGAGCTGCTAGAATTTTGAAACAAAAATTGGAAAAATTATAGGGCAATTCCCAAAAAAAAAAAAAACATAAAAGCAAAACAAAGAGTCCAATGGAGGACCTCCCACACGGAGCAAGAGACAACCACCACCCTACTATGCACGCCTATGTTGTGTATTCATGAACTTATTAATACACATCTATTTTTCTTATCTACAAAAATATCTCACATTAAATTTTTTTCCTCAAAAAGCAGGGGGTCAATTGACCCCCTTGCCCGACGTGGCTCTGCCCTTGCATAAATATATGAAAATTTTAGATCACCCTTAGACGTAGGGGTTAATAAGAACTTTGCAAAATGCAATATGATTTGTATCAGTCCCAGGTTAACTTAAGACAGATGTGATACCCTAGGTATGGTTAGAATGAAGACATCAAGTGAATTGAGATGACTTCTTAACATATCACCGAAGGCATGCCCTGGCCCCTTTCTTTTTAGGGGTTCCGCTCTTAATAACTACACATGTATGTGTGCGTGTTGTATACTACTTTTGAGATGAGTGGCTTTTTAGAAAGTTTTCCTAATTAAATAGCGTATGGGTGAGGACAAAGTACATTACAAAGGTATGATTAGTTATTAATCTTTGAAACCATTTCTGATGACTGTTGTGGACCGGAAGGAGTTGGGGGCATTGCAAGAGTCATGAAATATGAATCAAAATGCTCTTTTAGGATATATATTGTGAAGAGCATACTAACCATGTGTACAGAGCTCATAGTTAGAATAATTCATGATGGTGTTGTGAAATATGCAACTAAAAATGAGTCGAGTTCAGTTAATTCGATCTAATCGATTGTCAATTTTATGAACATGATAATTAATTCTAGACTGAACTTGAAACCTGACTCAAGCTTAGTAATTACGAAAATTACATAGTACAATTGGACGGATGTGAGTTATGTCCACCCATTTTGTCATGCTTTGATTTTTGCCTACTAAAAGCATGCGTTAGCTCGCTAAATTGTGACCACTTTTATAAAAAATGCTAGCCTATTGTTGAGAAGGAAGTCTCGAGTGATGGGCTTGTTATTTTGAATGGTGAACGTATGACTCACAACCACACTCACGTCGTTTTGATTCCGAAAAAGCAGAATCCAACTGAAATGTCTGAGCTTCGGCCCATTAGTCTTTGTAACGTTTGCTACAAGTTAGTAACAAAAGTGATCACTAACAGGTTAAAGAGATTCTTCCCTCTATTATTTTAGATAATCAAAGTAGTTTCACGCTAGGGCAGATGATTACTTATAACTAGACCTGATCAACGGGTCGGGAACCTGACTTGATCCGACCCTCAAAAATGTGGGTCAGGGTCGGCTTTTTTGTCTCCGACCCGCCCCAACTCTCAAATTGAGGATACCCGACTATGATGAGACCGGGTCGGGTTTGGGCAAAAGTTTTGACCCGCTGACCCTCACTTTTTAAAAAAAAATTAAAAATTAAAATAAAAATAAGATACTTTCGATTTCATTTTTTCAAAACCTTTTCGCTTTTACTTTCCTATCTCCCCTTAGCATCTTTCCCCCATTCACTTCGCAAAATCCCATTGGTTCGTAACCTTTTAACGCTCCCTATCTAATGTTTGGAGTGGACTAAGTAGCCATTTTAGTGAACTAATCGATCTATTGGTTTATTGACTAACTTACGCATTAGAGTGTTTGTAGTTGCGATACGCTTCATTGGAGCATTATATTATCGTTTGAATTTTTATTTTGTAAAATGTTTAATGTTGACCTTTACAATAAAAAGAAAACTTAATGAAAAATCTCATTTTCTATATTGGGATGTTTAAGGGTCAAGTCTGACCCGATGACCCGAGGGTACCCGCAAGGTCAGGGGTATGCTGACCCGCATGAGGATCGGGTAGGGTTAGGGTCGAGAAAATCCTATCTGCCGACTCTTATGACACGACCCTCAACGAACCCAACCCTCAATTCGATCAGGTCTACTTATAACATTCTGATGGTGTTTGAAATTTTTTAGTCTATGAGGGGGCATTCTAATCCGAATGGTAGCATGGCTACTAAATTAAAGGTGCCGAAAGTCTACAACAAAGTCGAGTAGTGCTTATTGCATGCTGTAATGGCAAAAGAGGGCTTTCGGGCTTGTTGGATTAACCTTATGATAGGATGGGTGAGAATGCTAGCTGCATTCTCATTTGTCATTAATAGTGAGCCTCAGGGCTTTGTTCGATCGAGTAAAGGTCTTCGTCAAGGAGACTATTTCGCCGTACCTATTTCTATTCAATTCTATGCAGAGGCCTTCTCCTTGATGGGAGAATTTGTGTTCGAGGGACCCTTCTATTTCACAGTACTTGTTTTTTACTGATGATCCCTTAATTTTTTCTGTAATTAAAGCAGCTAGTGAGCAAGAAAGTGTTGTAAAAAACATTCGGATGTCGTACGAATCGGCTTCAGGTCAACTTCAATAAGTCTAGTGTGGTGTTCAGCAAAGGAGTTCCTCAAGCTCGTGGGGATGATATCCTTATGACCTTTGATATAAGAGCAATTCCAGCGGTAGCCTCACGAGGAAGAAAAGGAGGAGAGAGAGAATGGTGAAGTTGAGGAAGAATTTGCAGCGACAGACTCGTGCCTCATGTCTCACGGGGAGGCTCACACCAGTGAGCTCCCTCGTGAGTTTATTTTGTTTTTTTAAAATATTTTTTTATTAGTTTTTCTTTTTTTTTAAAATTTTAAAGTTAAAGTTGTTTGTTATAGAGTGGGTTTATAGGTATTATTTTATTGTTAGATGTAGGATCCATAAGTATTATTTTATTTGGTGAGGAAAAGTGGTGAGCTTGTTATTGTAGAGAGTGAGGATTGTAAGGTAAAAAGTTGAAAAGATGGCTGATGTGGCAGTGGTAAGACCCGACTGGTGAGCCAAAAAATGGCTCAACATGGTTTTTGCTCTAAGGGAGATCCTAGTACATCGGCCTTCTTACTCATGTGGGTCTCTTGAAAAGGAAGGCGTTTGTTTCCATCAAAGACCGAATTGCTTAGAAGATTAAGGGTTGAGGCGCTATGTTTCTTGGGCAGGCAAAGAGGTACTTGTAGAGGCGGTAGCCCAGGCTACTCCAACCTACACTATCAGCGTGTTCATGATTCCAAAAGAGGTTTTGCCAAGACTTGCAATCCTTGATTAATCGGCACTGGTAGGGTGCTAAGGAGGGCAAGAGGAAATTCATTGGGTAGGGGAGAACAAATTATGCAGAAGCAAATGTGGCAACTGATTAGTTCCGAGGATTCCTTTTCTTTTAAAGCTAAGTATTTTCCTAGTTGTGCCATTTGAGAAGCTGAACTAGGACATCGACCTAGCTACATTTCACTAAGCTTGCATGGGCTCAATGGATCACAGACAAGGGCTCAAGGTGGCTGGTTGGGGATGGTTTTTCCTTGAATGCGTGGGAGTCAAAATGGACACCGAGGCCTTGTTCTTTTAAGGTCACCACTCCAAAATAGGATGGGTTTTCATTAGTTCGAGTCACTGACTTACCGGATAGGGATACAGGAGACTGCAGGAATGACATGGTAGATCATATTTTCCTACCCGTGGATGTCAAAATTATAAGACGACCATTCCTCTTTGTACGTCCGTCGTGGCCTTGACACCGCTTGATGTGGCATTGCTCTTCTGATGGAAATTTTTCCATCAAATCTCCATATGATGTCATTCGGACTTGAAGCAATCATCATTGAAGCTTCTGCTATTGACCCCAAAAAAAACCCCACAAAAAATTTCTAGACGGTATGTGGAGCCTTCAATTAGAAAAAACAAAGAGGAGCGTCACTTAACTTCCTATATTCATGCCAGGTCACTTGGTAACACTAATAAGCACTAATAAGGAGTTCTCTTGACGACTTTAGCTCAGTTCCTTGTCATGGATGTTATACTGCAATATATGTTAATTTAGCACTTGCATGATCAGCAGAATGCACATAAGAGCTGTCAATTTTCCCATTCTGTTTCAATATCCATCATGAACTAACATCAACACCTTTGATGGAAAATATTAATTTGCCTCTTTTATGAAGTTTCTATCTTGAAGTTTCTTTCTTTTAATTATTGTTGTCGCGTATTGCAGCAGTAATAGTATAAGTTATAACACTTGACATTCATTTAGAGGCCTATAATGATTATAAGATTAGCTCTTTTTTTTGGGCTAGAATAAAAGCTCATCATTTGTAAATCTATTGCGGTTATAGGAGTAATTTAATTTGATAGTCAATTAGTTCAACAGATAAAATTTGTGGGTTATTAAAGATGCGGGTTCGAATCTCTCCTAAATCGACTTTTACGCTTCATCATTCACATCATAAATATAAGAGTAATTTGATACCGATCTAGACATAATTTTCCCGCCGGACAATGATATGAGTGATAAATGGCAAAGCATATGGACTAATAGAACTTTTCAATACTTTGAATACCATAAATTTTTGGGTAATGAGTAGACCTGTCAGTTCGGGCGGGCGGGTTAAATACGGGTCGGGTGCATTCGGGTTCGAGTAAAATACTGGTCGGATGTGTTTCGATTTTACGGGTTTTTGATCAACCCAACGGGTTTAGAGCGCCTTTTCCGTGAGTTATTTTTCTTTTTTTAAAATAAAAAATTTTGCATATTTATTACTCAAAATTGTCATTATTTAATGAAAATGTATAATAACTGTAATTTCTCAAAAGAATATTAAAATATTCAAACATTTTATTATAATATATGAACATCTTGTAAGGGCGGGTAAAGCATTAAGCCCCACTTGATTTTGGGTAGATCGACCCGTACATTGAAAGAAGGTTAATAGTGGGTCGAACATTTATTGGGCAGTCCGTCTAGAGCATTTTAATGGGTTGTAGCAATTTCACTGCTAATAATCTATTTAATAATTTAATATTTTTATTAACTAACCCACCAATGTCCAATCAGGTAAAACTTTATTAATGGACCGACCCCAATACAAATATGGCCAGTCATTTTTTTACCATTAGTATCATAGTTCAAGACTAGTCAGAACGAAAATCAAATAAAATTAAATAAAAGAAGTACAAGATATTATCTTACAATTATAACATCAAAAATTTAAATTATTACAAATTAATTAATTTTAAAAAAATTAGATAGATTTGTTTAACTAACTATATAATGGTATGACTTTCGCTTCTTTAATACTTGTGTTCTTTTAAATTAACTTTTTAAAAAAGATTAGATAGTTATTCCATGCAATTTTATACCTATTTTAAACGTTTTTTCATTTAAAAGTTGTGTACGGTTTTATTTTCAGATAATGGTGAAGGAAAAATAAGGTTATTATTGTTTAATTTGTAAATAGATGCAATAGTTATATAATATCTTTTCAAAACTCAATTAAAATGACTAACCATTATTCTTAAAAGAGCTAAATTAGAGAAAAATAAAAAACTAAGGACATAATGTTCGGGTCAAGCGGGCGGGTTTGGGTTTGGGTTTGGGTCAGATTTGACCCGCTAATTTGCGGGTTTTTCGGGTTCGGTTTATTTCGAGTTCGGGTCGAGAAAATCGTGTTCAAAATCCAAAATTTTCGGACGAATTCAGATCAAAGTTTTAAATCGGATCAATTTTTAAAAGATCTATTAATGAGGATAGGTTTAGCAAATTACAATATCCTCAATTTCGAGACAAATTAGGAGTTTTCCTCATTTTTATTATTCATCTGTATCTCTGGAACCTATCATATAAACCCTATCACCAACTAGAGATCAAAAATATCATAGCTGCTAGGGGGTTGTGTTGTATGCTTCCCCTCCACAAAGGTATGACATATTGTCATGTTTCATGTTGCCTTTCTTTGTTGACTTATAATTGTGAAAGTTTGTCTACTTCCCATTTGAATCAGACATAGATTTTAAAAAATGTGTACTCCTACTTGTTACGTATATATTTTTTTTTAATATATATTTGTTATATAAATAATTTTTTATATATGATACTGGCGTGATTTATAAGAGAATACGGAGTGTTGTAAACAATTTTAACCAGGAAGGAAACCTATATGTATGCTCCAGTAGAGGTAGCTTGCTAAGATATATAAAAATACACATTTATTGTTATATGATAGAAGTCTTGGGTAGTTGATTACTTGAATGAAATGCAATTATTTCTTTGCATATGAGCTAGATGTTGATTCATAGGCCCTACACCTCTATCCACGCTTGTCATATGTGCTTGGGTTGGGTTACATTTTATGAACTATTCTATCCATCTATTGTTGATTTTTATTTTTATTTTTGATTAGATATTACCGGTTGATTTTATAGGTCTAAAGAAAAAAACAATGCATTTGAATTTAGGGTTAAAATTGTTTAAAGGAAAGAAAAATCAATGCATAAAACATACTTCAATTTTAGTGGCAAGAACTAATTAGAAACAATTAGAGCTTGGAAAGCCTGACTCGACACGAACCCCACCCGAAGTTAGTGAGTGCAACACGAACCCGACTCAAATCGAGCCAATTTCGATCTGAAGTCGACAAGATTTACCCGTTCAGCATGAAAATTTATTCTTTTTCAATTTTGAGCAAATTTATATTATTTTAACGCTGACACAAAATTGAATTGTTTATTAAATGGATCAACCCGACTGTATCCATTTTCCAGCTCTAGTAATTGCTCAAGCTAACAGTACAAATGGCCCATTTTTGGTCGGTTGGGGGGGGGAATTGAGCTAGAAAATGGACATTGTGGGCTCATAGAATGCATGTGATGATCACAAGTGTTCCTTTAACCTCTGCCTTTTCACATTGTTTACATGTTACAATTATGAACACCACTTCTTTTTGGTCAGTTCTCATTTTGGCTTTCTATTTCATATGATTTGATTTATCTTTACTGTGTTTTCTGGCAATTGGCAAATCCACATTGAGCCTGGCATCCAAAAAAGGAAGGGAAAAAAAATTGGGGGGGGGGGGGGAAGCTGTACTATATCACAAGCACTGTTAGAATATTGTAAATATTCAAATTTATACAAAGTATTTAACTATAATTCTGAAGCACAACTTACTTTCCTTTCAAAATGAATACACAAGTTTAATTAGTTGAGTTAAACCAAGTTTCACTAGGTTCATGAGCTTCGGTGAAGCAAATATGTTATATTTGATATTTATTAAAGGAATTATCTATGGAATCAATAAAGTTAACCAAAAAAAAATCATGAGATTAGATAAGTTGAATTATTCTACTGGTGCAAAATCTCTATTTTAATTATAGTTTTGATTGATCACAACACGCGTAACTTTTTTGTTCATATACGATTAAATTTTTAGGGTGTCGACAAACTTTCTGACGCAACAATTCATAATTGGTCATAAAAATTGCCAATTCAATAGCTACCGCTCCCTAGCTATCGTACCATATATTCGTTCATGGTCACCTCAAACTACAAGTTTGAGATAGTTTCGAAGGAAATCAAAGGGCGACAAGTTTTGACTTATGTTGGAGACCTGAAACCACTTACATAAAATGCACGTATGTAAAAGAGACATCTTATATATGTACAAGTAGATGCTTATAAATGTACATAAAGACGATAGATGTAGTCGGCAAATGTAGACCATCATTTCCCGTCTAATTATATCCACCCCCTTTTCTTGTTTTGGGGGGGTGGTAATAAGATCATCATATCTTTGCCATCAACATAAGTAATTTTTACATACCCAAACCCATGTACATAGGAAAAAAGGACAAAAACTACTCTTATTGGCGCAGTCCTAGCCTTTGACTAGCTATATCACACCTCACCTCGGCTAACCCGACCCGAGAGTTTGCCAAATCAAACTCTACCCACATATTTTGTTGATGGTGATGCCCGATTATATATGCCGATACACCTAGTAGATCAGAGTTCCCGAATGTGAAGCAATGAACTCCATCGGATCCTCGGACCTCACCTGGGACCCGATACAATAATTGCTCGGCGGATACACTCATTTCGGCTCCTTGAAACATTAGGGTCACGGTTGGCAAAGGCGGGTAACCCTTTTGGGTCAAGGGGACCCGGTAACACAAGTCCATAACACCTTGGAAAACGAAGTACGGGTCCCCAAGTTCGTTCAATTTACCCGTTGTTTGAGCCAGGAACTCAGACCTCAAGGCCTTGTACACGGGCCCGAGTAACAATGAAAATTGGGTACCCGAATCAACCATGGTTTGACCCGCTCCAGAGTGGTCGGGCTGGAGGAGTGATTTGGGTAGAGACAGTAATTTCCCCCCAACTTTAATCCCTTGAAATTGGACCGAATATGCAATCCGGTCATAATATGGTAAGCGGTAAGGAGTAGAAAGTTTTACCAAAGGAGTATAACTTAGTGGCTTTAACCAAGGAATATTAGCCTGCCCAAACAACAACACACCCGAAGAATCCTGACCCGATATGCAATACGAGAACTTCGGGTAACCCATTTGGGTCACAAACGATAGCGACCCGAGGTTCATGCCCAATAGCCCGGTTGTCTTGGAGTCTTCCTCGTTGCCGCTCGAAGTCAAGTCCATACACCCGAAGAGGACTCCGGGTACGGATGACCCACCCATTTTGAAGTTATCCATAGCAAGAGTACCCTCCATGTATGAGGCATCGGCATAGGATACCATGGTGTGGCAGAGCTTCTTGGGGTCGCAAGAAGCGGGTATGGGAAAATCCCGGGTCCGGGTCGTACAAGTGGGTGAAGTGCAGGGAACAGGGGAGTACGACGTGGACCGAACCGGGTCGAATACGGATTTAAATTTCGGGTCTTTCTTGCAGTGGAGCCATGAGAGCTCGCTCCCTGTATCCAACACCATGGTAACGGGTTGTGGCGGGGTGCCCACGAGGAGAGAGACTGAAAGGGTGACGTTGTGCTGAAAAGGGAGCTTACTTACCGATCTTGGACCTGACCCGGATGGGATTTGTTGGGTTTTGAGGGCAAACATGACAGAAGCAGAGGAATTTGAGCTGTGGGCGCCCTGTTTCGATTGAACAAAAACAGAGCATATTGAAACAAGCTGAAGAAGAAAAAATAGACCAAATCTCAAAGAACCCATTAATGGACTGATTGATTAGAGACTTGTGCAGCAGTATATCAGGCAATTTGAAGAAAAAAGACGATCTTTTATGTGTTTTGGGGGGATTTTGAGTGGGGTTGGGAGCGGTTGGATATTTGAGAGACCGTACTTATAAATAGAAAGGGGGGAAGTTTCTGCGCTGGGGTGAGTGATTGGGTGTGGCCGAAGATATATTTATAGTAAGGTTCATGGGAAGAAGGCGTGAGTGCCATGCCTGGCGTGTTCCAAATACTAGTTGTACCACTCTGGAGTTTTGACAAGGATGGATGTGTCTGGTGTTTGTGATTTGGTGAAGTACTCGAGTGGGGAGTGTGGGATGAGAGAGAGAGAGAGAGAGGGGGGGGGGGGTGGCGTTTGGTAGGCAAAGTGCAAACTGGAAACGTAATGTATTAATGAATTAAGCACTTTCCGTTTTGTATTATAATACTCTTACAATCTCTAATTAAAGGGGTTACTACACAAAACACGTGTAACTTTAATTAGCAACTCATAGGCAGCCAAAGTTTATATCATACACTAGAATGCATGTACTTTTATATGACGTATAAACAATTATATATCAAAATATAAAGCATATGACAAATATATCCCAAAATATATATATGAGATAGATATGGGAGTATGTGCTTATGGGTGTATAACTGTATATAATAATTTGTCACAGGAAGCAACCCAAAGCTACAACCTTTTTTTTCTTTTTTCTTTTTTTGGGGGGATAAGATACAACCATTTCTTTTAGGAGTAGCATGGTAAGGCTTTTTTGGGGGAGGGGGGGGGGGGGAGGCGGCAGGTGTGTGTTACAATTACTCAAAAGTTCCTGTTTTCAATTAGGTGCTCGTTTAGGGACGCCTGCTGACACCGCTCATGCGCTGGCGGCTTCATGTTTTTAATATTTTACTCATTTGCCCTTACTATTTATTGCCTCCTCTTCTCTCTCTACTTT
Organism: Selenicereus undatus; assembly: GCA_017589665.1. NCBI lineage: Eukaryota > Viridiplantae > Streptophyta > Magnoliopsida > Caryophyllales > Cactaceae > Selenicereus > Selenicereus undatus. The sequence goes on from JACYFF010031958.1 coordinate 106,330,121, forward strand.
TGCCCAAGACGTGTCCCTTTGTTGTAAACTTTCAATTTTTTGCCAATTTTTTTAAAGTATTGAATTCTGAAGATTTTCCTGGGTCAATTAAAATTATCTCTCAATTAACCAGAGTTACTCTTCATACGATGAAAGTAATTTTCTTAACATTAATACAATACAATTTGATATTAAATTATATTTATAAAAGTACTTAATTAAGAATTACTTCCAAATTTTTTTCAAAAAAGTTAACTTCAAATGAGGTCCTTAAAAATAATGTGTAGAAAGTTTTTAATTTAGCATCAATTATATTTCATAAAAAATTAACATTACAATTAAATATTTTATAAGAAAATAAAAAAGTTAACTTCAAATGAGATCCTTAAAAATAATGGACATTGGAGTTTAGCATTTAAGGGGGGTGTGCATGTGTGTGTGTGTGTGTATGATTTTATCATTATGATATGTATGATAATTGTTATCAAACCCTTAAAAATATACTCAAGATAACTCAAGTCATAAGGATAACTCGGGTTAACATAGATGGTCAACTTGGGTTAACGCCAATCAGCAATCTGGGGTATTCTTGTTGTTTGGGGTTTATGAGCAATCACACCTCAACCACCAAGGCTGAACTCTAAACCCCACTATCAAGGTTTGGTGTTTGGAGTTTATGGTCTAGGTTTGACCAAAGATTCTACTATCAAAGTTTAAGGCTTTGTTGTCTAGAGTTAGCATTTAATATTTTAAGATTTATGGTTTAAGAGCTAAAATATGCATATCAATGTTAAAGAATGAGCTTAGGAGATCAAATGATTATATATGTAATGCTTATTAACAAGTATTTTCTTGTTATGACGTATGTAATAATTTAGGATTATATTACTAAAAGAAAATAAAAAGTTGTTAGAAAATAAAATTCAAAGATTAATGAATTTTGATCATATTTTTAAGTCATTATTAAACGTGACAAAGGAGTTGCTACTTATATTGAGCTCAACTTTAATAGTTGAACCTTAGGATCAAACCCTAAAATCATAAACCCTAATATAAATGATGTCCTTAATAATAATGTTTAGAAAAGTATTTTTAACAACTTAGAGTCAATTACATTTTACAAAATAAATAATACTACGTATTTAGTTAACTATGTTATAAGAATATCAAAATAAATGCATAATCTTAAATAGAAGGCCTGCAATTACTCCTGTTATTTATAATGTTTTCTTCCCATAAATACTTTTAAAGAAGAAATTCCTTTTTTCCTTGTATTTGATGGAACATTCATCTTTTCAACATTCTTTCTAATTTTAAGTAAAATATTTGAAATTTAATCTCTACTATTTTTTCTTGTTAGAAATAAACTAATTTTAACATTTGGTTGCCCAATTTTAAATGAGTTAGAATAAAAATTTTAATTGAAATTTTAATTCTAATTCATTACTCGAAAACTTATAATTTTCTACTTTTCATAACATTCTAACTCTGGTAATTTTAGGATCTATTCATTGGTTTTTATACATCAAAGACATCATTGCTATTGCTTTGAATGAAATTTAACTTTTTAATTGTATCTTGAAAAAAGTTATTTTCGTGTTGTTGAAATATTTTTTCTATTTTATAGCTAATTTCTTCAAATTGGAAATGGGGCAGAGGGCCCCATTGAAGGGGTTACATCACAAACATCAAAATTTTTCTTAACTTTGGGTTGAAAAATGCTAAAACATACCTTAAACCCTAACCGCAAAACTATTATCTCAAACACTAAGTCCGTAATCCTAAACCTTAAATGCTAAATTTCAGACCCTGAACCACGAAACCTAAATCCTAATTGTTGATAGTTGAGCTGTGCAATTTAGCCTGAACCATAATCCCTAAATATTAAAGTACAAATGTCAAAGTTTCATATCTTGGTCATTTGTGTCATACTAGATATCATGACTCTTGCTAATAAATGTCATAACTAATATGAGATTATGAAACTTTTGCATAATTTCTTGATCTAATGCCACAGACAAAAATTATTCTCACTTGAATAATGAGAAGTGGGCAATCAATGATGTTTTCTAACTTTTCTTTCCTAGTGTTGTTAGTTTTTCTCTTTCAAATAAGACTACCACCTAGGTAATTCTAGTATTTAAAGAATTTGGAAATCACATTCAATAGTTTATTAAGTGATGTATAAATCTTTAGGGATTTCTTAAAAAGAGATACCAAAATGAGGAGTAATAAATAAAGGAATATGGCATAAAGAAAGGAAAATTGAAAAAATTAGGTAATTTATAGTTTTAAGATAGGGTTTATCATAGAGACAAATTTGAGATGAAATCTTAAAGTTTATAGTTTAACATTTAGGGTTTGTAGGGTTTAAATGTAAACTCTATAACTAATATCAAGAAAGCAATATTCGTTGCTAACTAGATAGGCCTGTAAATGTATAGGTTGTCAATGAGTTTATTGAGTTTTCAAACCATCTACGTCAAACCAAGTTGATATGCTAACCTGGGTTGACCTGCTATGACAACCCAGGTTAATTAGACCATATATGCTCCTAAACCTTGGATCTATTTGGCCTTGATTTCCTCCCTTCTTTCTTTCAAGTAGACTTATTTTATGGTGAAAAGCGTCACAGATACTGAATTTTACACAACATTCAGAATCTCAATTGGATACAATTTGAACCCAAAAATAAAAAATAAAAAATTGTTGACTTTGACTTTATAAATGGTCTATTGAGTTAGACTATCTTGTTTATCATGTTAACAGATAAATATGATATTCTTATCTACAAACATTGATGATCTAATACTATGAGCCTTAGAGTTCACACCTAAAGCCTAGGTCTTCATACTTGAGTCTCAGAGGTCACATCTAAACAATACACTCTCAATGTTACACTATAAACCTTAGAGTCATGTATCATATTTGTTTGTATCACAGCCCCCACCATACCCAACACCCTAAAATACCTAAACCCTAAATCTTAACCTTACGCCTAAACATTAAACCACAAACCTTGACCATAAGTCTTTGAAGTCTAGGGTTCAATTTCGGTGGTTTAGGGTTTGGTATTTATGGTTGAACATAACGTTCAAAGAATTCGGGCTTAGGGTCTATAGTTTGTTTGACTATTTTATCATGACTCTAGTGTTACGGTTTATGTGATACATGATATTTAGGCTTGACCGCTTGAACCTAAAATCCCTAATAGATGAATCCTAAACCCTGAAACACGATATTTGAAATTTAGGGTTAAACCTTAAAACCCAAAACTTCTGTGGTTGTTTCACATGCAGGGTTTAACTTTTCTAGTTTAGGGCTTGATCAATAGCCTTGTAGAGTTTAAGGTTTGAACTTTAGCTTTAAAGTACGTTTTAATGTTTTCCAATTAGAGTAATTATATCGATTAATGTGATCATACATAATGAATATCGATAAATCATAATGATTTTATAGTGTAATGTGATATATATATATATATATATATATATATATATATGTATTTATGTATGTATGTATGTATGTATACACACACACACACATATATGTGTGTGTGTGTGTATGTATGTATGTATATATATATATATGTGTGTGTGTGTGTGTGTGTGTGTGTGTGTGTGTGTGTAGACTTAATATTGCATTTATCGGATTAGCAAATCAATGTTGTTTTCTTACGAGACACGTGATTTGCTAA
>JACYFF010031958.1:106334196-106366623 GCA_017589665.1 Selenicereus undatus
TATATGTTAAATTAATCCATAAGATAAGTAAGTAAAGTATTCATAAAACAACAACATGACTGTAATATAATAATTAAATAATAAACAAATATAATTTTCTTGTTTAATATAATAGCATGCTTAAAATCGCATTGATTGAAAAATAATAAAAAAAATAGCACAAAAATAAAATAGGAAAAAGAAAAATATACCCAATGTCCCAGTTCACGATTATAACATCCCTGTGAATTAATTTCTAATTAATTATATTTTTATTTTATATTGATTAATTATATGATTGCATGTTCAATCAAATGCATGAGTTGGGTGAAATTATGACAATGTTAAAAGTCTTATTCAAATTGAAATATTTGTACAAACGTCAGCTTATTTAACACGTTTTGGAGAAATAGTTACATAATATAAATAATTATATACACATGCACATGAATAGTGCAAGATTGTTGATCCAAAATTTAGTTAAGTTATGTAGAGTTCACATATTTTTTACCAGAATAATAAAATAAAATAAATCAAAACCTGAGAAATGAAGTTAAACAAAAATAAATAAAAAAAATAGGTTGGGAAAGCAGATCACAACAAAGGAGGATTGAAAAAACGCGAATAATGGGGATTTTCGAGGGGGGCAGATTCGTCATAAGAGGTTGATGGCCTTTTACAAACCTGACACAGGCCCCACACAAAAGGTTGCTGCTTGTGCATGATCCTTTGGGTAATTTAAAAACTAATTCAACACTTGTTGGTAATTTTTCCTTAAAAAATTCGACTTAAAGTCTCTCGAAAATTTTGAATTTTAAACACGATTTTCTCAACTCGAACTCGAAAAATCCGCAAAATAGTTGGTCAAATCCAATCCCAATCCGAACCCGAACCCAAACCCGCCGGTTTAACCTAAATATTAAATCTTTATTTTTTGATTATTCTTTAATTTATCTCTATTAATAATAATAATTATTCATTATATCGGTTTTTTAGAAAGAAATTATACAATTATCACATTTCTTAATAAATTAAATATTACATATTACCTTTTCTTTCCCAAATTCGTTCCCATACAACAATGCCATACGAAATATACAAATGTGAAAACTTTTAAAATAGTATGAAATGGCGTGAAAATAACTACTTAGTTTTAAGAACATCAATTTAGAATAAGACAAATATTAAAAACATGCAAGCTATACCGTTATAGTTTTAGCGAAATGGATATGTCTTATCATAATTAAATAATATTATTCTATTCCAATATAAAATTTTCATGTTATAATTAAAAAATAATTGAAATATCTTGTGCTTCTCTAATATCCTTTCATTTGGTTTCTATTCTAATTGGTGTCGAACTATGATGCTAGTGCTGGGTCATGGGCCGACTCGTACTCGTGTTAGGATCGACCTACTAATAAAATGTACATGATTAGGTAATGATCAATTAGTTAATAACAATATTGAATTATTAAATAGGTTATTGGTAGGCTGAACCACTTCGATTCATTAAAATGCTTTAGATGGGCTGACCCATAAGTGACTCGACCATTATTAATTTAATTTGATCCACAGGCGAACTCACGAGCCCCGACTCTTTGTCCACCAATACATGATGTATATATATCATAATCAAAAACTTCAATATCTTTAATATTCTTTTAAAAAATTACAATTACAATGTTTTTTTCATTAATTACAAACAATTTTAAGTTTCAAATATGCCAAGTCTTTAATTTTGACAAAAAATAAATAACTTGCACAAAAGGCACTCTAAACCCGTTGGGTTGACATGAAACCTATATAACCGAAATACGTCCGCCTGTATTTTACCTGAATTCAAAATATACTCGACACGTAGTTTACTTGAACCCGAATGCACTTGACACGTATGTGACCCGCCCGTCTGAACTGACAGATGATAATACAACATTGAATCCGAGATCTAATATATTTATTAGCTACTATCTATCATATACGATTTATTTGTACAAGATTAGTGGAAATATAAAGTATTTAGGACTTGTCCTTTTTTTAGTAAATTAGAATTTTCTTATTTTTCTCCACTCTTTCATATTTCTTTCCAATCCTTCCTGAAAAATCTTACTTCTTCTAATTTCTTCAATTCCCTTCCATTTTTCATCTAAAACAAAGGGGAAAATCACTCATTTAAGAAAAAATTCATCGCTTGTCACTTTGTTCCACTCATATTGGAAAAGCCTCATGCTGTTTCACTCCTTTCCATTTCTCATCCCATTTTTTTTATCGAAAAGAACATGCTCTGAAGATAAGAATCGATACTGATACATCAATATTTAAATTTAATAGACCAAAAAATATTTTATTAATATTCATCTTCTTTAAATGAATGGATACTAGCTAGACAAACTAATAAAACAAATACTCTAGTAATATTTTTTTATTTTTTATACATCTATAAGAGTCAATCACTTTATTAATAATAATATTTATAAAAATAGACCTGTGTATATTAATATTCATCTTCTTTAGATGATCGGATACTAGCTAGGGATGGGGGTGAGGGTGTTTATGCTGGTTTTTCATCCCCATATCTTCCGTTTTGTTTAAGAACCAACTCAGTCAAAACTTTAAGCTGATGGTTGAAGGCCCACGAATGGCTGTTGCAAAAGCTCCCCCTACCTTGAGCAAGGCTGCTAAGATTCGAACTTGAGACCTCTTGATCAGAAAGACTCTGATACCATTTTTAAGAACCAATTCAGCCAAAAACTTAAGCTAATAAATGAAGGCCCAAGAATAAATTTAGACTCTAATACGTTTGTTTAATGCTCATGGAGCTCGAGAAATATAAGATGAACAACAGAAAAGAAAACAAGGAATTTATGATTTCAGTACTACTCTTCCAATGTCCGTATTTGATAGTCAAATTTGGTCCTTCATTTTTTGACTTGCCAGACAATATTACTGGGCTTTTTCTTCTTCTTCTTTTTTTTTTTTTTGTGGGAGGGGGTAGGTGATATGCGTAATAATAGAGAAATACTACAGAGATGGCAAACTACCAAGTTACAAATGGACCCCTTACACATTAATGGACATAATCTAGTACAAGAGGAATCATGGATTTGAATATTTTTATGAGGTTGTGGAAAAATAGGCAACAATCAAAATAATTCCGCTTGACTCTATAAGCCAAATTACAAAAAAATTTAATTGTAATAGAATAAAGTACATATCTAATACAGATTGTATGATATATCAATCTCATCTTAAAGTCACAAATAAGACTGTAGTCACGTTGAATTCTGTACATACATCCTACTTATAATGAAAAAACATACCACATGTTACAAGTCTTTTAAGCTTGAGAAATGACATTAACGAAATAAACTTAAAAAAAGAGCTTATTAAGAATATTTGGCCAATAAACTAAAGGATTAGATTCATCAAAATATATACGAACATAATTGCGAGAACGAGCAAAGGTCTGTGTATGTCATGGAGTCTTGTCAAAATCCTCTGTTAATTGGTTGGGAAATTATAGTACTAGTATTTAATCAGTTGACTGCCCAATAATCGTATAGCAATAGCAAGTTACCAATGATGGCCTAATCTTTGGTTTAATATAATAATCGGTTAATTAGCCAAAGATCACCAAATACCTCTATTTATTGTGTCTAAATTATCTCATTTGCTTCATCTTTGGGGGGGGGGGGGAGATAAAAAGTAGCTTTCATTTGTATTTTTTTTTAAATTGAAGGCAAGTACATATAAATATTAGACGATCCTTTTCTCAGGGCCTCGTACAAGTAACCATAAATAATGATACCTGAAAATTTTGGGAAAATGGATGTAGAAAAGGTAACTCTAGACCTAATCAAACATCCTAGTTTGGCAATCCAATCAGCTGTCATACTTCCTTCTCTAAATACATGCTTAATTAAGATAAATGAGAAAACTGGTAGCATAGATCTAATTTCATGTACCAACATCTGAATTCTCCATAGAGTACATACAGAGTCTTGTACTGTATAACCAATTGATTGTCCTCCTCAATGTGGATATGACTGAAACTACATCTAATGTCGTTTTAATATTGTCCTGTATAATTGTAGTTTCAGATACAAGAATACGCGCGTCATGCATAAATCTAGTCTTTACTTGAATGAGATGCCTCTGCCACTCTCGCAGTAGATATCCCGCTACTATTCCTGATGAAGATAAAGTGGCTTTCGTTTATATGCTTACCAATAATTGAGTCAAATTATTCATGCATGATAGAATACGTAGACTATATGCCCACCTAAACACGACAATACCTTTTGGCTGTTTGGCCTAATTTCCCTTTTCTTTGATATGTTTATATTCTAGTTCGGCCGAAGGGATTTTCAAAATAATAATAATAAAGAAAGAAAAAAGGAGCAGGCAGACAAAATTAAAGAATGGACTAAGGCATGGAAAACAGTCTTTAGAATCTTTTTAGGGATGTCGCTGTGGGGGGACAAACTAACTAAGAATTTAATAGGGGGAAGAAAATCACGATAAAAAATGTCTGGACAGAATAAACAGATGTATCTGAATAAAATCCAAGCTAGTAATAAGTTTCACGTTCAAAGAAAAATGATCTCTAAGGAAAATTTTCTTCTTTTTGATGAGAAGATAAATCCCAAGTGGTCACATAGTAAATATTTATAAATTATAAAAAAAATGTTACTCATGATTTATTAAGTAATTATGATAACAACTATCATAAATTCTAAGGGGATCGAATTCAAATGGAGGAAAAAGGTTGTAATTAGTTGTCATCGTAATTGAATAGGAAAAATTGATTACCTTAATTTCTTAGAAGGCCAAATTGATTTACCTTCCTGGAATTAGAAATGATTCTCTGAGAGCATTTCCAGCAGAGTTCCAATTTTGGAATTCTGGTCTGCCACGTCAGCAAAAGTTCCACAATTTTGGAACTTGCATTCCATCACTTCTCCAACAAATGGAACTCAATTTTAATCATCCAATAAAAATATTTATCATGGACCCACCTCATAGCACACAACCTATTTTTTAAATTATTTAAAAATTATAAATTAACTCCCCAAAAAAAAACAAATAATAAAAAATTCCCAAAGTTTACACGCATGGAGGAACGCCCACAGGTTCCTCCATGCATGCCCCCCCTTCTCCCCTTGCTGCCAGAGAGCATTTGGCACGCGTGTGACATGCGGGTCCCACCCATGACCCGCGTGCTTCCCGCTGCTAGTGCTCTTAGAACTGTGGAATGACATCTTTTAATCTCACATTTTCACCTCGCTTTTAGGGAATATATATAGGATTAAATTTTAAAATACTTTTTCTTTCCCTTAATCAGACATACTTAAGTGAATGACATCTTTTCAACTTCACATTTTCACCCTGCTTTTAGGGAATATATATAGAATAAAATTTAAAAATATTTTTTCTTCCCCTCAATCGGACATACTTGGATGAATGACATATTTTAAACCTCACATCGTGTTATGTAAATTTCTTGTTAATGATAGCCGTACACTTGACGTATCCATTTTAACTTGATGTGAATAAACATGGATTTATATCGCACTAACTCCATAGGCAAATACCAAACCTAACTATGAATAGTGAAGATGGATAATTCATTAAACTCATAAAATGATTATATAGCTTAATCTTCCATGAAAGGATGGTTTTTGAACATATATGCTGTGCACAATTTTTTACACTTTTAACACTTAAGAGAAAAATATATGCAAATTTATCCACCTGTTTTATTAGGATCAACCTAAATTAAACCTTTTGTTGTTAGTTTAATTATTACTTTTAAACATTTAATCAATGTATTACGGATTCAAAATTTATCGTGTAGTGATAATCTAAGTAGGAAATATGTAACTCACCGTCATCTAACCATCCATAATTTCACACGTGTAATTTGGGGAAAGGGGGGGGGGGGGGGGGGGAACACGGGAGTAATCACTTTGAGCAGCCTAACACGACTTTACTCTTTCAGCAAGATTCCAAAGGCTGCCTTGATGGAAAGTGTCCGGTTCTAGAAGCACTAAAATACCTTATGCTCTTTCCCCAAAATACAAATATGGAAATAAAAAAAAACAATTTTATTCGTGAAAAGGAGGTATAAAGGTTTATATATGGAGAATTTAAAATCAAATTTTTGATAATAATTTTCATAAATTTTACTAATTAAATTAACTGATACTTATAACAGAAAACAATTACTTATACATATGCAGTACTCCTACTTGATAACAAATTTTTAAAAAAATAATTTGCGTGTGATCTGGAGTTAACTTGGTGAATTATTGGCTGATGCAGTCAAAAAATTAAAAAAAAAACACATATTGAATTAATACAAACAGGTTAGTTTATAAACGATAATCTCGGAAATCAAGAGTATGGTCTTAGATATGGATGGAGGCACTCTAATGTCGGCAGGAAAACAATTTGGGGATTAATTTGATCTGATTAGGTTTCCATTGATAGTAGAAAGTATGTATGAGTAGTAAGAAAGAGTGTTGACCGTTAAAAATCAATGACTAGTTGACAGTACAGCTAGAAGGAACGGTTCAAATTGATTTGTTTACTCTAATGACTGTAACTCGTGCAATCTTTTCAAATCCTCCTAGAAAATTGTACCATTAATTTTATTTTATGATTCATCTAATTTTTAAATATGACATTATAATATTCTTAAACAAAAAATCACATGTTCGTATTTCAACTGCATTTATATTCAATTATTGCATATAGTAACCAGTATAAATTGATTTGTGTTGACACTGGTCACCTTTATATAAGATCTTACATTAGAATCCTCGGAATGAAAAAAAAAAAACAAAAATTCATAGCGATCTATACAAGGGGTTGTAGCGAAATCGAGTTAACTTGTCGAACCTTGGGTTCTGCTTGATTAAAGTTTAGCTTCGACTCGAGTCAAATTGAGCACGGGCCTACTTGAAAGTATATTGAGCGGCGCCCGAGTCCAACAAGGCTCAGTTCAGCTTGGTTTGGTTCGGTTTAGTTTAGTTAAAACTTTTCTTTTCTTACATGTTTGTACGGAGAGTATGAAATTATCATTTGTGATAAACAACATTTTAATGCAGTCGTCTCTAGGAATAGATCTCTCTATGGGCCCGAATGCTTACCAAAGTAACACCGCCTATATCTCGATCTCCTCCAACCTTGCGAAAGCGGGACCACATTGGGAGTTGTCATTGTCGAATATTTTATTCCAATCATTATGTTCAAACTCTGCCAAAGCAAAAATTAGAACTTAGCTTATGTTGTAATCTTGAATTTGAAAATATTTTAAATTAATACAAAAAAAATACTGAGTCCAAGCGAGCCAAGTAATGTGCATCTGAGCCTGAACCCCAACCTAAACATTACAGGCTTAGTGAGTTTCAAGCAAAGCCTGAGCCTGACCAATTTGGACTCGACTTGTACCGGTTACAATCTAATTTATTCTCCTTTATGGATTAATAATAGCTCGATTGTGACACATATAGGTGTAATTAAAGTTGAATAACTTTTTGCATACAGTAAGAGAGAAGCTTATACAGCTAGCATTGGTCACAAAATTCATAGGAGGATGAATTGTGCGTTTGGTTTCGCATCTAATCTCTGAATAATGAAACAATTTCTAGACTACGCTGCCCTGCCATCCAATAATTAGTACAAAACCGGCATAAATTTATGTTGTAAAATGCAGTAACACTTTTAAAAAGAAAATCTAAATGCATTCCAAATTTTACTTGTTCCATTTAATTGGAGATGGAAGACGCTATTGATCAATGTAAAAGTCAAAGAAAGAAGATGATCAATGCTCATGAAGAGTCACCATGCAATGCATTATAAGATTCGCCTACTCCGCCTGAAATTATTAAAGAGGTGATTGAGCTTGATAAGAAAATTGGAGTGACTATCATAGGTGATAAGACACCTACCAGTAGAAGAATCATTAGGAGCTTGAGAAAAGAGATAGAGAAAAGAAAGCAAGCTTAGAGTCTATGTCGACCAAGAGTATCTTTTAGTATAAGTAGAGGGCAAGTTTCGCGTTGTTGGCATTTGTTTTGTTTACGAATATTCTAGTTTAAGAACAGATTTAAACCATTTTCAAAAGCTATCTTTTAACTTTTATTTTTGTGTTTTAAACTTTGCCCAATTAATAATCAGAAAAAAAAAAAGTACCCAAACTAATAACAAGTCAGCAAAATTAATGAGGAACTTTGACTTGTCCACTAATACCAAAGTAGTACACGTGGATTAGCGTGTTGGGAGCGTGATAATGGTTGATGCTCATGCCAGTACCAACTCGTGCACTAACTAAGGTTATCATTAAACTATTCAAGTCTCTTAATCATGATTTTTGACCATGATTAATATTTATTACAGTAATATCACTTCTAGCATGCTCATCGGTGTGCATGACAGCAAGTTATAACTAAAGTGTAGCGTTTTTGGCAACTTCTGCATGCTGTCACAATGTAATTATATATTTTAGTACGCTTCTTTAATTAAATACTTCATTTCAATATAAATTAGAGGCCAAATCCATCTCATTTAAGTCTTCCAACGAAGTCTCCTCCAGCCAACCATCTCTAATCTTATCAATCCAATTACACTTTCATTTTCAGCTGGTTTTCTCCCCTTCGACCCCCAAGTTATGTTGTATTATGTAATTATTGAATGTACTTTCTTGTAATTTAATATTGAAGCTTAACAACTTGATATACACGTATCATGTGCTTATTCACAGATTTGATTTATCATAAGTACTTATTATCAACATTTAATAATTTTTAGTATGATTCAGTGCTGTTAAGTACTTATTGAAAAAATCTAGTTTTATTTTTTTCAATCATTTCGCATATTTCAGCATGTTTAAGTCTATTTCATTGTGTTTCAGTGATAAGTACTAATAAATATTTCTCATAAATAAAAAAGAATATGCCGTTACTTGTAATTAGACTAAAGATATTGATTGGTTCAGGTAGTTTAAACAATTTTTATCCTTCAACAAAGTTTACTAAAGCTTATTCCTCAATTGGTACCAAATATTTTTTTCAACGAGGGACGCGTATGATCGATCTTGTCATCCACACTTCTCTAAATTGTGAGAATTTTATTGGACACAACCAATCATCAAGCATAGGTGTTGTGAGTTTGACCCATATCTCTGGCATGTAAAAGGCCCGTTACTTACATAGAGACTCAATAGATTGTGCAACTTATCGACCCTCCACAATGATTACTTTTCTGACAACGATCAATAACAACTCAAGTCCAATAAACATAATATTTACCTCATGAGCCATATCACAGTAGCTTGGTAACTGTGTTAACCAAAATTTGTATGATCAATAGAATTAGCCAGCCACCCTTCGCACTAGAAGCCCACATATGATTAGACAAGTACACAGTGCGACTACTTGAGTTGAGCTTCACGTTATTATGAATTAAAAGGACAAATGTTGAAATTGTTCTAGCTAAGGATAAGGCTTCAGACATGACTTGTCCATATAGTTTCCAATTACAACCAACCATTTGGCTAAACCCTTCCATCTCATCAAAATGATGCTCAACCAACTATTAATTTCAATTGATTAGAGCCCAGGCCAGTAACGTACCTATTCTATTCTTGGATTTGATTCTAACAAGCAAATATGCTAGTTTGCTTAGGGTTTTCTTGCTTTGATTACTACGAGACAGTATGCTCTGCATGGAAAGTGTAAAAATTAGGAATTGGGCGTAACTTCACAACTAAAGGTGGATTCCAAGGGTGAACATTAGGACAATATATACTTTGTTAAAGACGTGTTTTTAGATTAGATTGATATAAGATGCCTGTAGTTTTACATCTAAAATCGCATCAAAGTCAATAGTTTTGATTTGATATGTTGTTGATTTGTTATCATCTTTTATTTTTTTCTTTTAATATCAAGTAGTACAAGAATCGGTATTTTTCAATTATCAAATTTTTTATAAGGTTCGAGTACATGTTTGAGAATTATGATCAAATATCTGAATTTAAATTTTTTCTATATATATCATGTGTGCTCTTACATGCTAGAATACAGTAGCATATACAATCAAAATCGACGGTCCTGTTAGATGATTCGTAACGCAGACTAGCACCATATGAAAATTAACAATTTTGCGTGGCGGACTAACCCTTTAATTCCCCAAATTTAATCAAATTGATGTTTACATGCATGATTTCAGTGCTTTAGGGTATCATCCCCAATAAGTTTTCAGTACTGTGACGATGAAACAGAATAGGACACAAGTGGCTTTGGTTGTGCAATCAACATCGAATTGGAGTGGCAAACAGTCAAGAATGGTGGTAGAAGAGAATTAGGACTTATTCTCAGCCTTTTAAACACGCAGTCTAGTGGGTCCAATGTTGTGTTTTGTCACTCCTCAATGCATGTCTTTTTCTGTTGAAATTTATGTGCAAAGGAAGAGAGGGGGGTAGGGTCTTTGATCGCTAACTTAAATGATACCAAGATTGACCTTTGAAATGCACAATAACTATTAATGTATAATATCAATTAAGTTGATTCCTAGGCAAATCTAACTTCAATGCCCCAAAAAATCCCGCCATCAAGTGACATATGAGGTCTGAGATAACAGTCTTATCCCTGAATTATAAAATTACAAAGAGATTTAAAAACTAAAGACTATCTAATACTTCCCGAAAACGGAATACAAGAAATATAGAAAGATATTTTGCTTTAGTCCATATAATTCAAGTTAAAAAAATATTTCAAACTGATCTTTTTCAACTGTACAAATTTCGGACATTAAGTCTTGTAGGTTAGTTATGGGCTACATTCAATGTTTGATTGCCATAATAGTACATGACAATTATTGGAGAAAGTGATTATTATATAGCTAAAGAGTACCAACAAATACTGCATATTTAAATCAAGCGTGACTTCTTTCGAATTTTACATTTTTGACCTAAATATCTCAATTATAAACATGAACATTAAACAATCCCAACTATAAACAAAAAAAAAAAAGCAAAAACAACACTCACGTAAAAAAAGGTTCCATGAAAATTTTTTTCATTAAAGTATCGATATTCCTCTAATTAACACTATTAATCCAAAAGCCCACATTAAATTTCTAAATTAATGATGATTTTTTTTTTCCTGATCTACCAAAAATCTCACACACATAGTTGTGTCCCTTATTGCCCCTTATTTCTTTTTTGGGGAGAGGGGGAAAGGTTAACTAGGTTATGGGTCAGGTTGGAACGATCTATTTTATAAATGAGTTAATTTTGTGTTGGTCTTGAAAATAATTTAGATTTCTTCAAAATTAAAAAGTAATATATTTTTACGCTAAACAGTTGTTTTTGGATCGAAATCGATTTGGTTCAAGTCGAATTATGCAAATTCGTTAATTAACATTTTGGCTCTGTACTGGTATGGGTTTTCCCTACGTCTTTGACTCTCCTTATGCTCATTGCATGATAGTTCGAGCTTAATTTGGTGTTGATACGTGACATAGAGTTCTGTCCAAAGAGAAGGGAAACTTCTACGCTACCCATTGGATGCAAAGGGGGAGGGGGAGGAACCTAATTGGGCAGTATTTCCGTCCTGATGAAGTGTAAGTGGTACTCTCTATCTAAACTAATTGTAGAGGTAACTTCCCTTCTTTTCTTTCCCCGCTTTTTTCCCAAGTTGGTTGAGATGCTACGTAATTACTTAACATGCTTGATCTGGAGAACCATATCATCGAAATTAGCGCATATATATAAACAATACTGTATCCGATCAAGATTAATTGAATCAATTTAATTTTGGCACGAAATGAAGTAAAATTATATAAGAGGCCCTCTACATATTAAAGATTGATATATCTAAAATATTGGTTACAATCTTAACCATGCCTAGCGACGTAAAATCTTTATGGATTGACACACTTTAAATGCACCAGTTTATTATAAACCTGTACATTCTATACACAACCCTTTGATTGATCTTATGTAAATGAACCTACGTGCCAATTTAATATGTCAAGAAGTGTTATACTGTACTACCAACCAACTGTCCCGTTCCCCCCCCCCCCCCCCCCCCAAAAAAAAGAAAAAAAAAACACTTTGCATTAGTAAAAAGCAAAAGCGGCCTAACTAGGTGTTAATTAATAACATTATCCAACTAACTAATAACTAAGATTTTTAAATAAACTGGACCTCCTTTATCGATTAGATAAGGTCATTGTGACGACGTTTCAAGATTTTAGTGGTATGCATGAAGATATGCCAACGAAAAATTACTTAATTTGAAAGTTACAGGGTTTGTTCTTTTCGTTGAAAAATATGGATTGAGATATAGGATAAAGTTGATTGAAATTGATTAAAATTGTTTGTTGAAGTTGGTAAAAGTGAGTTGAAGTGGATTGAAGTTGGAAGAAGTTGGTATACTTTTTTTTATATGATGGGTTGAAATTGATTTTTTTATTTTTTTTGTTGAGGTGGGTTGAAGTTGAAATTTTTTTGTTGAAGTAAATTAAAGTTAGTTCAAATTGGTAAATTGAAATTTAGTAACGAAAAAAACAGACCTTAAATCACGTTAATAAAACGAAAGAGTTCAAACATATATATAAGCTTGTGAGTTACTCAACTTATTGTCAATCGATTTTGGGTTGAAATCTCATTTGAACTTGTATGTATAACTCTTTATTGAAAGCTGAATTTATATATAAAATTTAACATTAAATGCATGCAAAAAGCGTTTCCTGGTGCCCCAGTGCTCGGTAGTAGCTGCATTTGAAGCCGTAGGATGAGCGCCAATTTTCTTGCACCCAAGAAAGTCGCCGAAAGTTCACATAATTTTGCGTCTTTTCTTACCATAAGTGAGTTTGTTGCCAGTTGCCACAACTTTAATGCAAGTGTGTGATGAAAGTAGTGGTTATTTGAGGGTAGGGGTGGGCAATGAATCGATCGAGTCGATTCAGGGTCGATCCGTTTACAAAGTGGATCAGGTCAGATTATGGTCGGCCCATTAATCATATGGGTCGAGTTGGGCCTTTGTGCAAATAAAGGGGTCGAGTTGGATCGACCCAATAGGCGACCTGCTTTTGGCCCGCTTTAAAATGGAACAAATTTGCACAAAAAAAAACTATGTATAATAATTATTGTTATATATAAAGTGTTGGCAATAAACTTAATTAATTGAAACATATAAACTAGTGCGTCAAGTAGAATTTAAAAAGTATTGGGTCACTAAACGGGTTGTTAATGGGCTTACCCATTAATATGCCTTAATAGGTCAGTCCATTATTGACCTAATCTTTTATTAGCACTATTTTAAATAGACCTATTCACTTGACCTAATGAGTACGCGAACCGTTGCCTATCCCTATTTGAGGGTTTAGGATGGCTTAATTAACAAAAATCTAAAATGTATAGGAGTCATGACAAGAGTTGGATTAATTAGGACTCTCTAACTTTATATTTTTTTGGATTTTCTATGTGGTTCTTGCACCAAAAAGAGGTTACAAGACAGAGAGTTCAGTAGGTTGATTTTAAATCTGAAGTAAGAGGTTGGACCTTGTCCAGTTCGGCCAACTTTGTCCCAATGTATTCCTTGCACCAACTACATTAGGGTTGGTACCTAAAGTTTTCTCTCTTTAGGCCTATACACATAAGATTCCACATTGCCCTCTTGCTTACCTAGCTTCCACTTTAAAATAGAATTTCAACTTTAGAACCAACCCTAATTAAGGACGTATACCATAGCAACAATAGATTCTTCTCTACCAAACAACGCATCAAGAGATCAAACATAAGACCACGAATGAGCTACAACCTATCTAACATATTAAATTTAACTCGTCTGCGTGTCAGATTGTTCATCACATCCGAAATAATTCTATACATAATGTCGCCCATTTATATAGTATTGGCTTTAAAACCAGCCAAGAAAAAGGGGGGGGGGGAGGGAAAAGAGAAATTAGTACTACGAAGAATATGATATATAGACCTAGCAAAACTGACCTCATACATGAAATCTGAACCGAATGACTCGGGCTCATATCCGACCTAATATTCGAAATAAGTTCACCGCCCGAATTGATCCGAATCGAACTATAGTCGACCCCAAAATTTTTTACAAAGTTGCTTATATTTGCATGACAAGCGTATTGAATCAAAAATCAGTTGCCCAAACTGAAGTTCACCTAACTCAAACCGAACCGACCCGAAATATCACTTAATCCGGAACATGATCCGACCTGTACTCGAACTGAATGATCCATTTGCTAAATACAATGATACACCTCCCCCAAAGGACAAGTTATGTCGTTGTTGGGTTTCTTGTTTGTGAACGACTTGGCATTGGGCCTTGGTAGTGCTGTTGACCCCCCTCCACCCTATGAACTTATAAGCCTCATTGGGCTATCAAAAACAAAAAAATTGCTAAAGAATATATATGGTTTTTGCGTTGTTTTTTCCAAAAATTTCAATTGAATTTATTTCATGAACAATAGAATACTAACGCTAATACTTATTAAATCTAAAACATTAAAAATACGTATGTGTGGAGCAATAATCCTTAAAGCAAATTGGGCCAAATCCTTACAGAACGATAACAACACAATAAGCATGGATCTTTCCTTAATATAATTTGGGGATAATCAAATATACACATTTTTAAGCTTACTAATAGAGAGATCAATTTTAAAAGAGCTATTAAAAATATTGTGCAAAACAATTTGACTGGGATAATCCTTTTGGTTATCATCTACCATTTCAAAGCATTTTAAAGCAGCACAAGCCAAAACCACAAAAATTATTCCCAATTTCACCGAAACTTTAGCTGGCAGTGATCTATCCATGATTATGGAACACTGAATCCTAAACAACTTTAAATTTAATTAGCACGAAAATTAATTATTATGATTTTAAAGTAAGACAAAATGGTCCAATCAAATGACCTAAAACGCAGGCCACGAAGACAAAGAACAGGGAGGGACACAAGCAAATCAATTGCTAAAAGATAAAGAGCAATTTGAAGCAGTTGGTTCGCCTTTTTAGAGCCAAGATACTGTTACCTCCAATCATACCTTGTGTCTAAAGAAGGTTCAGCTAATCTGCCAGGTCATTCCTTAATCAGCATGCATTAGTATCCCACCTAACACCCCTTTGTTCCAGTCATTCTTTACCAGTTTTGCAACTGCATCTTTGACTAACAGCAGTGCTAGTGTTGGTTTCCAAGAAGTCCGGTTGCACGAATACGATACAGCAATACCCAGTATGGATCCTGTCTAAGCCTAATTCAACACGTTTCAAATGTAGACAATCTTATCCTTGCTCGTCTAGGAATGGGTGGCTCAGTAAGGCGAATGGAGCTAAGCCAAGGGAAGGGTGGCCTAGTCCTCAGACTGCTTGAACCAAATCTGCATTGAAAAGGGTCTGTATGCTTTCTAAACCTCATGTTGCCACTGAAAGACATAAACCAAGTTTAAATCAGATTCCTTCAATGTTATCCATGAATAATGCACAAGATTGTGCAGGTATTCTTAAGCATCCAGTTGCAATTAGCATGACTGCTTGGAATAGGAATCAATCGGTATGAATGGTGTGATGATTGTGCAGTGACTAATTAAGAAGATTGCTGATAACCATGTGCATTAGTTAATGCTTAATAAGTAAGTAAATAATCAGTAATGAGAAATCAGAACAAGATTAATCAGACAGTGACAAGCACAAACTAACCAGGGTGGCTGGTCTTGCAATCTACTTCCAACGGTCTGCTCACGACAAATGAAAGAATTGGTCATCAGAGCATCATGTATCCTGGGGAATGATGAAATTAGACAGATGACCATGAGAAGCAGATCCAAAATCAGAATAAAACAGTCTCAGATTCGTAGGATCATCATGTGGAGATCAACCTCCAGGTCCATCAGCCCTCAGATTCCATCTTCAGTTTGACAGGCACATGAAGACGGACCTGCAAACACAAATCAGAGGGCAATAAGCAGATAGATGATTGCAGGAAATATACAGCTATACGCACCTGCTAAAACCAACTCTTATCTTATGAATGACCTGTTTGCCAGGTTCAATAATACATTGTACTCGACAGCAAAAACAGCATGATGGCCGACGCCCCATCATTTTCACACCAAGCTGAAATATTTCCTCGAACAAAAGAGGCCCCCCACAAAGGGCCACAACTGATGCAGAGAACAAAGTCCAGCTCGTAGCTCACAACGAACTGTATTTCAACCACATCTTCCCTAGAGTACAAGGATCCATAATGTTATTACAATTTACAAGTACCTCAATTACTGATATATGCCCAAATAAGACTCCTGGGACCACGCAGAAGGAAACTGGAGCAAAAACGGTACACATTAGACATAGGAAAAGTGTGCTTCTGGGCTCTAGGACATTATGTCTTCATCAATGTGTGGAATAGGGTAAATGAAAGTTGAGCATTACCAAATACCGCATGCTACATTATGTTCATTCTAATGGAAACATTTGCAGTACGTCAACTTACCTGGAAGCTAGAAACTATGAATGTCCCCACTAAACTTCATTGCTCTGTGTACTATCTGGAAATGCCAGGACATCTTCCAAAGATTATCACAACAAAACCATGTTCATCACAAGTAATTACCCCAACTCACACGATCACATTACCTGAAACATAGCACGTAAAAGGATGCAAATCCCAAACACAACAAATCAAAATTGGGGGAGACATAACCAATTGAACAACGCTTCAGATTATTGAGCTAAGTTGATAATTTTTCCTTCATCTAAATCAAAAATCCAACTGAAGATAAAAATTGACAAACAACTAAATACAGTTTTCGGAAATAGTAACCTAGAATACAAAAACAAAAAATGGATTACACTACATTGCTCAGTATGCCATCCCCAGTTCTTTCATCGGTTCTCCAAAGGTTTCCACATTCCTGCTTATCATCTAGACCTCCCTCTTCCCTCTTGCTGTCAGCTGAACTTCTAATGCTGCTTTGAAGTCTAACCTTGGGCTGAAACCCCAAGCAGAAGAGCAGGGCCGTTGCATATATTATCTTCCTGCTCCATGTTTTTATGTACAAAAGCCAATCAGACAATCCATATGTGATGCACATATCATATTCAAGAGCCAAAGATCCAGTCTTTACTTCACAATCTCCGAATCCTACTACCAATATCAAGGCCACCTCTACTCCGACTCTGACTACGAGAGTTAGCGGTGAAGAAGGAGAGTGACCGGTTACTTTGATTAGCCCTTGAATCAGAACTTGAACTACTTGACTCCGCTGATTGGTTCCCACGAAAACATGAGCACAAATGCCACAAAGCCCGCCGAAAACGCCCATTTTCCCTTGACCTGCCACCTCTGGAACCCCATGAAATCCTCCTAGGAACCCCTCCTTGATTAAACCCACCATCCATTTCAGTATAAACCACCGGAAGCTCCCTCTCGCCGCCTCTCCTGCCCCCCGAAAACCTCCCCACGGCAAACCCTCCACCAGGGAGCCGCCATATCGTCAACCCAACAGCTTCATCTTCGTTGTCAACTAAGTGGTGCCCTCGATTAGCCTCGGGAGAGTCTCCTCGAGTATCAGAGGGCAACTCATGCCTACAAACAGGGCAAGAATTACGAAGAGACAACCAAGGCAAGATGCAATCTGGGTGGTAGATATGCTTACAGGGCATTTCTCTGGCCTCAGTGCCCAACTCAAAAGCCTCCTTGCAAACAGCGCAATGAGATTCAGAGTCAACATGAGCTTCGACGATCTCAATCGTGGGCATCGACTCAATTGCAGCCTTGGAAGCCGGGGGCTGCTCAACCCTACCAATCCCATTAATCTCAATCTGAGCAAGCTGATCCAACAACCTATCAAACCCAGACCCCAGCAAAAACTCCGACACGCTGGCCGGCAAGGGCCTCAGCCCAGAACCACCACCGTCATCATAATAGAGATCGTACCCTCCTCTCTCACTGCCCTCACCTTCGGATGGGGCCCGCAACACAATGACCGGGTTGAACGGAGACCGGTCGCCAGCGTTCCGGCGTCCACGGCGGATCCTTGGGCTGGAAGAAATCTGATCGGAATTCGCATTTCCGGCCACATCCGTAGGGACACGATGCTGGCGAGAATCCGAAATAGAGGGAGATTGAGAGAGAGGAGAGTCGATTTCTTCAACAAAGCCGCTTTGACAGTCGGGACAAACAATGGAAGAATCCCGGGTGGCACTCCAAACCCTAACGAATCGATTGCATCTGTAACACCAGTACGACGGAGAGGACGATGCCGCCGACGACATCTTCGCCAATTTGCGAGCGGATCCCCCCAAAGACTAGAATCGAATCGAATCGAATCAAAAACCCTAAAAACTGAAGATGAATAAAGACCAAAAAGAAGAGGAAATCGGTGTAATGAGTCGGTTTGAAGAGAAAGAAAGGGAAGAACCCTAGAAATGAGGGAGAACGAAGCCCAGAAGGAGATAAGGCCGGGAAGGAGAGAGGAGCCGAGAGCCGAGAGATCCCGGCGGAAGAGGAGGAGATGATGAGAGAGAAACCAAGGCAGAAAATTCTGGTGTAGAGAGCAATATAATATAATAAATTAATAATAAAGGCGAACAAGAACTTGACTCAACATTCAACAAAGCGCGTGACGGCGTCGGTTGTCTTTGCCTTTCTTCGATCTTCACCACGCTGTTACTCTGTTGTTCTTTAACGCCGTGAAGAGGCCGTTAGATTTGTTTGGGATATGGATGATTAACGTATGTAGATGAGCCCTACTGGACTGGTTGGCTGGCTGGCCCTCCCATCGCTGTAATCTGTAACTGCTGTGTCTGATTTCTTCTATTTAAAGTAGTCAAAAATATTCAAGCCAAACACCATCCAGATAAGTTTTTTTTTTTTTAAAAGATAAAGATTTTTTGTCAAATAGTATAGTAGTAGATATTGAAGTATCATTAAGCTTTAAAAAAATATTTAACCAAGGGACCCACCGAACTACAAATTGATAATATTTGGGTCAAAGTTAACATTCAGAGTTTAAGGTTCATTTTTTTAACTTATCATAAGTAAATTAACATTAATGAGTATCGATTTGTACTAATGACTATTAATTAGTGTTGATAAGTGTAGATGAATATTAATTAATATTGTTCGGTATTAAATATTAAGTTATTATAACTTGAAAATATAATTAAGTTATAATTAGGCGAATAAGTGTTGTTTAGCACTGATTATAGGTTTTTTTTTTTGGATAGAAAAGGGGATTGTATTACTAACAAGAATCTTGTTGCATACACAAGTCTTGAACTACTAAGTTGGAGACCTCATCCGGGCCATCACCTTCCCATCTCTAGTAGGTTGGATGGAAAGGTTGGGGATGAGTCAGAGAATGTGCTATTTTTTTTCCCTCTTTTGTTAACAAATACAAAATCATAAAACCCAAATCAACAAAGGACTTTCAAGATACTACAGAGAATCAAACCCAACTCATTGTTCGGACAGCATCTACTCTTCAACTTTGTAATCACAC
The DNA here is from genome assembly GCA_017589665.1 of Selenicereus undatus. Classification (NCBI taxonomy): domain Eukaryota; kingdom Viridiplantae; phylum Streptophyta; class Magnoliopsida; order Caryophyllales; family Cactaceae; genus Selenicereus; species Selenicereus undatus. The sequence continues at coordinate 106,353,721 of JACYFF010031958.1, forward strand.
TGGAGCAATCACCTTCCAAAATGATACGTTCCAAAAAGCAGGGAGGATAAGTGATGTGTACATTCCCCAAAAAAAGAACAAGAAAATTCAAATTGAGGTTTGGATTTGTGAGGTACTGGAGAAAAGAGGATGCAATTATGGGCATGAATATGTTAAATAACACAACTATCAGAGGAAATAGAGTGGCAGTGGACATGGCAAAGTTCCAGAAGGGAGAACAAAGTTGGCGTAGACAAAAGGTGCTCAGAGCACCAAGACAGCGAAGTAAACAGAACTGGAAATGGGAAGAAAACTGGCGTGAGAGAAAGGAAATGGGTAGTCCTTTACAGACCAACCAAACAACACATACTTGGCAGAAGACAATGATAGGAGAAGTAAACATAGATTTTGAAGAATGGCTGAAAAGAAGTTTAGTATGTACAACTGAGGAGCCTAAAGATCTTGCAACCTTAACCTCAGCAATTATACACGGATATGGCCGATGTACAAAGATCTGTGCCTTGAGTTGCTTCAAGTACATACTAACATATCCGACTGAAGAAGCAATGAAGGAAGCCCTTAATAATCAAGAGGAACTGAAACTATGGTTTTATGATGTCCAAAGGTGGAGTCGATACGACTCATGTGAAACGCGAAAGGTGTGGTTGGAGGTGTTTGGAGTATCCCCAAGAGGGTGGTGCTGGGAAAACTACAATAGGATCAGTGGTTTATGGGGGAAATTAATCACCCTAGGAAAGTCTATAGCTCATACAGAAAGCTTTGAGTCCATGAAGATGCTGATAGCCACTGATGTGTTTACCCGAATAGAGGAGGAAATCCTCCTAACCTTAGAAGATGAAGGACATCGTGTCATAGTGAGAGAAATTGCACCAACCTTCCAACAATACATCTCAGGCAAACCAAACCACATTACAGGGACCGAGTCCAACTGGGATCCTCCTGGCTTTGAGGACATTCATGATGACCACAAAGAACATAATTGCAACAACATATAGGATGACAGAAGGATGAGCGGCATTGAAGCAACTCTAGAGTCACCGAATGAGAACCAAAATTCAAATTTGAATTGGGAAGACAGACAGTCACCAGACAGTGCCTCTTCAGATGCAAAAACTAGAACTGTTAATTTCAGTCATAATGGCTACTCGGAAGAAGTGATCAAAATCTCTCAGCAATTAAAGCAATTGGAAGATGAAACAATAGGTACACCTCCAGGCTTTGCAAATGCGGACATCGTGGGAATAAATGAGTTAAAAACTGGTCACAACTCCAACGAAGTGGAGCAGAAAGGACAGCAAGTGAAAGAAGGCGAATACTCAGGACACCTCACTGAGGAATTCAATCCTCCACCAGGCTTTGAATATGCAAATAAATTGAGCACAGCGTCCGATCAAATACACAAGAAGAGCCAAAAGCAAAAGCCAAGGCTTCAAAGTAGTGCCAACAATTCCCAGACCGACAATTCTACCACACAGTCCTCTGAAAGTCTAGAAAAATTGGCAAAGGAATCCTTGCAAATTGGAAACATCGTGGGGCTCACAGTCACTACAAACAAGAAAGTGGCTATATCTAGAATTAAGAAAATATTGAAGCAGCAAAGGAGGAGTACCTTAACATCCGGTAATCAAGACAATAGCTAAGCATTGTCCAGCCTCCATGAAGATAGCTACCTGGAATGTTCGAGGATTGGGGTCTGAAAATAAAATGCGAATGGTCCAGAATTTAATCAGGGAAGAGAACATTGAACTTATCGGCCTAGTGGAAACTAAACACTCTTAACAATCGCAATGGGACATACAAAGCTGTTGGGGACAACATGTCATGGATTTTATTCAAGAACCAGAATATGAAGGATCCGAAGGTCTCATTATATCATGGAGGAAGGATTCCTTCATTTACTCTAGATGTATCAAAAGGAGGAGATGGATAAGTCTCACTGGTGAATTTTTAAAGGACCATTTTCACTGTGAAGTCTGCCTAGTGTATGCACCAAATGATCAGAATGATCGAAGACAGGTGTAGGATCAGCTCAAAATCACTCAAAGCATCTGTTACAGCCCCCTTTTGCTGATGGAGGACTTCAATGAGATACTTCACCCAAGGGAAAGAAGAGGGGCCTCCGAAGTAACAAGAAGCATGAGAGAATTCCAGGAACTTATACAGGACCTTCAGCTGGTTGACCTAGAGATTGGACATAACTTCACATGGCTGAGACGGAATGCAGCAAGTAGAATCGATAGATAGGAACAACTCAGATTCGATGGGGTCATTCTCCATTCAGAACCCTTGACTGCTGGCTAGAGGAGCCAAGTTTTCTGAGTACATTCAAGAGAGAATGGGTACTACTCATTGATGAACCTTTAGAGAAGAAGGTGCAAAGGCTAAAGAAACCACTACAAAAGTGGAACAGAAAGGTGTTCGGGCATATTGAATTGACGATTACAAGCTTCCGAGAGGAGATGGAAAAACTGGATAATATTTCTTCTGGCCTTGAGGAATTAAGCCATCTACTAGTCCTCTGCCATATAGCCTGGCAAATTTGGAGCAGTTTAGCTTGCGACCTGGGTCAGATAATCCACACACCGGAAAGTTTCAGGAATTTTTATGCGATGTGGATAGCTACAAGGATCAAGAATCAGATTCGACGTAAGTTGTGGATTACAACCTTATATGCAACAGCCTGGAGCCTCTAGATGAAGAGAAATGAGATGGTTTTCCAAAACAAAGAGCTGGATTGTACTGCTTTGTGCCTAAGTATCCGATGGAGGGTATCCTTATGGGCCAAATCATGGAAAGAAGAGCTGGCATACACCCCGGAGGAGTTGGCAAGAAACTTCAGTTCTATTCTTGTGTTATTTTCATAAGGGTGTTGGGTTGTGGGGTTTTGTTTTATTTCTCTGATTGTTTCAGTTACTGTTCTTATTTCATCTTTATTACGTTGTTTTGAACTGCCTTTGGCACTAATTATCGGGAAAAAAAAATGATATGTTGCACTCCTCTTCACTTGGCCTCCTCACACGCCAGTAGACATGCTCAACCTTCTTCATATTCCATGTCATAAATGCGAATAATAAGTATTTATAATAAGTTAAAGATAACAGAACTTAATTGAATCTGATGCTTGATATTTCATTCCTTTCAAATTTTGTGCAAGGACTTTGTTTTACGGGTGCACTGCAGAGACAAAAGGTTACAACTTAAATTATGACAGGAATTTTAAGAACTTCATCCAATGAGCCAACTGTGAGGAAGGACTACTTCCTAATGAGGAAGGAAACTCGGAGATCGTGTAAAGACTGCAAAGTGATCCCTAGCGAGTTGCTGGGAACTCAACACAGGTTGCTGATTTTGGATGCAGAGTTCAAGTATCCTAAGAGGTCAAAGCGGAGAGCAGAAGAACCCAGAATTAAGTGGTGGACCCTCACAAAGGAGAAGACAGGGTTAATAGCAGAGAGATTAGCTGAGGAGAGAGTTTGGAGGAGGGCAGAAGACGCCGACTCGATGTGGGATGCTGTGGCGGATTGCATACGTAGGTCAGCTAAGGAAACCTTAGGTATTTCCAGGAGAGGCGGTAACAGGATGGAGGGCGCCTGGTGGTGGAATGAAGAGGTAAAGGAGAAAGTCAAGGCAAAAAAAGAGGCTTACGCGGAGTTCATGAGCAGCAGTTCAGAAGACGAGCGGGCTCATAAGAAGATTGGATACAATGTGGCCAAGAAGGTGGCCAAAAGGGCGGTGGCAGTAGCAAAGAGTCAGGCGTTTGATAGACTGTACCATAAATTGAGGACGAAAGAAGGGGAGAAGGAGGTTCTTAAACTGGCTAGGGCGAGGGAAAGGAAGACTAGGGATTTGGGTGTGGTGAGGTGTATCAAGGACGAAGAGGGTAAGGTGTTGACTGAGGATGCTGATATTAGGGAGAGATGGCAGAGTTTCTTTGCTAAACTCCTAAATGGGGATGGGGGGGGAGACGACTGTAGTAGGAGCGGAGAGTGTAGTGATCAGCGTGCGGGCGCCATGATAACAAAGGAGGAGATTAGGGAGGCCTTGAAGAAGATGGCGAATGGGAAAACAGTAGGCCCGGACCAGATACCAGTGGAAGTTTGGAAGTACATGGGGGAAGTGGGATTAGAGTGGCTTACGGAGCTTTTCAATATTATTTTCAGGACTGCCAAGATGCCCAGAGAGTGGAGGACCAGCACAGTCATCCCACTGTACAAAAACAAAGGGGATATCCAAGACTGTAATAACTTTAGGGGCATCAAGCTGCTCAGCCATACTATGAAGCTGTGGGAGAGGGTGATTGAGAGGAGACTGCGAGAGGAAGTAGATATTTCAGAAAACCAATTTGGTTTCATGCCAGGCAGGGCAACCATTGAGGCAATCTACCTCCTCAGAGGGCTCATGAGCGTGTTCAGGGATAGAAAGGTGGATCTCCATATGGTGTTCATTGACTTGGAGAAAGCGTATGATAGAGTCCCAAGAGAAGTATTGTGAAGGTGTTTGGAAGAGAAAAGGGTGTCGCCCGCGTACATTCGTGTTATCAAGGATATGTACGAGGGAGGGCGGACGAGGGTTAGGACTCTGGCAGGGGTCTCCAATGATTTTACTGTTAGTTTGGGCCTGCATCAGGGCTCCGCTTTAAGCCCGTTTCTTTTCACTTTAGTTTTGGACGAACTCACTAGAGGTATCCAAGACGAGGTGTCTTGGTGCATGCTTTTTGCAGATGACATCATCCTTATCGATGTGACCAGGCAGGGGGTGAATGACAGGCTGGAGAGTTGGAGGCATACACTGGAGGCTAGGGGCTTCCGGCTGAGTAGATCGAAAACGGAATACCTTCACTGTTGTTTCAGCGGAAGGATAGAAGAGGGGGGAGAAATCGTTCTGGATGGGAGGGCAATACCGAAGGTCGCCAAATTCAAGTATCTGGGCTCGATCATCCAGCAGAATGGGGACGTTGACGAGGATATTAGCCACCGGATTAGAGTGGGCTGGCAAAAGTGGAAGTCAGCGTCAGGGGTGTTGTGTGACAAGAGAGTGCCCATGGGTTTGAAAGGCAAAGTCTATCGGATGGTAGTTAGACCGGCGGTTCTCTATGGATCGGAGTGTTGGCCTCTAAAAAAGGCGCAGGTCCAGAGGTTGATGGTAGCTGAGATGAGGATAGTCAGGTGGATGTGTGATTTTACGATATTAGACAGGATTACGAATGGGGTTATTAGGGGCCTAGCTGGAGTGGCCCCCATAGAGGAGAAGATGAGGGAATCGAGATTTAGATGGTTCGGCCACGTGAAGAGGAGAAGTGTGGCCGCCCCGGTGCGAAGATGTGAGAGTATCAACCCACCCGGTGGTAAGAGAGGGAGAGGTAGGCCGAAGAAGAGCCTAGAAGAGGTGGTTAGAGAGGACTTAAGAGGTGGTTAGAGAGGACTTGAGAGTTGTCGGTCTCACGGAGGACATGGCTCAGGATAGGAGGTTGTGGCGGGACAAGATTAAAGTCCCTGATTGTAGGGGACCGGCTACGTAAGAGGCAGTAACCTAGGCGGTGTAGGGTGGGGTGGGGTGGGTTTTGGTTTGCTTGTTTGCAGGTCATGCTTTTCCGGATTGTCACGACACCAAGCGCCCACGATTTGTTGAGGTATGTCTCCACCCCCTCTTTATTCGCTTATCTGGAACCTTTTCTCCTCCCCTTTCTCTTACTTCGGTAAATGGTTTTGCAATCGTTTCCTCTCCAAACCTTTTTCTCAAAACTGTTTTGTGGGTCTTATGGAATCAACCTCTCTATGGGTAGGAATACCGGTAGAGGTAAGGTTGCCTACAATTGGATCTCCCCAGACCCCGCGAAAGCGGGACCCACTTTGGGAGCTTGTTGTTGTTGTTGTTGCATCCAATGAGCCAACTAATATTTGTGCAATATCTTAAATATTATATACTTACTAAACTTAACAAATTAAACAACTTATAATATAAATGGACGACAAGATTTTATATGTATCGGTTTTATTTTAAAAAAAAAAAATCTGCATAAGACAAAATCCAACTCACTTAGCTTTTGCTATTCTCAATATAACTGATGTGTAGGGTCAAAATCTTGAATCTCAGTGTCTCTTAAGGCATTTGTTTAATTTCAACTTAAAATAAGTCCTTATCACTGGTATTCAACACCAATCAGTAATTAATCATATTTCGTAATTGTAATTTCAATTTTAATTAGTACTCATCAAAAGTAATTAATCAACACTCATATTAACATTTATAAATAATAAATTACTTATGATAAATTAAAAAAAAAAAGACAACGCTTAAAAATCACGCCCATCTACTGGAGAGTTTGTTCCAACAACCTTAACCAACAATCCTAGAACCCTCTCAATTCCATGCACGTCTCCTCCGAACAAATCAAGTCAATGCAGAAGACGGACTTTATTATGGGGCAGCAACTGCTTCATGTTTAGATCCCAGATTTGACCTATTAGCTTAGCTACTAATTGCATTAAACATATTTACATAAGTTTGGTCTGCAAACGTTGCTTTTGATCATTTAGATCGAGCAATTTTAGGCTCTATGCAATGATTTAGGGCCAGATTTGAGCTCCATCAAAAGCTGAAAAGGGTCTTTCTTTATGCATCTTTTGACTAGAGCACCAACACATATATAAATCAGTTAATTTAAAGCACTAGATTATTAATAGCATTCTATAATTTAGGTAGAATTCTTATAAACTTCCATTGAACTTTAATATCCATGAATGGAGTTTTACAATTTGTATAACAGCCTTGGAAATCATAAATGAAGTATCTAATCTTCTACAAGAAGTTTGAAATTATGCAAAAAAACAGTAAAGTTCGTAGAGTTTTGAAACTTCTAATAAAACAATAGGTTGTAGCTTTTCATATATAGGTCTCGAAAGTAGTCAACTTTAACATGTATGGTATTTGAGTTGTGTTCTAAGCTCTTCACCGGTTTTTTTGAGTCTTAGCAGATACATATTTCTCTACAAATATTGTAGTGTTTCTAAAACTTTCTAGCTGGCATCATCCCATTTCATGAGTTCATATAATGCACTATAGTTACCACCAAACCTAAAGAGGGGCCAAATGAATCGATCCCAGCTTATCAATGTCACGTGTCTACAAAATAGGATGTACATGTTTGAAAGTTGAAACTATAAGACGAAATTAACAAAGTCAGCCTTATTGATAAATTGAACTTTTATCCAAAAAAAAAGTAGTATTTTATTTATCGATGAAATTGATAACCCAATACATGTAATTATCTAGTGAATGAGACCAAGACATCGAAATTGTTCTATCAAGACATGTGTGGCGTCAAGCAATAATAATGATATTTTGTAGAGATTATCCTGGCGTAATTTATCCGTTTTGATCATGCTAGAATTTTCAACAATTATTTCCTTCCCTATGTACTATTGTGTCAATAAAGTCTTCATCACTGTTGATAGTTAGATGAGATTTGACAAATTAACCTCTTCCTTTGCCCTATGCATCAATTCACGCATGTCCCAAGTGCATGCACATACATATATGAATATGGAGCCAAAAATAAATCATCATGTCTTCATTCGTATGCACATATACAACGATTGTTAGAGACACCATTTCTAATAAAATTATCCCATATTTTTAGAAGTGCATGAAAAATATATTAAAGCAAGTGTCTCGTACACATGTTATTCTCAAACAAAAAAATATATATATATAATTTTATGAAAAATTCATAACATTTTATATTCAACACCGATAAAAATTGCCTAACAGATATGAAATTTTTTTTAAAAATTCAATCAAAACTATTTTAATACAAAAATTCTAAATTTGCCACAACATTGGATGTTGGTTTTATATGGTTGTCAGTTGTCACTAAGGGCCTGTTCTTTTCGTGGGTAAATAGGGGTGAGTAAAAGGTCGGAGTAGGTTGAAGTGGATTGAGGTGGATTGAAGTTGATATTTTTTTTTAGGTGGGTTAAAGTAAGTTGAAGTGGGTTGAAGTTGGTATATTTTTGTGGTGGGTTGAAGTGGGTTAAAATAATGAGAATGTGTGATAATTTATTAAGTTATTGTAATTTTTAGTGCATTCTTTCGGTGAATGGTAATTTCACAATTTTGTAACTATTTTTCGGAAGTTGGAGGCTGGTACAACTTGTCAATTATTTTTAACGATTTGGGTTACAAATTATTAAATTTATGAATAGGTAGGTTGAAGTTGATTAAAGTGGGTTGAGGTAGGTTGATGTTGGTATTTTTTTTTTCAGGTGAGTTGAAGTTGGTTAAAGTAGGTTGACGTTGGTAAATCTAAAATGACGTACTGGCCTAATACTCGTTTTCAAGGTGGAACAGAAAGAAGAACTTATTTTAAAATAAAATATGAGAATAGAAGTCAACTCCCCTCCTCCAGTCTTCCCTCTTTCTTGCTTGGCAATCTTCGTGTCAACAATTCGAAGTTTCGAACGATGGTGATGGAGCAAGGTTTTATGAAAGTTCCTTGGATTTCTTTTTTTTTTTTTTTTGGAGTAAGAATAGTCAGGTTTTGGTCAAATCCGGTCGGACCGGGATAACATCAGACCGGGTGGGCTAGGGTGAGAAAGGCCCTGACGTCATGCCGGACGCTTCACTTCTGCAGTGGATTTTTGGGACGCGGTTGAGGTGAAGTTATTGACGACGATGAGGCTTAAAATATTTAGGGCTTTTTTTTTTCTTTTGGTTCGGTTTAGATTTATCTGTTCAATGTCCTGAAATCACTTAAAATTATTGGTAATTTTAAGTAGCTGTCAATCGTTTTTTATTCAGCTAAAAACAAAAGGTATCAACTATTATGCTAAAAAATTGTCGCCTTTGGTAACCGATATAGAGTATTTTGATAAACTAAACTTAATTGTATTCTAAGAAAGATCTCTGTGTATAATTCTACAATTAATGAAGAAAAATTACAAATAATTTGGTTAACTTTTACAATACTATATGAATACATAAAATCTCATATATGTATTCTCCATTAAAAGAAAAGGCATTTATAATACATGATATATCAACTTTTACGTTGATTTTAAGACAATTTTTTATACAACAACAACAACAACAACTCTCAATGTGGGTCCCGCTTTTGTGGTCTGGCAAAATTCAGCTGTAAGCAACCTTACCCCTATCGGCATTCCTACCCGTATACAAATTTTTAAGACAAATTTTTATCTAGAGTTTAAATTACAAATACCAATAATATTACTACATCTCACATCATAAGATTTTTTTGAGTAGAATATTCTTTTAATATAAATGTTGACATTGGAACAATTTCGGAATTCATCAAGAAGAGAGAGAGGATCAGACGAAAAGAGAAGCATTTCTCATTATTCTTCCATATCTGTTATGAGTACAAAGGGAGGTATACATATACATAATAGGACAAACCAACTAACAAACTTGCTAACTAGTCTTGCTGAGTTGGCATGTGAGTCAGCTTATTTTTATAGCTAGGCTAACTAACTCCAACACCCCCCCCCCCTCCCCCCTCAAGTTGGAGAGTGGACAATGGGAAACCCCCAACTTGCTAAGGAGGTGATAATGCTATATTCCAAGAAGAGGTTTTGTGAACAAATAAGCACATTGCTCTGTAGTCTTGGTATGAGATAATGAAATGAGTCCTTCATGGAGCTTTTCTCTAACAAAGTGACAATCTAATTCTATATGCTTTGTTCTTTCATGAAATACATGGTTTTTAGCAATATAAATGGTTGCTTGGCTGTCACTTTTGAGAGGACTTGGAACCACAGAGGGAACATGTAATTCTAAGAGGAGCATTGTTAGCCACGCAAGTTCGGCTGTAACAACTCTACTAAACCTGTATTCTGCTTCAGTAGAGGAAAGAGCTATGGTAGGTTTCTTTTTTGACTTCTAAGAAATGGGACTACCACCCATCATGATGAAAAAACCACTAACTGATCTTCTAATGTAGGGACACTGTGCCCAGTCTGAATCATAATAGGCTGTTAAGTTGTAATCTTCTTTGTCATTGAAAAACAACCCTTGAGAAGGGTATCTTTTTGTGTACCTTAAAGTATGAAGAGCTGCATTCATGCAAAACTGTTTTGGTTCTTGAAGAAGCTGGCTCAAAAATTGCACTGAGAAGGCAATGTCTGGTCTGGTGTTGGTAAGGTAATTAAGCTTCCTAACCAATTTTTTGTAGCTAATAACATCTGCAGGGGTATTTTATGCTAGATCTCCTTCAGAGAGGGGTCCTAAAGGACATCTAGTTGCTGAGAGTGTATCACACTAAAATTCTTTCAGCAAGTCCATGGCAAACTTTCTCTGTGCTAACACCAAACCATGGGGCACTTGGACAATTTCCATGCCTAGGAAATAATTCAAGACTCCTAAATCATTGATCTTGAATTTCCTGTCAAGGAATGTCTTTAAAGCCTCAATTTCTTTAAGGTTATTCCCTGTAACTACAATATCATCCACATACATAGCAAGTATCACAATAGAATTCCCTTGCTGTTTACAGAACAAGGAATAATCATTCTTTGAATGCTGGAACCCAATGTCTCCTAAAGTGCTAGACAGTTTAGCATACTACTATCGAGAGGCCTGTTTTAGCCCATATAACGATTTTTTCAGCTTACAAACCATGTTCTTTGAAGGACTTTCCAAACCTTGGGGCTCATGTAGATTTCTTCATCCAAATCTCTATGGAGAAAAGCATTGTTAACATCCAGCTGGAAAATAGGCTACCTTTTCTTGACTGTAGTAGCAATGAGACTCCTTATTGTAGTCATTTTAACTACTGGAGAGAAGGTTTCAGTGTAATCCACTCATTGCTTTTGTGTAAAACCTCTTATCACAAGCCTTGCTTTGTATCTTTCAATGCTACCATTTGCCTTATATTTGATTTTGTATACCCATTTGCAACTAATGGGTTTCTTTCCTGTAGGTAATGGTACTAATTACCAAGTATTGTTGGCTTGAAGAGCTGTAAATTCTTGCTGCATTGCTACCTGCCATTCTGGTTGTGAAGTAGCTTCTGCATAGGAACTTGACTCTTTACAAGAGTCCAAGTTTTGAAGCAATGTGATTGAGTTTGAAGGCAGACTGTCTTGACAAACTGTATTAGCATTACAACACATAGAAGTTATGGTATTTGGACAGCAAGTTTGCCAGAAATTGAGAATGTCTTGTATGACACTTCCACATACATATTCAGAAAGATAAGATGGTGTTTTATGACCATTACTGGACTTTCTTGTAGGAACATCAGCAACAGGATGTTAAGATTATCTTTCTGTTGATGTGGATGTATGTAGATTTGAAGAAGAATTATTCAACAATGTATATGTATTTGCTGTTTGAACAGACACTTGGTGATCTTCAATATTGTATAAGCCATAAGGATCATTATTATTAGTGGTATGAATATGCTGATGAGGTAATACCTCCTCATGAAATACCACATCCCTGGAGCTAAACACCTGATGTGTGTCAAGATTCAACAACTTATAAGCCTTTTGTCCAAATGGGTACCCTAGGAATACACATGCAACAGCTCTTGCTTGAAACCGATCCCTTCCAGATTTCAGTGTTGAAGCATAACAGAGGCTTCCAAACACTCTGAGATTAACATAATCTGGCCTTATGCCAAACAATAAATGAAAAGGAGTTAGTCCCTTTAGTACCTTTGAAGGGAACCTATTAATGAGGTAAGTGGATGTTAAAACACACTCCTCCCAATAGTTAATAGGGAGACCAGAATGAAATAATAAAGCCCTAGAAGTCTCAAGTTAGTGCTTGTGTTTCCGTTCAACCACACCATTTTATTGTGGTGTTCCAACACAACTTGTCTGATAAACAATACCCTTGGCCATGAAGAATTCCACAGCTTCCTTATTGAGTTCAAGCTCAAGTGCATTGTCTGACCTTATGGTTTTAACCTTGGCACTGAACTGAGTGTTTGCCATCTCCATAAAAGCTTTAATGAGAGGCATAGCATTGCTCTTAGTTGCTAGAAGATGTGTCCAAGTAGTTCTACTATAGTCATCAACTATAGTTAAGAAATACCTATAGTCATTGTAAGTCTGAACACGATATGGTCCCCAAATGTCAATGTGAACAAGCTCAAAAATATGTGTAGAATAAATCTGACTGTGAGGAAAAGGGAGATTGTGTCGTCTAGCCTTCGGACATACTAAACACTTCTTTATTTCATCATATGATACATCCTTAAATGACAGACACAAATTCTGTAACTTGGAAAAAGACAGATGCCCAAGCCTGGCATGCTAAAGTAAAATATCCTCAGTAAAACTCTTAGCAGTACAAACTGATCTCCAAGATCTCAGAGAAACGTTAGGGTTCTTGCAAATTCAGAAAACTTATCTAATCCATTGGAAGGACAAGCAATCAGAATGATATCGCAGAACTCGATCAATTCAATGAAACAAAAACAAAAAAGATTGAAAAGAATGAGAGTCATGAATGTTCTCAGAGATTTGGCTCTGATACCATGTTGACATTGGAACAATTTTAGAATTCATCAAGAACAGAGAGAGAGAGGATCAGATGAAGAGAGAAGCATTTCTCATTATTCTTCCATATCTGTTATGAGTACAAAGGGAGGTATATATATACATAACAGGGCAAGCCGACTAACAAACTAATAAACTTGCTAACTAGTCTTGCTGAGTTGGCATGTGAGTCAGCTTATTTTTGCAGCTAGGCTAATTAACTCCAACAATAAATAAGTTGTACTTAATTTTTTCAAATTACTTAATGTTGAGTGGCCACCTTTATATCAGGGGCAACTAAACCCCCATTTCAATATAGGTAAAACTTTACACATACAGAGCAGGGAAAATCATATATATATATATATATATATATATATATATATACACACACACA
>JACYFF010031958.1:106405503-106426521 GCA_017589665.1 Selenicereus undatus
ATATATATATAGGTACATATATATTCATTCTGTATGACGCAAACATTGAATCGAAAATTTGAACATATTTGGGCACTATAATAATTAATGCTTGACTTTTATTTTGCAAGGCCCAACAAATCAAGGGGCCGATATGTAAATAAAATGCATCAACCTTTGAAAATGGTTTAGCAATGGGTACATACGTATTTTACGTCTATATAATTAAGATTCAATTTTTCCTTCAGTGTGTACGTAAATTTACCAACTTCCTCCCCCCCTAAAATACAGAAGTCAATACTGCAAAACTGAGAAGTTTAATTAGGTGATTAATTAAAAACTTATCTTACTTACACTGAGATTATATATTATATAAATTCAACTTCTTAGTTTTCCTGTCCAATCAAAAAATTGTTAGTTTTCTTACATATATCGAATGACATACTTAGAGTATTATTTGTAGAAAATTTTTATTTTTATTTTTAATTTGTTCAACATTATCCACTTTATTTATATTATTAATACATACTTATATTAAATTTCTACTATTTAAATGCCTCGTGCAAACGCACGGGCACAAACTAATAGAAGGGAAAAAAAAGATAATATTTACAGTTACACATAACCAAACCAATATACAACAACAGAAAAATATGAATTTCTATTATATTAATTGTTAAAGTAGTTCAAAATTGAAGCCAATAAAGTTGCGGACATTAAAGCTCCATTTGCTCATTAGAAAATTTGATGAAAAGAAAAGTTGAAGGAAAAAAGATGTGAAGGGGAAAAAAGTTGGGAGAAAGTAAGTTTTTTTTTCTTGTTTGAATTGAGGAAAAAATACAAGAATTTGGATGAGAAATTTCAACATTAATGAATTACTCGAATCATATTGATATCATCTAAGCAGTGCAAGATTAGACGAGATCGGAAATTCTTTTAGAAACTGTTCTTAAAATTTCCTCATAATTTTATGAGGAATATTTTATCACTTGTTTCTAATAATTTTTCTACCTAATTTTCCTCCAAATTTTTTTTCCTTTGTACTTTCTCTAAACCAAACATGAGAGAAAAGTCACTTTCCCAAAAAAATTTTCCACCAAGTTTTTCAAGGTCCAAATAGAATCTAAATTTACCTCCTTTTACAACCCATTCATTATTATCGAAATGCTAACATAGTTGTGGGCAGGCAAACATGGACGTTATCTTTTACATATGGTATGGGGATTGCTTGGCATCGGATGGTAGCCGTTAATAATAAAGTTGTGACTTGGCCCCTTTTCCAAGAGGCGAGACCAAGAAGGAAAAAATAGACTTGATCCAGTTTCAGCAAGCAAGAGTGCAGCCAACCTTACATAGTAATTTCAGAACTATCTTTCTATAGTAACCTTAAGGAGAAAACAAAGGTCGTAGTTTTTAAGGAGCCACTAAAGAAAGAAAAAAGTAAAAAATTGTTGTGAGAATTTTCATTAGAACTTTTTCTCCTCTAATATAATATTCTATTTGCCTCCATGCTAGAAATACTTGTATAGATACGGTTGTATATATTTAAATTTTTTTAAATTCTACTAAAGTAAAAGCATGGGACCCATATTAGAGGAAGTCTTAGTTTTTGTTGTATAAGTAAGTTTTTACTTACGAAGAGGGAAGAACAGAGGCTAGTCAATTTCTGTAAATGATGAGATTTGAGCTCTTAACTTTTACTTAAAACATGAGTACTCCATCGCTTATCGACAGATGTGATCTGATAGCTTAGAAGACTACTAGAGGCGCGTTATTAATAGAGACTGAAGAGAATGAATGAATGAATTATACAGTAATTTAAAAAGTTGCTCCTCGTGAAACTGAAAACTGATGAAGGGGACGTAATAGTATTAATTGTCTGTGCAGAATAAAATAAAAAAAAGGGCACCAAGCTTCCAGGAAGTTGACACTGAAACTCTCTCACAATAATATATCCCGAGTTGTAGTTGTTAGGGTTGCTGCATGTTATCATTCATTATTCAACATTATCTGTTGCATAGCTCCTCTTCCTTCATAGGCTGCGACTTGTGAGCACTGGACACTCTCTGAAAGTGGACGTAATAATATTATTGTTACTAAGTGAATAATCAACGTCACAGTACAGTAGTGATGTAGTTGAGATGTAGGTCATTCAATGGCTCGCCTTAGTAGATTTTCCTTTTAAAATTCCTGTCAATTCCTTGAAAAAGGGGAGAAATCCCAGAAATACTCTTGTTTATTACTGCGTCTTTGCTGATCTTTGTCTATTGCAGATTTGCAGCTGAGTGCACGGGAAGTGGTCAATAATTTTGCACCATATGGGTTTTCAAGGATTATTGAATTTGTTTATTAGAGATTATTTATTCCGATAAAAAGAGGGATACGTTTTTTCCGGATGGTAAATGGAAATGTAAATTGGAATAGAGTGAGATTTTTCTTCAACGGAGTGAGTTTTTTTGAATGGAGAGTCGGAAGGAATGAAATCGAGTGGAAGAGAATGAGAATTTTATGGAACGAATTGAAAGAGTGGGAAATGGTGATCCAAGTCCTCTACACGCAAGGAACAGAAAATGCAAGTGTTTGCTTGTGCTGATCTGATACCCTTTTTTCCTTGTTAACAGATCTTTTATATTTAGCTTGCCAATGAGAGCTAGCCAAATCATGAATTCAACTTTCGGGGGTGCTATATTTTGCCATGCTATACATACCAGGCTATCCACGATTGCCCCCTAATCTGTCACTGCATCAACTTTGTGGATGAGGTTTTTGACGGAGAATTCTCTTTTGTAACACCACAGGGCTTTGTCAGTCTGATTTCTCATTGAATGCTTTTGCTATAATAGATTTTGGAGTAGGGTGACACCTTGTATCTCCCCATTGATAAGTTACCTCCTCCATGTTGGTGTCCATCTTCAAATGTCTCCTTCAAACTAAACCACATTTGAAATCAATTCCTGCTGTTAGGAAGAAACCTCATAGAGTCTTGGATAGATGGATTTAAGACACGAATCCTCATCCCAAGTGTCAATCCAAAATCTGATTTTGGTACCCTCACCCAATTGCATCCTTAGGTTTTGGAAGAAGGCTATCTAAAGTGGTTGTGGTTCAAGTGCCAACCTTTCAATTTCTTTCCAAGGGCCGGACATGTTTGTTAAAAAGTTGCCTGGTAGGGCTGCTAGATCTTCATTGTGGATGAGATTAACCATAGTCCTCCACAACACCTTCTTCACAAGTATATCTCCACCGCTATTTAAATAACAAAGCAGCATTTCTCACGAGGAGATCACCAATGCCCAATCCTCCTCTGAATGTGGTTAATATTTTTGCTACTTTTTTTTGGTAGTCTAAATATAGAGATAATAAACATGCACGCTATTCAGGACTACTTTAATGAGGACTAATCTACCTACTCTTGATAGGCAACTACCTTTCTATGATGCTTGTCTCTTGGGATGGCAACGGGATAAGTTAAGGACCGGTGTGGGGAAAACAATTCCTCCACATCCCTATCCCTAGCAAAGATTCCATCTCCGGTTTATCCGCAAATTTTTTTCCGCCTATGTGAAAACTATATTACAAGTTAGATTTTGAATGAAAGGCTAAGTTACCCAACCTAATTGTACAAAAGCTCTTGTAGGTTCCATGCAATGCAAGTTTAAGAAACTTCATCAAAGTTTATAATTCAACCAAAATTAAAGTTTAACAAGCCCATGCAACACAACCAAACCAAAGTCTAAGAAGTCAAATACAAGTATACAACCCAATCAAAGTCTAAGAAGGAAAATAAGGATGATATAGCAAGATTTTTTCAAGTAAACTTACCTATATAACCTTAATCTTATGTTCATAAATGAAGGATTTATATATAATTTTAATTACAAATAGAGACGGAGATGAGTTTATTCCCCAATCGGGAAAGGGGAAGTGGGGATGAGGACAAGGATTTTTCCCCGGGCAGGTAAGTGGGAATGAGGATAGGGTAAAATTTCACAGCGTTCCGTTGGGATGGGGATTCCTTGCTAGCTCAACTGCTATCCCTACTAGTGTCTGCTGCACTTTATCTGTTAAGACATGAACAAATGCTGATAGCTAGCTTGACCAAAGTACAACTTACTCCTTTGCTGTCCTAATAGCCCAAAATTCATTTTTTCCTAAAACTATGAGTCCTGACTTATTTTAGTTAACTATTAGGCCTGAAAAAGACTGGAAGTTGAGGAGTATTCTTTTGATATTCTGTAAGTGCATCTCACCAGCCACACTGAATATCAATGTGTCATTTGTAAATTGCCAGTGGGTTATACTGAAGATTTCGGCTCCCACAAGCAACCCCTTGAACAAGCCAATTCCTGAGGCAACAACATTTTGTTCAAAACTTCAACCATCAGCACAAAAAGAAAAGTGGACATGGGGTCCCTTGTCTCAAACCTCTTCTCATTCTGAATGGTTCACATGGGGATCCATTGAAATGGATGGATATGCTTGCTCTAAAGAGACATTTTGGTATCCAAAGCCTTCATTTTCCCCCAAACCCATTGCTTCTAAAACTATATCCAAACTTCTCCAATCAATCCTATCATATGCTTTCTGGCAGTCAACTTTGAGCATGGCACTTGATTTTCTCTGTCTTTTGAGCCAGTTTACGGTCTCATTGGCAATCAAAGCTCCGTTTAAGGATTTTCCTTCCACTGATGATAAAGGTTGTTTGTGCATCTTCTACTAAATATATGACAATACATCTATAAGTTGCCTACTTAGGATTTTGGCAATGACCTTTTATAAGCTGCCCATCGTGCTGATTGGTCTATAATCACTTATCTCTGCCGCTCCTTTCTTCTTTGGAATCAGAGTCACCTATGTCATAATGACACTAGGCGACAGATATTCAGTTTCACAAAAGTTACTCACAAAATTGCTGAATTCTTCTCCTATGATGGATGAGACGTGTTTGATACACTTAACGTTAAAACCACCTCTAGGGCCTTAGAGGGGTCACAACTCATCGTCGACTCCTTGATTTCTTGCTATGTCATTGTCTCTTCCAGCCCGTGATTGTGCTTGGAAGAAAGCTTCTTGAGTCCTTGGTATAAAGTATCCCTTTTTTGGAAAAGATTTGTGAATGACACAAACTTCTTATGGGCTTGGTTATCCTCTTCATGGCTAAGCCTTTATCAGGTTTGGTCAAATTTTTTTATTGGTCCGCTCCTCTACGTGTTCTACAAGTTCATAAAATCAAAAACTGCATGAAAGTTTCAGTTGACTGATAGCTAACCAGCTTAACTTTACCCAAAAAAAAAGAGATTCAATTACTCCGTAAAATTAACTCATTCATAATGAAAACACATCCGCTTAGAGCTTAAGAAAAACTAAATTGATAATAAGACTTTCAGATCCATTTTAATGAATTTTAAACCCCAACAGATTGAAAATTTTACCACTCAAATTCTTTAATATTAACTAAACATCTTCCTAATGCGTGATTGCTCAAGTATTAATGATCAATCTACAGTCTGAACGGCGAAGATAAACATGAAAATTTTTGATTAAATTACACAAACAGTCTGTGTGCTTGCAACGTGAGAAAGTCAGAGTTTTGTCGCTCTGACTTTAATTTCCCTTGAAAATCTGACTTACTCTTAATTGTAATCTGATGTTGAAATTTGCCAGTAATGAAAATGACACAAATGTCCTTGTCCAAACAGACCATATGCCCCCCCGATGTGGAAAGCTAAGTTGATGATTGTGGCACGACATGCGCAATTATTTGCATCGTTATCCCACACTTTAACATTTACTCATGCCTTTTTTCAAACTTTTAGGATTTTATTTGATCTGCTTTTTATACATTTTTTAACCTATTTTTCTATGGCCTAATTAAGTAATTATTATCTACTTTTACTGCAATTCTTATTTTTCGACAATATCAAAGCCACTCAATTATGTGTTTACTAAAAATGTAAAAATTGAGATTCGTTATTAATTTGTAATTTTGTCCTCAAATATATTTGATTTTTTTTATCGTATGAAAGTAAGCATTTAATTCTGTCTTGACTGGATCACAATCAATCGAACAAGACGTAAATGTTTAAGTAAAGTTATAATTCAGAATCAATTTACAATAAACAGACTGACTCATTTATTCATGTACATATTTTAAATTTTAAATTTTATCTTTTGAAATATGATTTTATATTTTATCAAAGACGAACCTTATTTTCATATCAAAAGGAATTTGTAGCCATTACACGAATCCTTAATGACTTAGGAATGTAATATTCATGCAGTAATCTTATGTAGCTATATACTATTTGTAGAATAATTAAAAAAAGTCTCTCATATGATAAAATTTTTATCTTTATAATTTTGAAACTCCTTTTTTTTTTGGATAGATAATTTTGGAACTCTTTGACGAGTAATGACAAAATAATTTCTTATTTATAACGAGTGGGTAGAGTTTTGATGACCTTTTGTACATTTGTAATTGTTAGGTAAGAAGACTTTAGTTCCCTAGAAGATTGGGGAGGGGGGGGGGGGGCGAGTTAACTAGTTGCGAATACTTATAATCTAAGCTGTGATGAAATTAGCATGAGAAACTGTAATACAATACTAATATTATAGTATTATTATATTAAATAGATATTTATTATTTCTCATAGACGTATTTAGTTAGCTACAAGGAACAAAAATAAATAAAATACGGATAAATAAAAAAATAAACATAATTGATCAGGATTAAACAATGGGTAGTTCACAAATTAAAATGAATTACTTCTTTAGTATTTCTATGTATTGTGCATGAATATAATTAAAAAGTTTTTTTCTTTTTTAAATCAAAGGACAAAGGACTTATTATTAAGTGATATTTGTTTCAGCCAGACAAATTTTGTTCCAAACGCTTTTCAACTAGTGTATGCGATTTGTTTTATGTTCGTCCAATTATTTTCTGTTTACTTTGATTTTTCCACTTTCTCCAATTCTTTTTTTTCTCATTTAAAGAAAATATTTTAAAAGCAGGTTGATATGAATTTTGAGTAAGATATTTATTTATTTACTTCTTTTTGGTGCAAAGCACAAAAAAAAATAACAAAAATAAAAAAATATAGGTGGATTAAATTTATTAGCGTTTTTCCAATATATACATTATACTTTTATAAGTATATAATCTCGTAAATTACATTAACATCATATATTAAAAATCATAAATATTGCTCATACTGTTGGCAATCCAAGGGAACGGAGTAATTGAAATCTCACCCCCAATCGAAAGCCGGCAAAACCCTAGATTTTAGAACCCTCTCTCTCCCTCGTTTCAGCCTAACCAAATTCAGTGGGTACTCTTACATGACGTGATCCAGTTGTCCCTAAAAAGGCTACAATAAACTATTTTTATTTACAAAATATCCATATCCTGATATTCCCTTTTCCTTTTCCTTTTTTAAAAATAAATAAATTAATTAAATTAATCCCATTAACTAATCTCCATCTCCTCCTTTCTCTCTCATCAGAATCAAAACCCTAACCAAGTATAGGAACGCAACCCACTGTTGTCTCACTCTGTAATAACAAATCCTTACCCTCAGATTCAGTCTCTCTCATCACCACCCTCATCCTACGGCTCACAACTCCCCCCATCTCTCTCTCTCTCTCTACTCCTGCTTGTCACTCTCTCTCTCTTCCTATTTCACCCCCTCCTGACTTCACTCTCATATAATCACGTCAATGGCGAACACCCCGCTGGGGATTCGTAGATCTCATTTTTGATCACTCCCACTTCGAATACTCTCAACATTTCACCAATTTTCTTCATTTTCGTTGTAAAGTCGGAAATTTCTGTTTTTGAATTTTAATCAGCTCAAATTTTAACTGACAGAGCTCCAATCTTGAGCTCAAACCAAAAAAGAAACATTTTTTTTTTTTCAATTTTAGAGGCATTTTCTTGTTGATGGAATGATTATGGCTTCAGATATTGGTGTTCGATCGATCGATTATGGCGAGGAATTAGTTGGTAAAGATTTAGGTTTTTTGCAGAGGGAGAGGGAGAGAGAGAAAGATATGGGTTACGACATTTTCCGGAGCCCATCGGCTCCGCCGACCGTCGACGGCTCGCTATCGGCTGTCGGCGGCCTCTTCTTCGGCGCCGGAGACGGCGGATGTGAGAGGGAGATTACAGAAGAGGAGCTGAGGGCTGATCCAGCTTACGTAGATTACTACTACTCAAATGTGAATTTAAACCCTAGACTCCCGCCGCCATTGCTGTCCAAAGAGGACTGGCGGTTCGCCCAGCGGGTGAATGGTGGAGTTGGCGGAGGCGGCGGTGCTGGGCTGGGGGGAATTGGGGATAGGAGGAAGGTGATTAAGGGTGATGAGTTTAGTAATAATGGAAATAGTAATGGGAGTAATAACTCGTTGTTTTCGATTCAACCGGGGTTTAATGGGCATAATAAGGAGGAGAATGGTAATGGTATGAGTGATTTGAGGAAAGAAGGAGGTGGGCAGAGTCAGAGTGAATGGAATGGTGTTGGCTTGCCTGGATTGGGTTTGGGGTTGGGATTGGGAAGTAGGCAGAAGAGTATTGCTGAGATTATTCAGGTAATGCCCTGTTTTAATCTTTGCCTTATTTAGATATATTATCCATAGTTGGAGATTCTGATTTATCAGTTCTTGAAACTTATTCGTGGATGATTAGATGTTCCTGAAAGCCTATGTCATACTCTAGGAGTGCAAACTCCTACAAATCACATCCACATATTAAAAATTATCTATATGATAAATATTCGCTGGGAAAAAATTTATGTATGGCAAGTGGGAGTAAATAGTCCTAGGTGTATGATGTACATGATCTGTCTTCCTTGATTTAGTGTATTTATTTTCCATCTGTATTAGATTCTATGTTTCCATATCTGTGCTCCTTTTGGAGGGACTAAGTTACACAATAAAGCTGAATTTTTTCCCTTTTTTTTGCTGTTCTTCATTTTTGTTTTATGTAAAAGCATCCTGAGTTCTTCTCAATTTGTGGGGAAAGATTGAAAAGTGATTTTGTGGTACCTTTATAGTTTATATACTAATTATATTTGTATTGTGAGCGACATAGATTGAGATAAGTGATGATGAATGATATGGACGTTTATGTGTTCTTAGGCATAAAATGTTATTGTCCGAAGTTTACCGGATGAATTAAGGATATAATTCTGTAGTGTAAGGTGCTATTGTCCGAAGTGCACTGGATGAATTGAGGATATAATTCTGTAAAGAATTCTATATTGTCCTGCAGATTGTATTTCACTTTTTGATTTGTGAAATTTGAAGATCTGAATGGTAAAATATTAACTAGTATATAAGTTAACATAGTGTAAAATAATGAAGGGGAAGTTTCTGTTTGGTGTGATAAGGAAAAGACCATTTGTTGGTTCTCATTAAGGTTGTTTGCCTTTCAGTTAACTTGTCAAGAATACAATTGACTGGATTGAAAGAGAGTTAAGTCTGTCTTGGAGACAATTGCTTATTTTTATTTTTTCTTTTGGGCAATGTTTTCAAGCATTTTATTGCTTTTAAAGGCAGAACGCCAGTCACATTTCCTGGCTTGTTAATTGAATGTGGGTAGTGGGTTATAGGCTATAGCCCATGTCAACAGACACGTAATATCTCATGAATTTTATCGGTTACGACATGGCAGGAGACAACTGTTATTGTCGAGCTTGATATATAATTTGGCTTGAGCTTGTAAGTTATACCATTGTCTTTGACCAGTTCTTTTAAATGCTTAATTATGTAGTACTCCAGTATTTGTTACTCAACATTTTAGTTCCTTTGAAGGCTTTTGGTTGACTGTTGTTTCTTTGTATGTCAGGATGATCTGAATCATTCAACATCTCCATCTAGGATCCCGTCTCGTCCAGCCAGTCGAAATGCATTTGATGAGACTATTGCTGCTTCAGAGGCTCAGTTTGCTCCCCTGTCTTCAACAGATGCTTTACGGGCTGGTGCTAATGTACAAGGCATCTCCGCAAACCAGAACATTGGTGTTTCAGCTTCTCTAACTTATGCTTCTGCTTTAGGTGCTTCCTTGTCGAGGAACACCACTCCTGATCCTCAGCTTACAGCTAGAGCTCCGAGTCCTCGCATCCCGACTGTTGGTGAAGGCCGGGTTAACTCTATGGACAAAAGGAGTGTCAATAGTCCAAGCTCACTCCATGGCACTGTGAATGACCCAAGCACTGCTGCAAATCTTGTGGCTGCTTTGTCTAGCATGAATCTCTCCAAGGATGCACAGATGGATGAGGAGAAGCAAATGAGGTCTCAATTTCAGCGTGAGGTTAGTGGTCAACAGAACCTCCTTAATTTGCATGGCAATCATAACCATATTGAGCCAAATTCACACTTGGATGCTACTGGATTTGGGAATTTTCAGCAGCAGCCCGTATCTCATGCAAATAAAGGATTATACTCCGCTATGGGAAGAGGAACTGGAGTTGCTATGGATCAAAACTACTATGGAATAGCTGGGCATCACAAGCACGGTGGTTCAAATTCACCATCTAGTTTTCACAGTGTTGGTAGCCCAAGCTCAGCTATTCCCAATTATAGTCTGAGCGGGCACAGCATCAATCCAGCTTTGGCATCAATGATGGCCGGCCAGCTTGGCAGTGGTGCTTTGCCACCGTTGTTTGAAAATGCTGCTGCTTCAGCCATTGGTGTGGGTGGCATAGATTCAAGAACATTAGGAGGAAGATCTAGAGCTAACTTAATGGCTGCTGCAGCAGAGTTGCAAAATCTTAGTAGAGGGGGGACCCTCTCTGCTGGTAATGGTCTTCAGCTATCCCAAGTGGACCCCTTGTATCTTCAATACTTAGCATCATCTGATCATACGGCTGCCCAGCTGGCAGCTCTGAATGACCCTTCCATTGATGGGGGTGCTTACATGGATTTGCTAGCTCTCCAGAAATCTTACTTGGGTATGCTTTCGCCACAGAAATCAGAGTGTGGTAGGCCTTACTTTGGTAAATCTGTGGGATTGAACCATGGATACTATGGGAATCCAGGATACGGTGTCGGCTCAGCATATGCTGGAAATTCATTATTGAGTTCACTTCTTCCTAACTCTCCCATAGGATCTCTGCGGCATGGTGAGAGGAATATGCGGATGCCTTCAGGAATGAGGAACTTAGCTGCAGGTGTCATGGGAACTTGGCGCTCAGAAAGTGGCGGCTTCATGGAGCAAAGCTATGGATCTTCCCTGCTTGATGAATTTAAGAGCAATAAGACTAAATGTTTTGAACTCTCTGAAATTGCTGGTCATGTTGTTGAGTTCAGGTATGCATTCAATTGCATTTCATCCCTTTTGTTATGTGCTCTTACTTTCGGTTCTCAAACTCATTTGTTTGGAATTTGCAGTGCGGATCAATATGGAAGTCGGTTCATTCAGCAGAAACTTGAAACAGCTACCACAGAAGAGAAGAACATGGTTTTCCATGAAATTATTTCTCATGCATTATCACTGATGACAGATGTCTTTGGTAACTATGTAATTCAAAAGGTAATGATAAAATACTTGTTTTCCTTTCGTGATGATATTGACTCAATCCAGAGAGAAACACGTAGATCTGTGTTGGTGACTTGCCTTTTGTCTTCGTTTGCTTTTCCTTTAGTTCTTTGAGCATGGAACTCCATCTCAAATTAGAGAACTGGCGGATAAGCTCACGGGGCATGTGCTAACCCTTAGCCTGCAAATGTATGGCTGCCGAGTAATCCAAAAGGTATGGACAACCAGCTACTTCTCGCTTTGTTTGTTGTGATCAATATTTCCAAAGCATCTTTGTAGTCATATTTCAGTGCACTCTCATTTTCTCTGTCCTCAGTGGGTCTTGAGGAATGTTCCCGTACCCACTGGCTTTGGTGATACATTTTCAGGAATATCCTATAGTTGGTGCTTGGAGAAAAACTGTGACAATTTGTTAAGCAGCTGATACAGATTATCCTAGATACTTCTGAAAGGCTTTGCTCAGCCATCTTTTTGCAAGTACAATGAGATTGGAGAAGCTATATGTTAAGATTTGTGCACGGCATCCATGATATCTGACTGCGCTTATTTTCAATCAATAGGCAATTGAAGTTGTTGATCTGGATCAGCAGAAGAAGATGGTTGTAGAGCTAGATGGGCATGTGATGCGTTGTGTCCGCGATCAAAATGGAAATCATGTCATTCAGAAATGTATTGAATGCATACCTGAAGATGCTATACAATTTATTATAGCAACCTTCTATGATCAAGTTGTGACTTTGTCAACACATCCATACGGATGTCGTGTTATTCAGGTTCGACAGCATTCATTAATTTGTAGTAATTTATACTGGCTTTAAACCTTTATATTAGTGAATTAAATATTGATTTGATCATGAACGTGATAAAATCGTAACTGTATATTTTTTACTGGAGCAGAGAGTTCTTGAACACTGCCATGATCCAAAAACCCAACAAATAGTGATGGATGAGATCATGCAGTCTGTTTGCATGTTGGCACAGGATCAGTATGGAAATTATGTTGTTCAGGTTTGTGATGGCACTGTCTTTCTTTTAATTATGGTAAACTTTTATCCTTCTTCAAGCTGAATATTTCCAGTCTCATAGGCAATATTGTTTGTGTCCTTGTTTGAAGTTGATGTTATCATGTTACCATGTGGGTGTAAACACTGGGCTGCGATAGTACAAGAGCTGGCTTCAGATTGATGGATTCAGTAATTGCAAAATCCTGATATGGAAGTATTGCATGCTTTTGTCCAGTGAAGCATTTATTACGAAAAAAAGTTAAGGCTGTTTATTAGCTTGGCTGTTTGTGTATAGGACATATGTCTGAGCTAGAAAGGTATTATCTGACTTAATCTGCGAAATGTTGTGATGTTTTGACATGAATATTCAAATGGTCTTCTATTTAGATGAACAAGCAATACGCTTGAGTTTTTAGAGATCTTTTTCGGACTGTGTATTTGACCTTTCAAGTATTTTACAGCATGTATTGGAGCATGGAAAGCCAGATGAACGCTCTGCTATTATTTGCAAATTAACTGGGAAGATAGTCAAAATGAGCCAGCAGAAATTTGCTTCCAATGTTATAGAGAAGTGTCTAGCATTTGGCGACGCAACGGAACGCAGTACCATAGTGAATGAAATGCTTGGTTCTACTGATGAAAATGAGCCACTTCAGGTTGATCTTCTATCAATTCCTTCAATGTTATCTTTAATTGTGTATCATTGCCTGAGTCTGTGGTCTGCACTGACAAGTCTGGCATTGAAGACTGTAATCCCCCTTTAAGTAGCTGTCATTGCATTTTTAGATCATGTTCTGTATTTAGATTTCAAACACCTGAACTTCATGAGCGGTGATTGTAAAATTGAACAAGGTTTGCACCTAGGCAGGCGTTGGCGTATTATACAAAATCTCTACAATTACAGAAAGGATTCCCAAGAGATGTAAACTAGATGTTAGTAAAAAATGTGATTTTTATTTGTCATGCCTCAATACTTTCAAGCAAAGGATTCTTTTTTTTCTTTTTTGAGGATAAGCAATAACTATATTTCGATGGGTAATAATATCATTTTTTTGGAGGTGCATATGAGGCACAAAGGCCAATTTAGGCATGATCCGAATCCAAGTCTTTTGGCAACAACTTTGAAAGACCTTACCAACTACACTGGTTAGAAGCTACAACTTTCAAGCAAAGGATACAAACGTTTGCAGAGATAGTCATACTAGGTCTTTGCACAGGGAGCGAATCATTAATCTTAGTTCTGTTCCGGACCGTAGTCCAAATTAAGGCTTTCATCCAGCAGGAACTTTTGACTTCTAGAAGTAATAAGCTGAAGGGAAACTGGGAAAGGAAGGAAGCCTAGAGGAAATTAGCAGCTGTTGTCGGGAGTCTTGATGGGTGAACATATTATTTGATCTGTTTAGTGTGCTGCTGTAAAATGAAGGGGAAAGAAAATCTCTCTGCCGTCTGGAGAAAATCAAGAGCGGTTTGAGGTAGAAAGTAGGGATACTCCTTTCACTTCCAATCGTGAATTTCTCCTGGTATGATCTTGGATAAGGAGCTTTCCTCTCTAACATAGAAAGCAAGGTTCATGGTTAGGCTGAAGGAATATCTTCCATCTGAATATCTTCCCAAAAATCAAACCACTTTCCTCATACTGCAATTTATACTTTAACAAGAGGAAAGAAAAAGTCAAAATGTGTGAAATGAACTGTCAGGGGGCATGCATAAGTTTCATCTCCCCAGCTAAAGGATCAAGGCTCATGTACATTGATCCCAGCAATTTACCAGATTGATAAATGGGGTTGAATAGATGAAGAATTTTATTTTTCCTGCTGAGTTCCATACAAAATGCAGGTACACACTTAAGCCTTTTTGGGGGGGGGGGGTCCTGGTTGACTCCAGCTAGGTGCCATTATTTACTCTTGCTGCACTCAAGTCCTTATTTATCGGCCTTTTTTTTGGGTTGGGTTGGGTTGGGGCGGGTGGTCACCTCAATTTTACGGTCACTTTTGCTTAAACTCAGCTATGTTAGTGTATTGAGTGTCCTGCACAGTATTCATGGTGTGCACAGAATCTGCTAAAATTTTGTGCGTAAAGCCGAAATTACAGGCTTGATTCATAGCGTTTGCCATTCCAGAGTGCCACGTGTTTGACACAGTTGAAATGAAAACCATTTACCACCTGATGGGATAGTTATAGAACCCCCCCCCCCCCAAACCAAGGCAGGCGAAAAAATGGGAAACATCAAAGAAAAAAAAAGTGTATCTTGCTCCGCAGATTGGCTGGTGGTTGCTATCTGATGTCTTTTCTGTTTCAGTTTCTCTCTTTAGCTTGTGTACAAAATGATAAAAAATCCATTTCACTACGCTAATAAGGCATGCATTGGCTAACGTTTCATTGTGCTAATAAGGTATTCTACGATGTGGCAAATTGCCTTTCTTATTCAGGTCATGATGAAGGATCAGTTTGCAAATTACGTGGTCCAAAAAGTGCTGGAGACTTGTGATGACCAGCAGCTTGAAGTGATACTTTCGCGAATAAAAAATCACCTGAATGCACTCAAGAAGTATACATATGGAAAGCATATTGTCGCACGTGTGGAGAAACTTGTTGCAGCTGGAGGTATGTTCATTTACTTCTCTCCTATGCACTTCGACATTTAGTATTGTTCTTCTCTAATTCTCTCCCAATGTTATTCATTAGAACCACCTGGCTTGCTGCGTAGAATTTAATTGGCTTTTTATTGGGGATTGAATGCCCCTTTCCTTTTAGAGCGTAATATTCGTTATCAACCTTTCGAACCCACTGGCAAAACAAAACTCAAATGACCGAATAACTTATAATCTTAGTTTTAAAAAGCCTGCCTAGGCACTCCTCGGCGTAAGGCTACCGGGTTAGCGCCTTGAAGGGGATAAGGTGCACCTCAAGGATGCGAGGCTATATCTTCCACCTTTTTCTTCTTTTTCTTAGCCTTGCCTTTACCTTTTTCCATCTTTTCCTCTCTTGGGAGCTAAAAGGTGAGCTAAACTTGTACTGTAAGTACGTGCATTGGGGAGTTACGATGATCCGATAACATACCTTAAGGTTATTTGTGGTGTTAGTAGTCATATTGATGTCTAATCACATTTTTAATGCATTTATCTAACTTATTTATGCAAAACATGTTTTGTGAAATATGAATTACTTTGAAAAAATTTGCATAGAAGTGTGCCTTCGTCTCGTGCCTTGCGCCTCACGCTTTGGAACCGTATGTGCCTCAGTGCGCCTCGCGCTTTTTAAAACTAAGCTTATAATGAGGGAGTTCAGTTTAAATCCCATCAGGGGCATGGGGACTTCTTTCCCTTTCTTCATCTCCTTCCTGCTTCCTCTTGTACATTTTTCTTGTATGATTTTGGACTTTTATTGCATGCCTTCAAAGAGAGAACACAGTAGGAGGAACTCCAAAGATAATTCTTTGGGTTGTTTTCTCCTCCCTCCCTCTGTTCGGCTAGTTGCCTGTCTTACAATTGGTGCTGCCGCATGACAGACTTCTTGGGTAGGTTTACTTCGGCACGTTCTTGAGATACCATTGTTATCTGATTCACATTTCGGTTTGTTACTGCCATGATTTATGTCTTCTCAACTATGAGCACATTATCCAATCGAAACGAGCTCTACAATCCAGGGGAAAGGCTGCATATAGTTGACCCCACCACCGCCCCCATCTTCCGTTCCCAACCCCCCCTCCCCCCAAAAAAGAAAAGGAAACCTTGCTTGGCTGTGGACTCTGGAGACTGAGGTCCTCGGTAATCGGTATACTAGGTTCTAGATTCAGTTCTCTCCTTCCCCACGTATATTGTCCTTTGTAGCTAAGAACCTGGGGATGTTTGTTTTTTAATCGCACCATGTTATAGTCTCGGATTCCTATTTCCTACTGATTAATGTGTTTGTATACATTTTTCTTGCAGAGAGGAGAATTAGCCTGCAGACTCCGTACGCTGCTCCTGCTCCTGCTCCGATGGCAGAGGAAATCAAGGTGTTGTACAGCTAACTGAGGCTAGTTTGAAAATGACTCTTTCCTTCGGTTTCCTATATGCCTCTGGAGCTCCTGTCTAGTTTTATTTAGTTGGATGAGAGCTAGTAGATGAGAAAAATAAAAGTTGGTTGTACTTGTAATAGACCTGTAAATTGTAGTTTCTGGAGGATATATCAGAGAGAGAGAGAGAGAGATATATATATATATATACCACCTAGAACCAGGTTAGTTTGAGGCTCAAATGGTGCCCAAGATTCCAGATACCTCCCTGCCCGTTCCCTTTGGCTTGCTGAGCAGACCAAATTACTGTTTAAGTTTCGAAGGTTGTACAGAGAGAGAGAAAGAGAGGCGGAGGTGGTTAATTTGTGAATGTACAGATGTTGCTAGCCCTAGCTCCAGAGAGGAAAAGAGAGCCTTTGATGTTAGAGTTTTGAGGCCTATTAACTATAAATTTTTCTTCTACATGTATCGGATGGATAGTTTCCTTCTTTTGAAAGAACAATTTTCTCATATGTTTTGCAGTTTTCCTGCTTGTTTCATATTGTTAGTATTAGAGTTCGTGGATGACTTTGCACTATGTCTTCAGTCACCCATGAACGTACTTTAATTGTTCTTGCCATTGTTGTGGTCGTGGGTGTCTTGACAATCTGAGACTGTCTTAGGCAGTTTTCTCACAATAGAATAATAGATTGTGATAATTGATTCACCCTACTTGATTGCTAGATTGGCTTGATGTATACATTCGAATTTTGATTTGGATGTAGAGTTGGATTATGGGACTTGATCTAATGCTACTTATTAATCTTACCAATTAAAATTTGTGATTGACAAAGGGTTCATAGCTACTCTAGCTACTCTACCTATTATTGGTTCAATTAGTGTTACACTCAAACTATAAGTATTAACTATTTAAGTTAAAATCTATAATTGTCGGAAATATTTTAACGCGGTAATGTTTTTTCAATTTAATATCAATCATTAGTTGCTCATTAAATCACTTTCTGTTGATTAAGAGTTACTTTCAATGGATAAATGCATAATACATAAACCAAATATGACTACGAATTTACTAGATAGAGTTTACATTTACAAAATATTTAAAATTATGGGTTCGGTACTTTTATTGTCTTAATGAAGTAACACAAATGTATTAGAGCTAGAAAAAAACAAGATATTTACCTAAGTTTAAAAGGTTTATAAAAAACCGACAATAGCACGAAAATGTTACGATTATATATAAATTCTATAAGCTCCAGTTGCAAATAAGTTTTCAGTGTAAAGTAAATTTAAAGAATTTAGGCTTTGAGGGTTGAAGTATAAATTTGTTTCCTTTTTGTATTTTGGGTAACATAATTTTTGAAGATTATTTTCTCCTTTTGCTCCATATTTTTTTATAGAAAGACATGATATATTTCCACTTATGTCAAAGAAAAAAAAATTATGTTTCCTAAACCATATTCAAAGTATATCAATCCCTTAATTATTATAATTATGATATTATATTTTTCAAGTTTTGTCTTATTAGGTAGCTTTCATTATAGATTTGAATCAGATCACAAGAATCTGACTGTCTCCATTGAAAATTTGGAAGTTTTCTAATTTTCATTCCTAAAATGAACTTTTAACAAAATTAATTTATATTTACGAATTTACTAACTTGCTGTTCTTACATTAATCAAACGACTAATAAACCCTCTTCTCCCACTCCTCTTTTTTAAAAAAAAAATAAAATTTGAAAAACCCTAGTGTATCTCTTCGACTATGCAGCTCTATATATATGACATGGAAATTGGAAACTCAAGAAAATTCAGCAAAAAATTTCCAAGGATTTAAAGGTGACAATCAATTAATCATCCACGTGAGGTCTCTGTCCTGAGATTGGGACCCTCTTCCTCGTCTTCATTTCTCTCTCCAGCCCCCTCAAAAAGTGCAGCACACATCACAAGTCACAACACAACACCGCAAAAAAGGTCACATCTTTCTCTCTCTACATTCCACCATCCCCCACTCTTGTTATTGCTCTGCTCAAGTCTGGATCTTTCAAACTCTAAACCCTAATCACTTCGATTCTGATCTTCAGGTTTTCAGTTTAGTGGGTATCGAAAAATTGGGTCTTTTGACCCATTTCGATCATTAATCGAAGGTGGGTGGGACTAATAGAGGGGGGAAAGTAGCAATGGAAAGGCGGTTGGGTGTGAAAACGGTTGAATGGGATATGGGTCTGCCATCTCTTGAAGATCTGATGCCATTGACGCAATCATTGATCTCTCCTGAGCTTGCTTTGGCTTTTGGGATTACGCAGGAACGCCCTCGAGTTCTATTTGATCTCAACAGGGCGTCGCAGGACACCTGTTCGATGATTTACCCCAAAGAGAATAACATTGAAGGCCTGAGGTTGTTTCCTGGTGGGAATGATTCTGATCGCAGCAGTCTGAAAAGGGTTGACAGTTGTGGGCCCGATGAGTCTTATTCGGGCTCCAAAGAGGAGAATGGGGACGAAAACGGACTCAACCGCGCTGTCAAGAGACCCAGGTTGGTTTGGACTCCTCAGCTTCATAAGCGGTTTGTGGATGTGATTGAGCATTTGGGGATTGAGAAAGCTGTGCCCAAGACAATAATGGAGATGATGAATGTGGAGGGGCTGACTAGGGAGAATGTGGCTAGCCATTTGCAGAAGTATAGGCTGTATTTGAAGAGGATGGAGGGGCTCGCCAATGAGGGCCATCCAGTTCCGAGGCGGCCCCCAACTTTGTTTGAATGTGATGGTTTTGGCCCGGTGCCACCTCAACCACAGCTGCAGCACCAATCCCTGCATTGTGACTCCCTGCCTTTGATGCCAATGCCTATGGTTGGACCGCCCCCCAGTGCTTATGGTTTCGGGCATTTGGGTTTACCTGTTGGTCATTCTAACCCACCTGGCTATTGTGGGCTTGAGTCTGCCAACATGTTCTGGAATCGGCATCGAGGTTGATGGTTGTCAGTATGTTTGATAAGCGCCTTAATGGCTTATGATTCAATTATATGTGATTGTATCCTTTTACGTAGTACAAGTTGCTGAATAAGTTCCTTGAGTCAATTTTACCACACTCGGTGTATTACTGTTCTGTCAATCAAGGAAGTTATCTCACATTTGCTTTGCTTTGCGTATCCAGTTCCTGATCTTCTCTGTGATCATTTTAGCGCGTGTTGTTTGCTTGTGCTTTCTGTGGAGCTAAATACATTTGCATTTAGTTCGGGCAGTTGTAGCCGAGTTTCCGTTGAGAGATTGAATAGCTGTTGATTGTTGCCAAGTTCCCATGGAAAGAATGAATGGCAAGTTATATATGTCTATGTGATCTATTGGTGCATTGCACAACTTACTGGATGGTTAACTGAGGAGATAAGTAACTTAGGTTTATGTTGACATGGTAGATCATATTCTCTGCCGAGCTAACATGTGCTTCCTCAGTCATAAATTTTATGTTATCATTGAAAGCTGTGACTTGCAATTTTATTTATTTATTTATCGGAGTTAGAGATTTCAATGATGAATCATGTAACATGGGACGGAGGGAGCAACATTTTGTGTCTTCTTCTTAACAGGAAGCATTTATTCTTGTGGATTCTTTCCCTTGGTCAGTTTGTTTCCATTTATCGTCATTGCTCATTGTACAGATTAAATAAACTATGGCTATTGAGGCTTGTGTTTCATTCTGAAGGCTCTGATAAGACCTTTATGCAGTGCACAGTGGCCCTAATAATTTATGATAAGACCTTTCTTTTGGAAGTGCAAAACTCAATACTCCTCTTAATGTGGCATTGCTTCAATTTGGTATGGTGATCTACTCTGGTATGGCTTGTATAGAATCAATGTGAGATCTTTCCCTTGGAGACTCGGCCTGACTGCCTCCCAAGAAAAGGAAGAAAAGAAAAGAACAAAACCAAATGACAATCTTTGCACATTGCACAGCTCAATTTGACTATTTAGTAGAAGGTTTGGCCAAGCCTTATTTTGCCCCTGTTGGAGTGTTACATGGTCATTTTTGGGAATTCTTTTATGACGCGAAT
Organism: Selenicereus undatus; assembly: GCA_017589665.1. Lineage (NCBI taxonomy): Eukaryota > Viridiplantae > Streptophyta > Magnoliopsida > Caryophyllales > Cactaceae > Selenicereus > Selenicereus undatus. The sequence goes on from JACYFF010031958.1 coordinate 106,426,067, forward strand.
AGAGGAGTTACATATATAAATGGAAAATTGCGGCGTAGTGTTATGAAGCAATTTCTTCCAAAACTGAAAATTTTATTTTCTTTTGAAAGATCTGATTAAATCTGTATGTTGCCCCATTTCTCGCATGGATAATTTATCACAAGATCACTTTTGAGGGTAAAACTTAATGTCGCTCTTAATTTTGATATATCGTTCAAATTGGAATGTTTCTATATCATGGTATGGCTTGTATATGATTTGTAACAAGATCTTTCCCCCACAAGCACAAGGCCCTTTGCTCCCTTCCCCCTCCATCCCCCCCCAGGGGGGGGGGAGGAGAGAGCGAGAGAACAAAGAGAGAAGTGGTGTATCAGTTTACTTGTATGGCTAAAGGTAAAGTAAGTTGCAGTGTTCTCTGGTGTTTTCCCATTTTCCTGTTAATGCATCCTCTTTGACCTCTTTGCTTGTTAAGGGTC
>JACYFF010031958.1:106446215-106467509 GCA_017589665.1 Selenicereus undatus
AGAGGTGGTTTTCCACGTAAAAATCTTGTGTCTTCATTCTTATTTTTGCATTCATTCTTACCCCGAACACATTACGAAAGCTTGGCAGGAACCGTTCCCTGCTAACCATACGTTGTTCAGAAACTGTTCTCCACGAGTGTTTTCAAAAGTGCAAAAATTTGTCACACACAATTCACCCCCCTCTTGTGTGAGTAACCTCATAAATATAACAATATTAAGGCAGTACGAGAAGAAGGTAGCGCACCAAAAACTAGCAAAATACGTTCTAGAAAGTGACAAGGCATACGGAAAAGCATGGAGCAGCTGATTATCCGAATTGAATGATCATTATAAACTTATTCCATGAACAATGAACAAGTTCCCTTTATATGTAAGTGTCTTGCTCTCAGCTCCTACACACCACAAATGTCCTTGCAGTTCTAGTTTTCTTTTCATCCGGGCTGTTTCCCACACAAAATTAAACAGCCCAAGAGCCCCGTCTAGTTGCTTTATCCCATGCCAAATCATCTTATCTTCAATTGAAGTGATGATTTTCCCCATACACAGGCATAATTTGTCATCGTCACCAATCTCATGGATTCCACCTGAGACCTCCACCTCCATATCTTGAATGGTCCCATGAAGATAATATCTTAGAAGAGTAAACAAGCATGGGGATGAGTGACCGAGCGTCTTTAGGAGCTTCTTCTGCACCAAGCTCTCATGATATTGCACCTCCTTGTACCCAATGTACCTATCAACCAGCACATCTTTAATCTGAGTCAGCCCTTCTTTCATAGCCTCAAGCTTGGAGATATGGACAAATAATCTTTTTTCATCTCGTAAACAATTAATGAGGTCATTGAACATCTCAAGGACCTCTTCCCATTTAAGAGTTGATGGAGAATGAGCTGCCTTAGATGGTTTAGGTCTCATCCATGAAGAACTATCCTCATCCTGTCCGCCGGCTGTTTCAGCTAGAAATTTTAGGCAAGTTGAAACAATTTGCCGACCTATAAATGTCCCTTTGCCAGGCCCATTACTATCTAACAACTCCATCTCTGCCTTTAGTCCCTTCAGTACCTCTTCAAGTGCACTGGTCCATATCCGGTGCTGCGTGACCTGTGGGCATATCATAAGACGTACAGTCTTCCTTTGCTGCGCAGAAATGTTCAGAAAGTTGCAAACTTTAGTGAGTACGTTGACAGTAATGGGATCTCTCTCGATAGGTTTGGTGAAACAAACAGGTGAAGTGCATTTTCTTCCTGCCATTGCAGCACTTACATTCTTCAATACTTCTTCCTGGACAGATGGATGTGCAAGAAATGCTCTGGCAATTGCCTTGAAATGGTGCATTCTGCGAAGGAGACGCTCATCAGTGACGATGGAATTATGTTCAACATGCACCAACCTTCCATTAACCAAATCCATGTTCTCCAGCAAATTTGTTAATTTTGTCAACCTTGGAAACATCTCGTTGTACCAATCCAGAGACAAGTTTCCGTCTTGTGATAACTCTGAGCTATTATGAAATGTCGCATTCAAATGCAAAGCACCATTTTGCAAGGCTCTAGCAATGTTCTTTCGGCTACGGAGGGAAACCTGCATGTTCCTAAGCACTACTAACTTATGCCTCATCCCCTTTAACTATGCATTCAATATGTTCATCTGCCCTCCTTTGGTCTAACCTGCAACCTCAAAAGGCAAAAAAGCACAAATCAATAAATCAAACATCTCAACATGCATTGTCAAAGGACTCAAACCAAAGCACACATTCTCAGCAAAATTCCTTCTAAGATTGATTCGTTAATCTCTCACTATTGTCCTCCAAGACTCCAACCAATCACTAATTATCTGATAAGCTCAAAAAACAGAAGCATCAACATATGTATATATGTACACGTGTGTCCTTACAACAAGATAGAAAGATGATCATTGCTCAAATGCAGCAGCAATCAGATGAGCAATATGATCCAGAGGACGAGGAGGGGTGGGTTTCCGTATAATGCAGTAAATACAAGGTAGAGTCTTTATAGCAATTCACTGGGGCAAAACATCAAACACCTGGAATACATACCCCAAGATTTCTGCTATCTAGCCCCGAACATAGTCTCAGCTACCAAACGCCACCAAGTATCAATGTGATAACAATGGATATCATTCAACAACATGAAAAATTACAAGATTTAATTCTTTGTCCTGTCCTCATCGAATCCATTAACGGGCAAATGACAAAAAACCAACACGCATACACTGCCCAGGAAAAGATTCAAACTTTCAAACCAATCAACCTTCTTCTGGGTTCCAATTTTGAGCTTTGCTCGTTAATTCTCTCTCCTCTGTGTGTGTGTGTGTGTGTGTGTGTGTGTGTGTGTGAGGAAAGCGGAGGGAAACTTTTGAGTTTATCACGGCAATGGATCGGTGGTTTAGTTCTACTTTTCAGAGCTAAAAATAATCGTTTCAATGGCTACCGGTTCGAACCGGCGACGTCTCTGGGTCAGCGGCTCTGGGCCAAGCCCGATTATAATCGGGTTCTGGGTTTGCAAAAACCGGTTTAGCGGGTAAACCTCGTGTCATTTACTCCTTAGAAACCGGATCAGCCGGTAAAAGAACCCGCACGATATGCATTGAAAACACAGCGTTTTGTACTTCTGCTTAACCGGTCCACCCGGTTCTTATCCTACTCGGTTTGTAACTTAAACCAAAACCCTTCTGACTCGCCTCCTGTCAGCCTGTCTCCCTTTCTCTCTCCTCCTCGCGGCCCGCGGGTTCGCTCGCTAAAGATCAAGTAAGTTTCTTTTGGCCATTAATTTCGTTTTTCTTTATGTTTTTCTTAATGGGTTTTGTTTGGTTTATCTCTTTGATTGATTGTTCACAATGCCCTTTGTTGTATGTAATTCGTGATTTTCTCGATTCCGGTTCAATTTTTACTGTTTCCTGCTCAAAGTTCCTTCCTTTGCCTGTATTTTAGCTTTTTCTGTGGTTGGTTTGCATTGAAATTTTGATGGGTAATGTAGTTTTTCATAGTTGTTGATGACTGAAAATGGGAATTAATCATAAAATTTGTGTGTGGAATGCCCAGTTGTTATTATTAGGTTGCCAGGATTACCAGCTGAAGTTGCAGCGAAATGACTTCTGGGTTTGAGCCAGTGCCCATTAGTTCCCAAAAGCATGACCCAGCATGGAGGCATTGTCAAATGTTCAAGGATGGGGATAGGGTTCAGCTCAAATGTGTGTACTGTGCTAAGATCTTTAGGGGCGGTGGAATTCATAGAATTAAAGAACATCTAGCCTGTCAGAAAGGAAATGCATCCACTTGCCACCGTGTCCCACCCGATGTCAGGCAGGCGATGCAGGAGAGCCTAGATGGAGTGGTGGTGAAGAAGAGGAAGAAGCAAAAGCTTGCTGATGAGATTAGTACCCCTACTAGCATTAACCCTGTTTCTAATGATGATGTTGACACCTTTGGCAATGAATGTGGGGTGAACACTGAGGTTCATCTGATTGTTCATCCTGATACACTTGAGCCTAATTCATCATTCATGACACCTCGAGAGGAAGGAATGAGTGTTAAATTGCCGGAGAAGAGGAAACGAGGGAGGCCTCCTAAGAATTCTTTTACTGCTCACCCTGCTAATGGTGATTCAGTTCCTGTTACCGATGGTCATATTGTTCCTTCCAATGAAATTGATGCCACGCCATTAAAAAAAGTTAGCTCTCCAGTGCATTTAGCTATAGGCCGGTTCTTGTATGATATAGGGGTTCCTCTAGATGCGGTCAACTCGGTTTATTTCCAGCCAATGGTTGATGCTATTGCTTCAGAAGGACCTGGGATTTTGGCACCTTCACATCATGATCTTCGAGGGTGGGTTCTGAAAAGTGCAGTTGATGAGGTTAAGGCTGATATGGACTATTGCACAAGAGCGTGGGTACGTACTGGCTGTTCTCTTTTGGTGGAGGAATGCAACACTGGGAAAGGAATGACATTCCTGAACTTTTTGGTGTACTGTCCTGAGGGCACAATGTTCTTGAAGTCAGTGAATGTGACCAACACAATTGGTGAAGTTGAATCCATGTATGAATTGCTTAAGCAATTGGTGGAAGAAGTTGGAGTCAGAAATCTTTTGCAAGTGATCACCCCCATTGAAGAATACTATGCTGCTGCTGGGAAAAGGCTGTCTGAAACATACCCTACTTTATATTGGGCTCCTTGCGCATCTAGTTCCATAATTTTGATGCTTCAGGCTTTTGGAAATTTTGAATGGATAAATTCCACTCTAGAGCAATGTAAGTCCATAACTAGATTTATATACAATCACAGCGTTGTTCTGAATATGATGCGGAGATACACTTTTGGCATGGATCTAGTGGTGCCTGATATAAGCCCCTTCGTCACCAATTTCAGAACTGTCAAACGAATGGTGGATTTTAAACACAATTTACAGGCCCTAGTTACCTCTCAAGAGTGGGTAGATTCCCATTATTCAAAAAAGGAAGGGGGACTGACAGTGTTGGATCTTATTAGTGATGATTCCTTTTGGTCCTCATGCAACGAAGTTGTCCAAATAACAAACCCACTTCTGCGAGTATTGAACATTGTCAGCAGCGAGAAGAAACCAGCCATGGGTTATGTATATGCAGGAATGTACCGAGCAAAAGAGTCGCTGAAAAAAGAGCTCAGAAAAAAGAATGATTATTTAACTTATTGGAATGTCATTGATCAGAGATGGGGGCATCATCAACTTGCCCTTTATGCCGCTGGCTTCTATCTGAATCCAAAATTCTTTTACAGCATTGAAGGAGATATGCCTGGTGCAGTGGTATCTGGAATGTTTGATTGCATAGAGAGATTAGTTCCTGATACCAAAATCCAAGACAAAATCATTAAAGAACTTAACTCATACAAAACTGCTGCTGGAGATCTTGGTCGGAAGATGGCAATTAGAGCAAGAGAGAGCCTTCTACCTTGTAAGTCTTAAAGCGTTAGATGTTGAAGTTTTCTATTTCCACATGCTTTATTATTTCTGTTGCTTTCTTCTATGTCAAACTGTGTTTTAAGTTGGGAAAGGCCTCGGTATAATATTTTCTCTATCAGCTTTACCCTATTTCCTAGCTTTATTAGTGTATTAGTCACTCATATGAACCAATGAATACTGACCTGTACAAACATTTCCCTGATCCTTTTCAAATGCTTTTATACAATCACTTTATGCAGTGAATGCAGTGGTACTTTGAACTCAGCCACACCTTTTTCAGGGTATCAAGTTCCGACACAATCTAGGCATTGGAGCCGCCATGTTCTAAAATTGTGTTTTTTAGTTGTTTTAAATGAAGTTCAAGTGTCCACACACATGTCACTGTATCAAATACTCGGGTGGTTCATGCCCAATCAAGAGTCCGAGTGATATGGAGCGAATTGGATAGGAACTTCCGGGGGGGGGGGGTGTTGTTTGAAGGGGGGTTACAGTAATTTGCAAGATTGTGGGCTAGACAGGATCTTAATTTTATCAGCAAATAATTATGAGATTTGAAAATGTCTCAAATCCACTTGGTAATCTACTGTATTGGTTAACTTGTAGCTGAATGGTGGTCAACATATGGAGGGGCCTGCCCAAATTTGTCACGCTTGGCAGTCCGTGTTCTTAGTCAATGCTGCAGTTTAATGCAGTGTAAACGAGATCTTATCCCACTAGAGCAGATGCACCACACTTCAAACAGTCTGGAGCGCCAACGGCTTAATGATCAGGTCTTCACTCAGTACAACTTACGGCTGAGGCAAATGTAAGTCTGATAATAACTACATGAAAGAAAATTTTTAGTGGCAAATAGTGCGTTGTTCTCACTAGATTTTGTTTCGCAGGGCTCAGAGGAGCAAAGAACATGATAATATGGACCCGATCTCAGTGGAAAATCATGCTAGTGTGCATGACTGGATTGCAAGAAAAGGATTATGCTTGGATGATCATGCAAGTTTTGATTGGTTATCAATTGAGCCACCCTCATCAAACAAAATGCTTCTGAGATCCTCAACCGATGAAGTTGAAGAATTGGCTGGTGGTAAATGGGCGTACTTTTGCTTAGTTGTTCAATTACAGTCACCTCTGCTTCATGCTTATTATATTTCTGTACTTCTAATGTGATTTATAGGGTTTGATGACTATGAGATTTTTGGTGGAGCGAAAGATGATGAGGACACTCTTGAAGACTAACAAATCATGGCCTTAAAAAAATGGCTCAAGTGCTTCCTTATTTCTGAGTTCTTATTTTCACATCACAAAGTGTACTCTTTTCCCTTCATTTGTGATCAAGAAGTAGAGCACCCGAGAGTGGTGTGAAACCGTAAAGTTGACAAGAGGAGCGTCTGATGTAGAGATGGCTGAGATTGATGCAGTGTTAGATAGGAGGAGCAGTATGTACAGGTAGAGCCTTTGATAGTGTAGCATTTCATTTCAATATGTGAATGTGTCTGTACTTTTTTAGAAGAAAAACATGTCTGCCTTTTGGTTTGCTGACCAAAAGTGAATTACACAAAATTCCACTGTCATTATTTTGTGTCCAAGTTTGTGATCATTTCAGTGTCGAACAGATCAAGGTGCAAGGAGGGCAGAAATTGTGGGTGGTCTGTTGTGAATTTTCCACAGGGGAACTTAACGGAAATAGTAACCATTGCTTCAGATACCGCATTCAGAGCCAAGGAATTCCAGTCAGATTTAATCAAATACCAAAGTTCACCTCAAATAACATGCAAAATTAGCAACTAAGAAAGATAGATCTGACCATACAATAGTCATAATCCTCCAATTGTTGAGCTGACCGTGTGTCTTATACAGCATATAACAGTAAAAGTTACAAGAACACAATCTACCATTACAACTACAATTGCGCAGCCGACAGATGAGCATATACCTTTATCATACAGCCATTAAACAAGATCCCTAAACAAAACTCGGAATTACAAATCCCATAATACACAGAAATCAAAAACAACTAGGCTCAACAATCAGCTTATCAATCTTCCCATATGTTAAAAGTGCTCCGTCTGCCCTGGCTATCTTCCTTCATTTGTGCTAGACAAAGATAAGAGAGACCCTGAATCAGCTTCTATATCCAAGTATGAAGCACTAGGGAATGAATGAAGAAAATTTTCGAATTCCCCAGTACCATTCCTTCGGGCGCCTTGAACACTTTTCTTCCCATTATAACCCGCTGGCATCGCCATCAAGTCAGGCAAGGGCACCTCCCTTTCCAAGTACCTGACCACCTGACTCATTGTGGGCCGGGCATCAGGGCTCTCAGCGGAGCACAATAGGCCTAACTTCAACACCACCACAGCTTCCATCTCATTATAGTCACCGCTCAACTTTGGGTCCATTACATCAAGTATGGCACCCTCCTTCCACCTATCCCACACCCAATCAACCAAGATCAGTTCCTCAGGCAATGCCTTGGGCTCAATAGGCCTTCTGCCACAAGCCACCTCCAACAGTAATGCCCCAAAGGCAAAGACATCTGCGCTCGCTGTAGGCTTCCCTGTTCGGCTCAACTCTGGTGCCAAATACCCCAGAGTGCCCACCACCCGAGTTGTGCTTGGGTTTGTTCCATGTTCATATAGCTTGGCCAACCCAAAATCACCAAGCCTGCCATTAAGGTCAGCATCAAGCAAAATATTTCCTGCCTTGACATCTCGGTGGATGACAGTTTGCTCCCATCCTTCATGTAAATAGAACAATCCAGAGGCAACCCCTTTGATGATCTTGAACCTCTGATTCCAGCTCAAGATCATTGAGGGTTTATCAAACAAGTACTTATCCAAACTCCCATTTGGCATGTAATCATAGACAAGGATCAGATCACCCCTACGCCGGCACCACCCAAGCAATTGGACCAGATTCCGGTGGCGAAGCCGACCAATACTGGCAATTTCAGCCACAAATTCTTGCAATCCTTGTCTTGATCCATGGGAAATCCTCTTAACAGCTATTTGGGTATCTGAATTTGGGAGGGTCCCTTTGTAGACCCTGCCAAACCCACCAAACCCAAGTAGCTGTTTGTCCTTGAAACCCTTTGTAGCTTGCTTGAGCTCCTTGTAGGGGAATCTATGAGGACCAACATCAAGCTCCCATGGTTCAATCACATCCCTATTCTTATACCAGCAAACTATATAACCAGCTAATCCCAAAGCAATAAAGAAGGCAACAACTGACGATAATGAACTCCCCAAAATCAAGCCAAAATGGGTCTTCTTTGGCTTTGGGAGGGTAGGAAGGGAGGATAGATCAAGAGGGGTGGCTTGACCATTCACCTTGAAACTCCATCCCATGATGTAGTGTGAGCTTGCAAGCAAACCAGTGGAAGCTGAAAACCCCACGTACATGAACTCATCCAAATAGGGAGAGAGGTCCACATCATAAGATAATATACTCCTATCAGGCTTGTTGGATGAAAGAGAAAGGCTAACATTAATCTGCTTCTTAGCTGAATCATAATCAATCCAAGCTAGGATTGTCTTCCTACTCTTCATAGTGATATTCTGAGCAGTGGAATTCCCCTCAACATAGTAAGCTGCAGGAGCAGAAGCATTTGAAACCATGCTATTAAGATTGATACCTACATGATTATCATTGATATCCTTGAATTCAAAATCCTGAACCTCATCAAATTCAACAGCAAAGATACGATTAGTCAGATTCCCGTTATCAGATGAATTCAGAAGCCCAAGATACTGGCTAGGAAGGGCACTAGGGAGCTCCTTATTGGGGGCAAAAGCGAAGGCAAAGCCATGCCCGCCAAGTGTTTGAAACTGGGGCGCTATGGCAAATCCAAAAACTGTTGAAAACGAAACAGCTTGCCCATTACTAGAGCTCTTTACCCTGACTGGAGATGAGTAAAAAGCATGACCCAGAAGCCTAGAAGTGTCATTGGTTAATTGAAGCATGCCATTTTCCAAGATCTTGGCATTTCCATTTAGGGTTAGATTGCCACCGGCATGATTGAACCCACTGAAGTAAAGACTTTGGCTTTGGCAAAGAAAAAACGGGTTGATGAAAAGGGCAAAAAGAAGAACAACCCAGAAAAGATTGAGCTTTGAGGCCATTGTTTGAGAGCAAATCAGAGTGAGTCAAGCATAGTTGAGAGTCAGAATGGTAGTGAGGGCTGTGCGATTTAGGGTTTGGTGGGTTGGTTTCTAATTCCAATATCTCCCCTTTCTGGAGAGGGGAAAAGCAGGGGGAGGAAAGAGAATGGTGGGCTGTAAAGTGGAATGAAGAACAGAGGAAGTGGTTCCACTAATGCTTAAATCAACTGAGAGGCCAATATGGGGGGGCCTGGCAAATCAATACTGTGCTAAGTTGAATGAGCTATGACTCACAAATCAAAGAGTAAACCCGGCAACATTTCTTTTTCTAATGAACAGGACTTGCATCCATTCAAATTTGCCACTTTGCGTCCCTCCGTTCATCCTTTCCCTCTCAATCTTCCTGGCAGCTTAGTTAAGTTCGAAATTTCTGAATTGTGGACCTTCACCACACCTAATCGAATGCTTCACTTTCACCTACCCAAAAAAAAAAAAAGGTGATCGCTTTGTAAAAAAGTTTTTACAATTTATCCCATGTTATATATAGTATCAGATTTTTCTAATCTTAAGATTTTTTAAAAAAAATATATATACATTTATCTTAGCATTTCATATATTCCTAAACAGGAAAACCTTATCACACCTTCTTTAATACATTTTTTACATAATTGAAAAATAAATTTTTCATTTTGTGACAGATAAAGCAGAAAAAGGTAATAGTACCAAAAAGTTGCACGAATTAACACTTTCTTTCTTTTTCTAGTATGAAATATTGTGAAAAATGAATGACTTTATGATTGATGCCTATTTACGGCTAGACCATCAAATATCGATCGACAATTGACAAACTTTAAACATTTCATATCATGAGAATCTTCACCTTTTACCCATTTGTTTCATGTAACTTTTTAGATTTAACGACACACATGGACCATACTTTTAGTAGCCCCAAAATTAAAAATATTGCAAAATATTTTTCTTGCATAAGTAATAAACACCAAAAATCTCACACATAATTTAAGTTCCCCTTTATTCTTTAAAAAACTCATGTATTCAATGAAATTGGCTTTCTTAAGTATTAATACTTAATTAATGAAACAATCTATAAGTAAAAAATCGTATGACATGATGGTTGATATTTCTTTTGTTCATTTCGTTAGCTCTTAGGTGATATTTGGAATAATAGAATTTTCATAAAGTGGGACTAGAATTATTTTTGTGAATAGGAATTTGTTTATAAATTTCCACTCCATTGTCAGGTAAGTTAGAACTGGAAATAAAATAAAAAAATTTATAAATATATCCTTAGTATAAATATATGATTTTATAATTTAACAACAATTATTTTAGCTTACTGTTAAACTCATACTTTTGGGAGCACATATTCTCAAGAATCATATCAGTAAATATATATGAAAAATTAATATATAACAAATACATGTGTAAAAAATATACACATGCAAACAATGAGAGCATGTACTCCTAAAAGCACATAAGAAATTGCCAAAACCGAAAGCCTTCATCACTAGAAGCAAAAGATAATTGGATGCCAACCAACCTAGTAATACAAACAATAGCAAGCAATTAGTTTAATTTAATAACTGTTCTTTTCAATTTTCAAAAATAAAAATTCAATATAATTGTTGGATGACAATTATATCCACTAACCTAGTGATCATTATTTATAGGACGCATAAATGGTATCTTAAACTAGTCATAATTTAAAAATAAAAGCCAGTCAAAGCTCGACATTATTTGTTTTTCCACCTGTTCTTTTTGTTTTTTTATTCGCGACTTTTCATTGTTAGTCTTCTTTGTATAGGCCATATTTGGCAAACAGTTGTTAGCTGTTTGTATTAACTGTTAGTTCTTAGCTGTTTGTATTAGTTGTTTGAATTAGCTGTTTGTAGAAAAACTATTTGGTGAAATTAGCTGTTTCTAACAAAGTTGTGAGACAAAAAGCTAATTCTCCAAAAAGCTCTTCTAAAACGCTAATCAAATTAGCTTTTTCAAATTAATTTTTTGGACCCAAAAAGCTACTCTATACAACAACAACTCCCAGTGTGGGTCCCGCTTTCGCAGAGCCTGGGGATATTCAGTTGTAGGCAACCTTACCTCTACCGGCATTCCTACCCGTAGAGAGGCTGATTCCAAGAGACCCACGAAAAGAGTTTTGTGAAAATAATTTATAAAATTAAGATTTTGCGAAAACAATTAATGCGAAAACATTTTATAGAAGAAATATTCCATAGTAGGGACGTCGGAGATAAATAAAAGATAAATACAAGATCAGTTGCTGAAGTTATGAAATGAAACGGCAATAAAATGGAGGAAGGCAATACCTGGACAGCCAGCGGTAAGTAGACGAGAACTCTTCTCAGAAGACAGTACATCCTGCATGCGAACACCACATACAAAAAAAAAAAAAACCTACGGGGTCGACTTTCCGCGATCTAAGGTCCTAATCCTCTACCAGCACTAAACTACCGTAGCAAAAAAAAAACTACAAGGTCGACTCTCCGCGATCTAAGGTCTTAATCTTATCCCGCCACAACTTTCTATCTTGTGCCATGTCCTCCGTCAAACCGACAACTTTCAAGTCCTCTCTAATCACCTCCTCCAAACTCTTCTTTGGTCTTCCCTTCCCTCTTTTGCCTCCGGGGATGTTGATCCTCTCACATCTCCTCACTGGAGCATCCACACTCCTCCTCTTCACATGATCAAACCACAGGAGTCTTGTTTCTCTCATTTTATCTCCGATGGGAGTTACTTTGACTAAGTCCCTGATAACTCCATTCCTAATTCTGTCTATCCTCGTATAACCACACATCCACCTTATCATCATCATCTCTACTATCGTCAGCCTCTGAACTTGCGTCTTTTTCATGAGCCAACATTCCGATCCATACAGAACGGTCGGTCTAACTACCATATGATAGATTTTGCATTTCAATCCAATGGGCACTCTCTTATCACACAACACACCTGAGGTATACTTCCATTTTTGCCAACCTACTTTTATTCGCTGGCTAATATCTTCGTCAATATCCCCATTCTGCTGAATGATCGAGCCTAAATACTTAAACTTATCGACCTTAGATATCGGCCTCCCCTCCATGATGACTACTCTCCCCGCTTCTACCCTTCCACTAAAACAACAATGAATGTACTCCGTCTTCGATCTACTCACTCTAAGACCTCTAGATTCCAGAGTGTGCCTCCAACGCTCCAGCTTGTCATTAACTCCTTGTCTGGTCTCATCAATAAGAACGATGTCATCTGCAAAAAGCATACTCCAAGGTAACTCATCCTGAATCTCTCTTGTAAGTTCATCCATAACTAGAGTGAACAGAAAATGGCTCAAAGCAGAACCCTGATGCAGGCCCATACCAATGAACAAGTCATTAGTGACCCCTCCTAGCGTCCTAACACTCGGCCTACCTCCCTCGTACATATCCTTAATAACTCGAATATACACAATTAGCACTCCTTTCTCCTCTAGACATCTCCATAAAACTTCATGCGGAACTCTATCATAGGCTTTCTCTAGGTCAATGAATACCACCATGTGGAGATCCACAAAAAGTTACTCTATCAAACACCTAAATTATCCTTTTCACTAGGTCAAACAGCTAATTTTGGTCAAAAAAATTCTTTTTGATAAAAAAACTCTCCAAAAAGTTGTTTACCAAACACTCCCATAGTTATTCTCTCATAGTTTTTCTGCAACCCACAAAGTAAGAACCCCACCACCAAGAAATTAAGATCAGGTTCATGGTCAGAATATTCTCTTGGTCCACAATATTAAAAACGTATATTACGAATAAATTTATATGTATAATAATCCTGATTTCGTTTATTTATTGGAATGTTTTTAGATTTATCAGAAATGTCTCTTTCCTGGCAGAATATATTAGAGGGGAAAATGTTGACCGAAGATCCAACAAGTTTAAGTTTGGTTTTTGAGGAAAAATATAAAATAACCATTGATGATCCCCTCCCCTTGCAATTTTAGATTTTCATTTAGACAATTCGGTTTCGAATTTATTTTAGGTGCTTATACCTGTCTTTTAGCATCTCAAAAAAAAAAAAAAGTTAAGCGAAGCCTTTAAGATTAAATACAAACTAGCAACACAAGTGGATTTAAGTGTTTTAAAATTTGTTTGCTTTATATAAAGTCTAGAATTTGAATTATATGAATAACAAAACTCGATTTTTAAGAGCTAAGTCTTTATGAATCAATAGTACTCTAATTATAATAATATTGATTAAAGACCCCAAAAAAGCAAAATGATGAAAAGATTTTGTGGGAAATTTTTATTGCAAAGAGCAAAATTAATTGAGTTTAGTATTTTTAATATATTGAGTGGAAGGTTCTACTTATCCTCAAAGTAGATGGGAAAGCATCTATAGTCAACATAAAGTAGGGGCGAAAAAACACAAGTCAAGATGAGTTGGACCCACTAGGGAAGTGTGTAATGATAAGTTTCTTACAAGTGGAGCTTGAGATAGTCACTGGTCTTTACCCTAGCTGGCTAATTAATACACATATCCAATTCTATCAAATATTCTTATTCTAATTAAAATCATTATGGCACCCAAAAAATTACAATCATAATAGTGGAAGAAGTTTGATATAACGAGTTGACCTTAAGCCATCCAAACATTGATTAATTTATTAGCATCGACCGTTTTTTATGCACTTGTATGTTTTATATTCAGCAATAATTGAAAAGTCTATCGAAATCGAATTGAAGTAATTCATAATGTGTATGGATAATATATATTCATCTTTTCTTAATGGATATGGTTTGGCGACAATATTTTTAGTAAGAGAAATTGATATTTATGAAGAATCTTTACACGAAGGAAATAATATATAGGGGTTATGTAAAATACATCATAAACCTATTACTAATGTTTAAATATTAATTTAATTTATAACTAATACAAGTCGATTTAAGCAGTTTGACACTTACTTTTATAAAATAAAATTTCAAATTTGAGTCATGTGAATGAATAAAATTTATAATGACCAGTGTATCATTTATTGGAGTTATAAAATCAGTAGCTTAATTGATTAAATTGAAAATAACGATTGAAGATAGTATCAATTTAATCTAATTTATATCATACAATAAAATCACATATTTAATTAGATTAGTGAAGGGTTTATTGTTTAAAGAGTTTAAACGTAGATTGCTAAGGAATGAATTAGACGTTGCGGCTCTCTTGCTGGGAAAACCCATACATGTTGAACTTGTTGGGTAAAGAGTGAAAGTTAGGTGTCTCTTCTCATAAGAGTACGCCCAACTAAATCATCAGCTAAAATTGTCCCAATTAGAAAAGGGGGGAAACAACAATTTGAAGAGAATGAAAATATGATAGAATTTTGATAGCCAGTTTATTGCTGTATTCGCCTCTCAGAAGATGTGATTGATAATGAATTGAAATCCTTGGTTCAACCACGCACGAACATCTTTAATAATATTGGATATTTGCCATGAGATGTGGATCTAGTTAAAATAAATGCAGCTAAGCAAGTACCATGATTAATTAACGGTACTTGTGACCATACCCTTCTACTAAAATGATGGGATTAGTACATACTTTGGTTAATGAACTTGCAATTAGATGATTAATAGAATCGGAAATCAATTAAGCTCAATCTTATAATTGATCATTTGATGAAAAAAAAATATCCATCTAATATAATTGAATGGCTGAATATTTCATAGTGGTGGGAAAGTTTGAACAAATTGAAGCTAAAGAATTATGCCATTTGGACGTCCAGAAAGGATCCACTATGTAGTATATGTAACGTTTAATTTTATTCCATAGCTAATTAGATGATTAGGCCTCCAAAAAAAGCCAAAAAAAAATTGATAGCAGTTGACCATCAATTAGCAATATCGTGAAAGTCGTCCTCTAAGTCTTGGTCAATAACTTCTCGTTCATGAAGTGCTTCTGGAATGTCCACAAGCGTAGATATTTCATATGACACGTTGGAAGCTGGCGTATGATCCACGAAGTACCCGCAGCTATTGGTCTATGGCGTGTTCTGTAAAATTAGTTGTTTTAATATGGTTAATTATTTTACTAATTATCAGTGATTTTATTAGCGATTAACTGCGACCCACTAGTAATGCTGGATGATAAAAGTGGATGTCATCCCACATTGATAAAATAAAAAGAATATAAAAGTGGGTGTTATCTCACATTGACCAAATTGAAAGGTTTGAGCGTGTATATAAGCTTGTGAGTTACTTCACTTATTACCAATTGGTTTTGGGTTAGAACTTCATTTGAGCTTATATGCATAACTCTTTGTTAAAGGCTCAATTGATATAAAAATTTAACAAGTGTTAGTGATTAACTGTTCAACTAGTGATTTAAAACAAATGTGTTTAGCAAATGTAATTGTTAAAATAGCAAATATATGTAAGATGATTAAAAAGAACATAACAAATAAAGGTTTTTAATAAATAAAAAGAAGAATTTTGTTATTTGCAATGCAACCGCTAGGTATAGGTTATGAAAAGTTACTGTCGTTAGTTTTTGACAAACACTACATAAACCTTTAACCACTACCTTATCCACTACTTTATTGAATACTTTTAAATAGTGGTCCATAATATTTAATAACTACAAACTACTAATCTCTACTTCTACCTCTATTATCGAAGACAACTTATGTCTCATATGAACAAACCCCACAATACGGAAGCTAATTAAGGCATGATCGAGATAGCAGGTACTATACTTATGTTTAGTGTGGAATATTTATTTTGTACGCAGTTAAGAAAAAGTCAAATTCAGAAAATGTTATTCATATAGAGAGATTAATTTTAAGAGATTTACAAGGAAAAACCTTATAAAATGTAAATTACATCAACATGGGATCACGCGCAAGTATTTATTAGGCATTAAATATCAAAACTAAGACATTGGTTGGTTGAATTAATATGGCCGAAAATATGTGATATATGCTTTAAAGGCTAGCTGCTTTTATACATGTCCTTTGTATTTGAAGAGTGGATGTCATACATGTTCTTGTTCAGTATTCGCAAATATAATTTAATATTATTGAATATTGATGTTCAACCATGAAAAGTTTCCATGAAAATAGGGTCATATATGCAAAATACAAGCTCAATATAAGATAATTACATTTATATGAAAGGCGATGGGGAGAAATATAGCTCATAACTGATTGTGAGTTGGTGATTCTAGCAATAGTTGGGCAAATAAATTGCTCAATCTTTTATGAAATTTTTTTAAAATGGATGCCTATAAAATTTAATTAACACATACGTATTAAATTTTGAGAAATTAAATTTTTTTTAAAAATTAGAGACCATCATAGAAAATTTTTAAATTCGCTCCTAAACCAATAAAATACGAGAGAGATTAAAAAAGCCTAAGATCTACGGTCGTACATCACTTAGATTAGTCCTTATTGTGACATATATGACTTGGATGTATGGCATGTCTTCCACAAATAATAAAGGAGGAAATTTTTGGGGGGGGAGGGCTTGGATTAGAGTTGGGCAAAATTGACCTTACACAATTACGGATTACCCATTCAAAATCGACACGAAGAAGAAAAGGGGAAGAAACAAAAAGAAGTTAAACAAAAATAGATAACCGAAAGATGTTTCAAAATTTATGTTTAGTGGAAGTTTAAGACTAATAACACATCTTTAAAACTGAAGTTCCACTTGGTGCGTGAAAAGTACTTAGAGGCATTATTTGAGCTTCCTTGAAGCACATAAATAGCGGCATTGTTCGCCTTTATAAATATAATATACAACCAAGTGAGATAAACACTTGAGAGAAAACTATCAAGAATTGATTAGAATGTTCCCCTAAGATTGTGTGAGAGTAATCCTTTGTATACTATTCAAGTGGATGAGATGAGGAGCGTAGATCCTCTATTTTGTCTATAGGAAATACTTTTGTCATCCTACTATTAACATAGTAGAAGTATTTTTTGACTGATAATTCCGCGGGTTTAACATTTGTTTTGGAAGATTTTTCATATAAAATTTGCGTGTCTTCATCTATGATATTTCATTCATTTTTATTGCCTATCTTAACTATACAAAGAGGGAAAAGAGTTCACTTCCGCATTAATAACCCGCTGTTTTCCAATAATAAGAATGTTACGCTCTTTATATACAGTTTCTTAGTGAGCATCCTCATGCGGTTGAGGCATGTTCAACATTCGTGAGTCAAATTCAAAGAGGAAATATGTATAAGAGTATGCTATAAAGTATTTCCAGAGCCTTCCAGCATCATCCTTTGCTGAGAACCTGAGATGCTCCTCAACAATGTCTAATAAACCCAATTCTCCTTTCGTCATCCTGGTAGTTCATTTCTGGATGCTAACATCTGCAACCCAATTCAATTACCAATAGCATCAATAATGGTCACATTTGTAGGTAAGTTATCACTGAACATGCCACATACACTTTTCCCAAAAAGTTAAACATCACAGACAATAACACAGAAAAAGAGATAGTAACAGAGAATTGCAGAACTGAATCCATTTGTAAATCTGATGAAGCAAGCCAACACAATACGTGATTTGCTTACACAAAATTACAGGACATGATCATGATCAGCAACATAACACACAAAACAACACCTGTATGTTAATTACACTATTATTGGAACCCCATTCTGGTTCTAATTTCACAGACAATTGCACACTAATCTTCATCAAATCTTCATCTTAGAAATTGTATACGCAGCTTCCATCATCGCTCCTTGCTGTAGGATCGAAGTTCAGAGCATTCGGGTCACTGCATCCTTCCGGAACTTTCAAATTCCCTTGCTGGGCCGCTTTGCCTGCATTCCCAAACAGAATTTCACAAGAACGTCAGCCATGTAGTCTAATCAAATGTGGCGCGAACCTTGATATAATTAAGGAGGTATAAGCATGTAGTTAGAGGCACTTAACCATAGAAACTTCCTTGCTTGATGGCATCCTCATTGGCATCACCAAGGGCAGCCTCGTTCAAGTACTTGTCGGCAAGTTGGACTCTCTTGACATTCTCCTGCTCCTGCACAAGCATCTGTCCATACTCAAGGAGCTTCTCGAGGGTCATCTTTGGCTGCTCGAACACCGGTGGTGCCTCAAGAGAGTTCACCAGCCTCTTCCCAATATTCTCCACTCCAATGCTGGCAAGGAACTTCCTCACCTCATCATCGTACACTCTGGCCCTCACGGCTCCAAAGAAGTCTACACCACCACACAGGTAACACCTTTATTTTTGCGTTCAATTATAACTAGGCTATGCATATATTCAAAGACGAGTAGCAAGAAGTTGCTTGATTACCAATAGATTGGCCGGGGAAGTTGTCAACAAGTTTGGCAATATCCTCCCTAGGGACATTGTCAATCCTGAAAATACCCATGCACACACCAATCCTATCCTCGCGAGTAGGAGCCCAGTAGAACTTCTCCATACGCCCATCACGGATGAGGGGAGCATACAGAGTCGAAAAGTCATTGCCAGTGACAATAATGGGGACCCTCTTGTTCTCCTGTTTGTTGTACATGCCGGGGAGCTGCACATTGGTCGGGTTGTCAGCAATATTCATGAGGGTTGCGTTCACCATCTGGTTGTTCACAGTGTACTGTGTGGTTCCACCCATACGCCCTGCTCCTGCATCGAGATCATTGATGAAGAGGACACACATTTTTCCCTTGGCGATTATGTCAGCTGCCTCACGATACCTTTGTCTGATCAGCTTTGCAGGCTCTCCTGCGTTCCCACTTTCCAATTCTCCAGCACTCATCATGATTGGGCTGTTGGTTATAAGTTTATATATACGCATTAGTTTAGATTTGGTTGTTAAGAAGGTTGTTTGAACTTTGAAGTGAAGAATGGAATCATAAGCTTACTTGATGCCCATCTTGCGGAAGACAAGCTCACATTGGAAGGATTTTCCTTGACCTTTGCCTCCCCAGATACCCAAAATCAGGGGAACCTAATTTGATCATCTCAAAATAAAAACTAGTTTAGTTCCAAGTCTCTATAACTTTCTTAATTTACCCATACACAATTTCCCAACCAGACTAAACCCAAGATTAGATGAACAACCCAAACTCTTCGGACAAGCTAAAAACGACCCAAAAATAGTATCCACACCCGAAATTACCATATATACCCAACCAGAACACTTATTCTAACTCAGGGTTTAAGTTAATTTAAGGTAGCCTGATTTTGATTTGAACAACCAATTTACTAGAACCACTGATCTAAAACATGATTAACTACTTAAAATTTGTACAAAATAGAAAAGACCTTCAAGTTTTTGGGTTGAAAGTTAAGTACCTTGATGTTGGGCAGGTCCAAGAAGTTCTTGGTGATGTGAACAACAAGCTTGTCCATGAAGGCGGGTGCAATGTAGAAACCATCAACATTGTTGTCCAAACCGCCATACCTAAAATTTCGCGTATAAATCACCATTCAAGTACAAATTCCATTAACAAAACCACTATAAGAAAAATTAAACACACATATACACAGATCATAATCAGGTGGATTAGGTCTTACTGTCTAAGCCCTTTGCTGATGTACTCGTAGGAGCTCATGACAGCATAGTGTGTACCAGAATCCATGGGAGCTTGGAAGAGTGAGTCCACCATACCCTTTCCTCTAGTAATGTCCTGTTGATCATCAGATACATCATAAGCCAAACCAGCCCACTTGTCCTTGCTGGTTTGCTTTTCCTCATCGTACTCCGACACAGCCCTTAAGCTAGTGGAAGAGATCTTCGAGCTGGTGAGCCTTGAACTCGCGACCTTCTTCAAGATCGTGCCCATGAAGGCAGAGCTTGGGATTGATGCCCCTGCACCTGAGCCAGAGCCATTCAGGCTCAACTGCAATTCACAACAGGAAACACAATTCAGTCAAATTGGTGATATCAACAACTAACCAACTAATTAACTAACTTTTGAATAGAGGGTCTAATTAATTATGGCGGGAACTTACCGGTGCCCTGTTGACGGCGCCAATGGTGGAGATTGCGGCGGCCATTGGTGGCGGAGTGGATCCACGGGCCGAGATTCGGCGAGGGTTCAGCTTAGATTAGAGAAGGAGAGAGAATTGCTAGCTGAATTGGGTTTGAGTTTACTCAATCGGTGGGGAGAGAGAATTGAGACATTGATATATATCAAGAAGTGATCTTACGTGAACCAGAAAAATTGTTAATCACATCCGTTGGACGTTGAGTTTATTTTGAAATGTTACCCGCCACACAATCAAGATTACCCTGGTCCACGTGCCGTCAAACAATTGGCTTCCCGCTGGAAGCCCGTGTCTCTGACCTTTGAGGTTGGGATTTTTGCTTTCCCCTTCTCCACTTGATTTTTGTTCACAAATTTCATTTTCTCACTTCGGCCATGGTTTTTCCGTTGGTAAATTCAAATTTAGCAATCTTGATTAACTTCAATTTATATCAATTCACTTTAATTCACTTTACAAAATTTAATAAAAAAAAAATCAATTTCAACCCACCCCAATCCACTTCAATTCTATCTATCGTGCCAAAAAAAAAATCAACTCACTCTGACCAACTTTAACCAACTTCAACAAAAAAAATACCCACTTCTATGAATCTTAATTAATTTTACCCATTTACTAACTCATATTTCCTAATGAAAAGAAAAGATCTATTTTTTGTTGCTATTTGTTACTAGAATTATCCCTCCAATAATTCTCTAGAATTATCCCTCATTTCATTTTCAAAACTGTGTCTTTTTGCTTTCCCCTTGTTGGTTGGTGCACGAAAATGAAAATTATCTCGATAATTTTCCTTGTAGTGATTGTTTTGCCTTATTTACCACAAACTGAAGCGTCCAATTAAAATCACAAATTAATCTAATTTTTTCTTTCGGTATTCATTCTTAGTTTTCTACTATTCGTTAGCGGGCCACAATATGAATTGTTAGTGGCTGTTGAACCCTTCCTTATAATATGTAAGGAGTTTTGATGATAACAAACATAAATGACAACGTAATGCACATACTTGAGTGTTGCACAAAACAGGTCTCCAAACAGGTTGGTGATCAGGTCCTCAGAGCAGCAAATGAAATGAAAAGTCAAAGCACAAGAACAGATGTCCAAACAGGGTGATGCAGTGATTGGAGCAGCGGAACATCTTTGCAATTGAGTCATCAAGAATCTTTTGGGTAGTATTGATTTTTTATTCTTAGATTCTTGTTAATG
>JACYFF010031958.1:106472509-106518124 GCA_017589665.1 Selenicereus undatus
TATATATATATATATATATATATATGTCTATGATAAGAACTGGTTGAATGGTGCAAAGTGAAATAAAGAAAGATGGTTAAAGAAGCTGACTGGTTGATTATCACTAGATATGGCACAAACTGACGAGCAAATAATTATTCACATGGCTTATCCAAAATCGCTATTTCATGGGGTGTTACATGCATCTACAACTATAAGGCTATGATTAACCCTTTGTCATATCTCATATATGGGGTTGTGTTGTAACAGTTCGTCTTCAGTAAGATCCGCTCAAAAAATTGGCGTGGTAATGGTGCTATAGATTGTTGTATCAATGTTATGTTAGTCTTTAATCTTATTCGTAGTGATCAATCATGGAATGTTATAAGAAAATTGAACTCACTTGTCAAGTCCTCGGATATGATCCGATCAAAACTTGCTCGACTTTGGCACTGGACAAACGGAGTTTGAGCTGAGCCGTCCAGAAGGGCTCAACTAGGCTTTAGCTTTTGTTAGTTTCACACAACTTGTTTTTTTTTTTTTTCCTTCTGCCATATGTACTTGTGTGAAAAATATGAAATTACCATTTAAGATGAACAAATTTTTATTTCGACCTGAACTTCTTGAATGCATCAAAAAAAAAAAAAAATCTAGAATTTAACTTTGGCATTGAATTTGGAAATATTCGAGGAAAAAACAAACAAAAATATAATAACGAATCAAGCCGAACTCTAAGTTGCGTAATGTGCATTCCAACCTTAACCTTAACCAAGCCCGATCCTAACCGACTTGGACTTCAGTCAGCTCACCAGTGGCATCTAAGTGCATCATCGACCAACATAAACCTTGGAATTGTTACCATAGACTCGGGTTCAACTCTCATGTTCATATCAACCTTTGTGCCTTATGTATACCACCACCAAAAAAAAAAAAAGTTAACAGTGTCATTCCAGATTTAGCAATGTAGGCCTGAAGCATCACATAAAGAATGAAGTCATCGGGATTGACAACTACAACCAAATTGTACTTAATCCCCTCTTTGTGCCAATTAAGTCACGCAAAACAGCAATGTCATTGGCTCAGCTCAAAAAGGCAATGTCTAGAAGGCCCCCGCCACAATTTTTGGGGCCTCTATTCCCACCAGATTATGCGTTAATAATTGATTAAAGCTACTTTGATTCAATTAAAATATTAAAATCTAAATCGGATTGAAATGCTTTATCAACAGCTTTGAAATGACACAAAGACAAAACTTTTGGTAGTTTTTATCGGAGTAAAATAGGCATATATGTCTCCTCGTGATCTTTGGTGTATATATAGCTCTCCTCACTTTTTAAATGTAGTGTCTTTTACTTCAAAAAAAAAAAGAAACAAACAAATTGATGGGTTGATTTCAATTTATTTTTATTTAAATTCAAGGTTTTAAAATATGATATTCAGATAGATATGAATTCAAATGTCTTGGAATTGTATAATTAAGAATCAATTTTAGTTTGAAAAAAAAAATTAAAATATAGTTTTCCGATTATAATTCTAAGATTTTTCTCTAAAAACTAACGCAAAAACTTAGATAGAACATAATAATTTTTCAACTGTATGATATAACATAATAATTTTGCAACTGTGCGATAGAATGAAGCACGTGTAAATGTAAATGTTCTAAAATATCAGGTTCAAATGCTGGAAGAAAATAAAATAGAAATATGGCACTGCACCATCACAGTTAAAACTTGAGATCGAGAAATGTAAGCAGCACAAAACGTTTTTAAAAATAGGACAAGAAATACGTCTATAATGATATAGGTAAAAAAATATGACAAAAATGTCAAATTCCCAAGGCCAAAAAAAATACTAAATAAAGAGTGCGGAAATCAAAATCCTAAATTGTGAGGAAAAATCTCAAAATACAAAGCAAAAACTTCATAATTTAAGAACAAAACTTCTAGAAGAGCGAATTTCTCTACATATAAACCAATAAATAGGTTAATCTCATAAAAACTAAAGCAGATTTACTTAAATGACATAAGTATCCCCAGATTTGTTGATCGGAACTTTTTTTTAAAACAAAGTATGTATGAATTAAAAAGTATTTCAAATTTTTAAAAGGATGCCCAGAAAATCTATTAATATCATTAAATGCTAAAAAAATAAAAATAGAATACCATTACATAAAACTGCTGGACCTACAACCTATAATAATTAACACCATCACTGTTTATGCATGCAGCACAGTATAACAGTTAGCACCAAAAATTCCCTAAAAAGTAAGCCTCAATCTGTCATTTGTCAATGCTCCCCTAATTCCCTAAACCCACCATTTGGTACCCTTTGAGAGCCTTTAATCATCACTATTAAAGCAATGCAAATAGTGATAAACACCCAAACAAAAGTTGTGAATGGCATATTAAAGGTGGTTTAATCATGCTTCCTTAGCTTCTTCTTGTCTGGGAATGATGGAGACATTTGGGCACATAAGATAATCAAAGGAGCATAATTATTGATGAGTCATAAACTCTATATAATTAACCAATCCCTAAACCTAGGAAACTTGCATACAACACATTTAATTATGGTTTTAATCACTAGCTTAAATTAATTTGAGAGTTAAAAGAAAAAGTGATAAATAGCTAGCCGCCATAACCATGCACTAGATCTTGATTGAGACATGGGAGCATAGCATGATCAGATGACACACAACTTAGCTTTCCGTTAAATCCTCAAACCCAATCAAGGTCCCCATGCATGGCAATGAGCTAGCCAACTAGGGTTGATTTTGGATGTCCTATATATGTTTTGTGTGCTGTGGTAGGCAAAAAGGGCCCTTTAAATTAAGCGTTGGGGCTCATAATTATGAATGAATTTCCCTAATTACTGTGGATCTTTTGGTGGTGATTGGTGAATACTGTAATCGTGATTCATGCTATGCTTGATGGTGATATTGCACTAATTAAGCTAATTGAGTGCTTCGAATCATGTGTGCATGGGGTTAAGTTGAAAATGCTGGAGGCTTTAACTTCGTGGCTAGGGCATGTGTAGAGTTTGAAAAACTCACACTTCTACTCTATGTGTCAAAATCACGCACATGAATTGTTTAAAATAATTATACATAAGCTGTCTGCTATAAATATTTAAAGGAATATGTTATAACTAATAAGGATATATGCAATGGTGGACTATCTTGTTTAATCCGAGTTAGTGGTGTAATAAAAACCTTACTTGAGTTTATAGTGCGACCATTAGTTTTATTCATCTCTATTATTGGATCACTTCAGTAAGGCATATTAATAATGGAAGATCATAAATGTTCCTACTGTAATAACATACATATATATAAGACAAAGGTTATCGGAATATTCCAAGAATATGGATTTTATTTGGTCAACAAGTAATGTGGAAGTAATAACATACATATAGATAGTAAGTCCCCCCCCCCCCCCCCAAAAAAAAAAAAACCTCATAGTTTGCCCATTTTGTTGGGCAAAAATGCCATTAATGGATTCTAAAGGATGGTCCATCAGCACAAAACCGCTTCCCTTATCAGCATACATATTTGAAGAATGTGGAAGTAAGAGAGGAAAAACTAAGCTCTAGCTCTACCCTTCCGAGGGTCCCACACAAAAAATACTCACTCCGTCGTCTCGTAGGTATTGTCGAAAACATTCGTTTCTATGGTCCCATTTTATTGTCAAAGTTCTCTTTTCCAATGATCTTTCTCTATTTTTAGTGGTTGGATATAATCATTTCCACAATATAAACTGCATTTTATGCTTATTTGCTTATTTTGATACATTCCCGAAATTTGATAGCTAATATGAAATAGAGGGAGTATTAAGAGGAGCAGCTGATCGACTCGCTACTTATTATGTTTTGAGTATGGAATGCATATGAATTATGTAAGGATTTGAATGTAATTTTTGCAATAGTTCCTATGTTAATGTGGTTCAGAAAAGCCTAATGTTTGAAAGGAGATCATTAAAATCACATAGAAATAGTTGCACAAATTGAAGAACTATATGAGAAGGGAACTGAAAGTCTACTCCATTAATTAAGGTTCCGTGCCTAGCTCCCCAATACCATGCATAGACCTAGTAGATTTCCCACATCAAACAGAAGTCACGTACATGCAATTACTTTATGTTTGCATGTTTTTTTTTTCTCGATAATTTGTATACTTACAAAAATAAGAAAAATGACTAGCGTAAAAGTGCAACTCGTCTTACAATATGTCATAAAACACGCCATATCAAAGTTAACTCCTAATATCGCCATAGGTCTCCTACAAATTGAAGTTAACTTTATGTTTGTATGTTGCACTTATTTGAACAATATAGATGCCACTTGCAAGAAAAAATAAGTGATGTGGTAATCTTATGGCATCTGTGAAAGCTTTCATTGAAACCCTAATCCAAGCTAATTCCTTAGTCTCTCATGCATCCCTAGGATATTACTGTATCTCGCATCTTCTTCCATATTTCAACATTAAATTAAGGGTGTGTTTGGTAGGGGGGAAAATCATTTTCTCATAAAATCATTTTCCATGAAAAATATTTTTCCTAGAAAAATGATTTTCCACTTACATTTTCAACTGTTTGGTAGAATAAAAAATCATGTTCTTTCCACTTCATTTTTTGCTATTTGATAGAATGAACCTCCCATCCTCACTTCATTTCGTTTTACCATCAACCCCCTTCCCTGCTCACTATTCTGACCTGACCCAACCAACGAATTCTATTACTCTCTCCTCTTCAAAATCAAACCCAAAACATAAGTAAGAAATATACCCAGTAACGAACTCAACAAAAGAGATAATCAACATTAATAAATTTCAATTTTTTCACTATTCTCAAGGATTACTTAGTTGACTTTGAGTGATATTAAATCCAGATTAAAGAAAATGATGAACGGGGCGACGATGAGTGTTTCAGATTGCGAAGTTCTTCAAAAGGGCAACTGTAACAAGATCAGAGAACTCAAAAAATAATTACAGAGATTAATGATGGAAATCATCGATGAACATGAAGAAGAGGGGAAGAATGAGAGACGAAATGAGAATGAAAATAGAGTGATTCTAGGCACAATTAAAAGAAAATAGAACGAGAGATAAAATTGGGTTTGGAAAATCGTTTTCTCTACTTTTTCAAGGGAAAACAATTTCCTTCAAATAGGGTAAAATGATTTTCCCCTGAAAATAATTTTTCCCTTTTTGTTTTACCAAACGGCGTAAAATGAAAAAATTATTTTTCGAGAAAATGATTTCCCCCTTAACAAACACACCCTGAGAGACAATATGACCCAATCTATCATGATTACCATGTACAAAAACAAAGCTCAGATCTGTACTTGCTCTTATTATTAGTATACTGGTATATCTTAAACGAGATAGAAATCCCATTTTAAAATACAGTTAAGAATTAAATAATTTTGCCATTTGTCTTCACGCACCCAATCATAGCAATGATTATCCAAATTCCATTAATACACTAAACTACTACTCCTTGGGTTCAATTAATTAAGCAAATTGCACATACTAAATCAAGCAAGGCAGGACCAAGCTTTTTCAGTTATTCTGATTACCCACATAAAAATTATGAAAATGCACGACCCCTCCTCTCCCCCCCCCCCCCCCAAAAAAAAAAAAAAACCCATTAATGAAAAAAGTAACAGTGTAGGCCATAAAGGAGACCCAAAAGAGGCTAGCTTTCTAAAATAAAGCAAGCATTGTCCCTAATAAACCACCACTAAATTAGCACAAAGAATTAATTTCCCTTAATCATGTTCCCCATGCATGATCATATCATCACTATAAAAGGCAAATCCTGGTTTCCCAAACGTAATTAAACTAATCAACAACATCCAAGCAACTAACTAGCGAGAGAGAGAGAGAGGTTAATTAGAGAGAGAAAATGACAGGGGTGAGTACATCATGTGGAGCATGCAAGTTTCTAAGAAGAAAGTGCACAAATGAGTGTGTATTTGCACCTTACTTCAGCTACGATGAAGCTGCTGTGCATTTTTCAGCCGTTCACAAAGTGTTTGGTGCCAGTAATTTCTCAAGGCTACTTCTTCGTCTTCCTGAACAATACAGAAGCCAAGCTGCCATTTCTGCTTCTTATGAAGCTCTGGCTCGAATGCGAGATCCTGTCTATGGCTGTGTTGCTTACATCTATGCCCTTCAACAAGAGGTTTGCTTACTATAATTGCATAATAAATCACTCCTTAATTATGATTAACTAGCGTGTTTTAATTTAGTTTCGAAGTTTAAGTATTCGTTGGTTACGTACGTGTTTAATAATTAAAGAGTAGCCGGCCTAAAGAAGGAGAGTTATCAACGTAGGGCCTACATGGGGAAATATTTTCAATGTACTTGGTACCTACCAGGCTACCACTCTATGTTGTGGGTTATAACTCAAGCAAATTAAAGCAAGTAACTTGTAATTTATTGCTGACAGTCCAGCTCCAAAGATACAGAGATATGAGATGTCCTAAGTGAAGTGAAAAACTATATTCAATATTTTGTACAACTCATATGGCAATCTTAGTAGTTTGAAAACAATGGAAAATGTTAAAAATTTAAAAATATGCAAGACAACAATGTGTTCCATTGGGCGGGAGGGTACGTCTATAGTACATTATAACTACGTTGAGCTTCTTTAGTCTAATTACAGTGTTAATTACTTGGAGCGATGTGAAATGGTCGGTTAATTTTCATGGAAATATGAGCAATTAGGTTTTTTCCCCCCTACCTAACCCTACTTTTGATTAAACGAATAATAGAGATAATGTAAGACGAGAGTTGAAATTGGTACCTCAATTACATACATATATACTACTTTTGGCCTATCAAGCGAAATAATCAACTTGAGAGCTACTCATAGTCTTGGCCTATCAATTTAAGTTCAACTTTTGGGTTAAGCTTCTAGTCTTAACGTTAGTTTGGAAATCTACGAGTCAAACTTGCACATCAAAGTTATTACTAACAAATGTTAGGTAAAGGTCACGTTCAAATTTACGTTATTCTTACCAATTCAACATAACTTTCGGAGTAAATCTATTCGATTTGAATAATACTAGATAAGTCCGGGAGGGGACCCTCCAAAAAGATGTGCATTGACTTGGGCACGC
Source organism: Selenicereus undatus (assembly GCA_017589665.1). Taxonomy (NCBI): domain Eukaryota; kingdom Viridiplantae; phylum Streptophyta; class Magnoliopsida; order Caryophyllales; family Cactaceae; genus Selenicereus; species Selenicereus undatus. The sequence goes on from JACYFF010031958.1 coordinate 106,479,611, forward strand.
ACATGTAGCCAATTGGGAAGTGATCGAATGCTAAATTTTGTCATTATTTGCCATGTATCATTGACTTTCTTGGCAGCTCAACTAACCATAGTAACCCTGGCACATTGTAGGTGGCCAATTTACAAGAGGAGATAGAGATCCTAGGCAGCCATATGAGCTTAGTCAATCTAAAGCCTACTTGGGTGCCTACTGATAATAATTGTGGAAGTTGTCAAGCTTCTAACAACTTCATCAATAATAATACTTCATCATCACAGCCATCTTCACTTGGGGAGAGTCCCATGAACCTTCTAGAACAATGGAGCACTAGTACAAATTACCATCAGAAGCAAGTGGTGCCTATTCATGCTGAATTTAATGGTGCTTACGGCAGCAATAATGTCAGCACAATGCTTCCTCAATCTATGCCAATTTGTGATGATCTTTTTGGGATCTCTCATCAGGCAATGGTTGAAGGGCTACTTAATCAGGATATCTTTGATGCTCAACAATGGCTGATTAACTAAGGAAATTTCATCTTGCACTGGGCATATGACATGAACTATCTGTGTATATGTGTACTGCCAATTAACTTTTATGTGTACTATGGCAAAAAATTAAGTATCAAGGACCGAAGCTATGGGCCCTTGTCATCTTACGTGTAATCTTATATATTTTGTAGACTAATATTAGTTTATCTAACGTGTGGTGGATCTAACTAATATAATATAGAATTTATCTCTACTATTTGTATTGTACACTCGCATTTATATTTGGATCTCCAATCTGATAATATCCATATTTTGATTTGAATTTAACTGGAACCGTATTGGTGAGTTATATTAGATAAATTCTTATTCCTACTAGAGTAAATGAGTAATAATCCATGACAGAAACCAAGACTCACAATAATGTATTGAACCGATCGGTCTCCTTTTTTGTTTCTAGGGCTTTTGGAAACAACTTATACATACAACTTCAATAATTTGGAAATCCAATAAGGTATAAATGGACAAAATATGTTCTTAAACTCAAATTGGAGTGTTTTCGATTTTCCCTTACATGCTGAAGTTATCCACAACACAAAACTTTAAAGATGCTCGGACATGATTCTCATGATGATTGATCCCAAGTTGGTATGTCTCGACTCTCTTTTGTACACTAGCACCTCGGGGTCCATTTCACTGCAAATTATATCACATGGACCTGACACCTTTTTAAAAAAAAAAAAAATGCATACAGATGTGAGTCATCTAGTCGTTCATCGATTTATATATTTGCTATTACCCTTTGTTATTCAAATCATAGACTCGACTCTGCAACCTGCTAACTTTTTTGTTTTTAATTTTTTTTCTTTGTATTTTATTTATTTCTTGTTTCTTCAATTTAAGGAGTTAAACATTTATTTTTTTATATTTGAACAATCTATTGTATCAAGTTGAGCATTTTGTTTTGCTCAATTAAGCATTTCCCGAATCTATAATTCCGAAACTATAATATAGCCGTTATTCACTAAACCCAATTCACCGAATACTCAATTGGCTCAAATTCAATCCTGAATTACAAAGGAAATTAAATACCAGTTGATTACAAAGTCCTTGAGCAAGATTAGGTCAATAATTAGCCGGAAATCTAATGATAGCTACTTTTTCAAATGACAGCGAGCTATCAACCCCGCTTTCAAATTCGGTGGCTCAATTAAAACGATCTCATTTCTTATCATTACATAATTCAATTTATCCACATAAAAAGACATTCCTTTTGAAAATACATGGCCAAAATTAAAAAATAAAAATGAACATCACAAATTAAATACATAATGCAATTAAACAAGTACACTAACTAATTGACTTCCCTTCTCTTACTACCACTAGTAATGAAGTTTTTTTGGGGGGAAAATTGTTAGCCTACCTAATAAAAAATAGGATTCCAAAAAAAGGAAAAGTAACTAATTTAACAGGAAATCTAAAACCTTCAAAATTTATAGAAATTGAGAAGGGTAAAACAGAGCATATCTTGAGCAAAATTACGAAGATGGTTTTTAATATGAAGATGGTGGGCGGGGAGGGGGCGGAAGAGGAGGAGCCCAGAACATATCATGAGGCATCTGCCCACTATACACACCCATGCCCGCCATTGTCACTGAACTCGCCGGTGCACTCGCCTCCGCCACCGCCGTCGCCTCCATGCTTCCCACCGCCACCGCCTCTGCCCCTGCATCCCCGCCGCCATCTCCGCCCTCGACCTCCTCCTCCAGCGGCAGCCGCTCGTAGGTGGCGTTGGTGAACGTGGCCGCGATTACCATCACTGGCCCGGAGGCAACCAGCGGCCCCATCACGCCGCCGCCCACCACCTGCCCCTGCCCGCCGGCCAAGTACACGGTCAACCCAGTTGCTCCCGGCGGCGATGGCGCCGGCAGGAAGGCGCCGGAGAGGGAGAGGATTTCGAACCGGCCGTGGAGGGTGACGACGCCGCCCGGAGCCGCCGGCTGACGGAGGGTGACGTTGGCGACGATGCCGCTCCCGCTGAGCACCGAGATCCCGCGGTGGCGGCGCTGGGCGAAGGTGGCTAGACACTCGACAATGTCGGCCCCGGTGTTGATCTCCAAGACGTGGCTCCTCATGGCGTTGGGACTCTCTTTGGTGATGACCACCGGCGGCTTGGGCTTGTTCTTGGACCCCGGGGGCCTACCCCTCGGGCGCCGCCCGTTAGCGGTGCTGGCGCCGCTGGTGGGGTTGTGGTTGTCCTCGGAATCGGGGTTGTTGTCGTCGGAATCGGCATTTGGGTGGTTGATCTCTTGGTCGGAGCTGCTGAGGTGAAGAGAACTTGACGACATCTGATTTGCTCCTCCTGTCATGGGGTTGGGGATATTACCAGCTGATGCCCACCACCTGTTCGACATATTGTCCCAGTGAAGAAGTCGCTTTCTCCTCCTCTTGCGTTCCTTGCTTTGCTTTGCTTTTCTTTTAACCCTTTTTTCTTACCAAACAGGGGCGAATTCCGGTTTGCTAATATGATGATAATTGTAGTTGGAAGGTCAAAGCCAACTTTGTGTCTATTTGCTGGGGCCTGGGGAGTTTTGGTAGCTACTAGCTGGGTGTTCTAGATCTTGTCAAATCGTACTCAACACAACAAATTGTTGGTTGGGGTCACATTGAATTCAGCCTCTGTGGACTACTACTAATAAGCAGTTTTCTGTCTTACCCAAGTTGAAATCCCAGAAGCCCACCAAACTTGAATGCAGGAATAGGTGAGAGAAAACTGTGATACGAGACGCGTAATCAGAACCCAGTTCTTTCTGGGAGTGTGTTAATAAAGAAGGCATGCAATGCAATTAAAGATCTGGGGGCGTTTCTAAAGCCTTAAAATGCGTGCCCTGGAATTGCGTCGTAAAGCGGCATTTGTGTTTCTGATACGTCCCTGTTTCACATTCAGTCAGATTCAGGGGATAGATAAGAATGAAATGAAGGACGAAGAACAGAGAAGGTGGGGAAGAGTTGGGGGGTGTGACTTGTGAGATTGAAAGGGCGGCAAAGGCGGTCTAGTTGCTGCGTCTTGTTGTGAATTATGATACGTGAGAATTAGGATTACGATTAGGAGGAGTTGGGATTGTAGGAATAGGGGGATTTCCCATATGGGAGGGTCACTTCACTTTCTCTCTCTTTATCTTATGCTCGTGGGGTGGGGTCCCTGGGGAGTGGGCCTTTACTTTTTAGGGTGGCTGTCCTAATCTTTAGGGTACACTGCCCTGTTTTTGGCAATAACACAAGAACTGTAGTGGTTTTGCGCCAACCTGGACCGTTATCAAAACGGAAAGTAACAGAGACAGATACATATATGTCGTTTAGGCAAGGTGACACTGATAGAATTATCAATTTAAGCGTCTAATCTTTTACTAAAATGTGGACTCATGAAAGAAGGTCAAGGGATGTTAAATTTAGATGTAAGAAAATAAGGAATTGTTCGAATGTTTCTTGATACTGCATATGGATAGATAAAGTGCAAGAAAACCAACTCCGACTTATATAGAGCGGTTGTGTTTATGAAGGGTTTTTTTTTTTTTGGTTTAATATTAGTTGTAATCAAACTGATCAAGTTGAAGTCTTGTTAGAATTGGCTTGGTTCAGTGAGTATCCAAGTTAAGTGGAATACATTGCGTTTTGAGTTTGGGCTAAGCATACTTTTCGTTGAGTTAACTATTAAACTCGACCTAGCTAATTAATCTCAAAATTGTACCCCCCGACCCACAACACAAGTGCATGATGTCAATCAAGAGATATCAAATAGATCAATTTAAGTAAATTGGTCTAATTTTCATGATTTTCTTATACCCAATTTAAAATTTACCTCAAAACGGTATAAGACATATGTTTACACTAAATGATTGAAATTTAGCAAACTTGAAGTTAACATGTGGTCATTTCGTGTGAAGTTTGTGCTATGTGAAATTGAGGACATGGAAATTCAATGAGGATGAGGGTAGTAGCAGCGAGTTGTAGGGGAAAAGAATGAAATGACTTAGGTCTGTTTTTTTTATTGGTAAATCTTGATTTTTCATTCTTTTCAACTCCTTTTAGAAAAATCTCACTATATTTCATTACGTTGATTATTCCACATTCGGTCTCACTCTTTTCTACTCTTCATCTAAAAAAGCTCACTCATTTCGTTTAAAAAAAAAAAGGAATAGCCTGGTGTACAAGCACTCCATATTTACGCAGAATTCGGAGAAAGACCGCAACCAAGGGGTAAATTTGCCCACCTTTGAAAAAAGTCACATTCCACCCTGCCTATACTCACTTGTTTCCACTTTCTTTCTTTTTTTGTACTCCAATTTTCCACAAAAAAGTAAGAGGTGCGTGCATGGGTTTAGCCAGTGGAGTGTGAGTTCCCTATGTATATGTGTCTGTCTTATCGATCACAGAAAAGTAGCTCACCTATCTTTCTTGATTGCTTCAATTCGCTCTTTTGGGAGAAGTGATTGATTCGTACGCAGGAAGCAGCATGGTTTTGAAGAAACTTTGAATTTGCCCATTTTAGCTTTTTGCAACCTGCAACTTGCAAGGGCCAAATTAAAAGCTATGTACTACATACAGAGTAAAAACTGTGGGCATACAATGGAGCAAAACAAAGGCAGGCCCTCCTCTTCCTCTCTCTCCCAGTCTCCCCCACTATAGCCCCACCTTAAATATCATACCTAAGTGTTCATGAACTAACTCAACCAAAAGCTTAAGCTGATGGTTGAAAGCTCAAAAATAGATTTATCCTTTAACACGCCCCCTCACGTGAATGTCTTTTGAGCTTGAAGCGTTGATGGTGCAAAAGCTCCCCCTACCTTGCACAATAAATCAATATGGGGACCGCTGATGTTCGAACTTGAGACCTCTCGCTCAGAAAGGCTCTAATACCATGTTCAAGAACCAACTCTACCAAAAGCTTAAACTTATGGTTGAAGGCTTAAGAATAGGTTTATACTCTAACACATTCCTTCATGCGAATGCCCTTTGGACTTGAAGCATTGATGCTGCAAAGACTCCTCCTACTTTGCGCAATAAATCAATAGGTTTATCCTCTAACATTTAGAATTTGTTCTTTTCGTTGAAACATATGGGTTAGTAATGAATGATGTTAGTTGAGATTGATAGAAATTGGTTGAAATAAGTTAAAATGAGTATTATTTTTTTTTTGAAATATGTTGAAGTTAGTTGAAATGGGTTGAATTTTTTTATATAATGGATAAAAGTTGGTTAAAATAATGAAAAGTGAGTTGAACTAAGTTAAAATTTATTGAAATTGCTGAAGTTAGTTGAAATGAATTGGAGTAAGTTGAAGTTAATTCAGGTTAGTAAACTAGGATTTATCAATGAAAAGAACATGGCCTTCATGACTCCATTACCAATGAAGCCAAAGTTTCATGGGCTGTGATTCTTTTTAAAGTCCGCAAACAGGCCCAACTAAGCGTAAGCCCATCCGCAATCTGCATGAGCCCATTAACAGCGTGCAGCCCATGGAGTAAATCTTGGTCTAGGAACACATTTAAATAAGACTTTTAATGCTTATGGATACGCACTTGTCAATATATATTAGTAACGGTTAATATAGACACAATTCGATCCTATATATTTGATAGCAATTTTTGAAACTTTACAACTATACATATCAACCATGCACAAAAAGCCCCAGGCCTCCACTAAAAATAATTACATATAATGGACTAATGGAGGCATCCTGGTTCATAAAGATTGGCCTCTAGGCTTCACTTCATCGTCATCGTAAAACTTATATTGTTTCACTAGGAGTGAGTAAGGCTCTCGTGTGCCTTTGAAATCAATTTCTTTACTTATTTTTATTTGATTTTTTCCTATAAAAATGATTCTTTAAATAGTAAAATTTAATGTAATATTGGTTAATTTTGTAGTGCTAATCGAAGAATAAATCATTATATTTTTCAAGCAATTGAGATAAAAAATAGTAATCTAATAAATTAGATTTCTTTTTCATGTAAAGATAGAAGACGAAGGCAGAAAACTGTCCAACATCCTCTCTCCCACTCTAAATAAATAAAAAATAATAATTAGATAGTGCAAAAGTTTCTTATATTGGGAGCAAATGGTACTCTAAAGTCGAAACTGAGACTTAGGTCCTGTTTAGCAAACGGGTGTTAACTATTAGCTGTTTGTAATAGCTGGTAACTGTTTGAATTAGCTGTTTGCATCAGCTATTTATAAAAGAAGTGTTTGGTAAAATTAATTGTTTCTAAAAAATATATTTAGTAAAATTTCATTTGTGCTCTTATCTCTAAATTATTTTTTAATAAAAATATTTTTTCATTTACTAGTTATCTTATTTTCTTTCTAAAAAAAATTAAATTGATATCATATGTACAAATTAACTTTATTGATAAAACCTTAATTTGTTACTGGGTGCACATAATTTGAATTCTTATTATTTTTTTTCTTTTTAACTTGTGTATATCTATCTACCTGATAATTATGTTGTAAGATATTATTTTTTTATTTGCTACATATTTTATTATTATGAATTGAAATTTATATATTCGAATGATTTAATCTTGGATAGATTAAATTTAAATAATACACAACATCAGATATTACTACAAAAGGCTAATGGTATATGGTGTAATTTTTTCAAACTTTTGAGTAGTTATGTCATTTTCACAAACAGTTATTTTCAAAAGGCTAATAGAAATAGCCTTTTAAGAAAGAGCTGTTTGGGTCCAAACAACTCTTCCAAATAACTCGTCAATTAAACACTAATTTAGTTATTTTGAATAGTACAAAAACCTAAAATCTTCCGAAAAGCTCTTTTTCTCCAAAAAGCTCTTGCTATCAAACACTCCTTAATATTGTAATTTCGATTCTCAAAAAGTAGGAACCAATAAACTGATTCCAATCTCGATTCCCAATTTTCTAAGTGCGTATTCCAAAACCGGTTATATGGATGGCACTGGTGTGGAGATTCCCCATCCTAGCCAGGGCCCCACCCTGCATTAGGGAAAAATCACCGTCCCCAATGCGAGTGAGGATGGGGACGGAGACGAGATTCAATCCCTGAGTAGGAATGGAGGTGGGGACGGGGCGAAATTTTACCCCGTCTCCATCCCCATTTCCCCATTCCTGATTGGGGAAAAAACCCTTTCCCCGTCCCCATTTATAATTAAAAGTATATATAAATCATTTATTTATGAACATAAGATTAAGGTTAGATAGAAAAATTTATTTGAAAGAACCCTAACTATATAACCCCTATTTTTCTTCTTTGACTTTTATTGGGTTGTGTTTGAATTCTTAGACTTTGGTATGATTGTGTTGCATGGACTTGTTAAACTTTAATTTGGATTGAATTATAAACTTCAATAAAGTTTATTAAACTTGCGTTGCATGAAACCTACAAGAACTTTCTACAATTAATTGAGTTAAGTTTGTTGGACAACTTGATATTTTATCTAGGATTTAACTTGTAAGATAGTTTTTATATAGAAGAAAAATAAATTTACAGGTAAAAATTCTCATTAAGACCTTTCGGGGACTGAATCCCTAGTGAAAATAGAGACGGGAGGACACTTTTTCTTGCAACGGAAAACGGGGCAGGGGCAGGGACAGGGACGCGCAGCTAAGCGAGGACAGGGATGAAAAATATGTCCTTAACCCCCAATCCGTCTCATTGTCATCCTAACCGGTCATTTATATTGGACCGGCCATATGCAACAACAACAACAACAACAACACACTCCCAGTGTGGGTCCCGCTTTCATGGGGTCTGGGGAGATCCAGCTGTAGGCAACCTTACCTCTATTAGTATTCCTACCCATAGAGAGGTTGATTCCATAAGACCCACAAAAACAGGTTAGATAAAAAGTTTATAGAGAAAACAATTGCGAAAAACCATTTACGGCGAAAACGGAGGGGGGAGGAGAAAAAGGGAGGGGGGGAAAGCAAATAAAGAAGGAGTAGGAGTAGAGACATACCTGAACCAACCAGGGGCGTTTAGTGCCGTCGCATCTCAGAAAGCACGACCTGCAGACAAGCACACCAAAAACCCTACCTGCCCTACACCGCCTAAGCTACTGCCCCCTACGGAGGCGGTCCCCTACAATCCGAAACCTTATTCCTGTCCCTCCATAACCCCCTATCCTGAGCCATGTCCTCCGAAAGACCGACAACTCTCATGTCCTCTCTAACCACTTCTATTAGGCTCTTCTTCGGTCTACCCCTCCCTCTCTTACCCTCGGGAGGGTGAATCACCTTGCACCTTCTCACTGGGGCGGCCACACTTCTCTTCTTCACGTGGCCGAACCATCTAAGCCTTGATTCCCTCATCTTCTCCTCTATGGGGGCCACTCCAGCTAAACCCTTGATTACGACATTCCTAATTCTGTCCAATCTCGTAAAACCACACATCCACCTGACCATTCTCATCTCAGCTACCATCAACCGTTGGACTTGCATCTTCTTTAGAGGCCAACACTCCGAACCATAGAGAACAGCCGGTCTAACTACCATCCGATAGACCTTGCCTTTCAATCCCAAGGGCACTCTCTTGTCACACAGTACCCCTGACGCTGACTTCCACTTTTGTCAACCCATTCTAATCCGCTGGCTAATATCCTCGTCAATGTCCCCATTTTGCTGGATAATCGAGCCCAGATACTTAAATTTTGCGACCTTCGGTATGGCCCTCCCATCAAGTACGACTTCTCCCCCCTCTTCTGTCCTCCCGCTAAAACAAGAGTGAAGGTATTCTGTTTTCGATCTGCTCAACCGAAAGCCCCTAGTCTCCAGCGTATGCCTCCAACTCTCCAACCTGTCGCTCACCCCCTGCCTGGTGACGTCGATAAGAATGACGTCATCTGCAAATACCATGCACCATGGCACCTCGTCCTGGATTCCTCTAGTGAGTTCGTCCAAAACTAATGCGAAAAGAAATGGGCTTAAAGCGGAGCCCTGATGCAAGCCCAAACTAACAGAGAAGTCATTGGAGACCTCTCCCGGAGTCCTAACGCTCGTCCGCCCGCCCTCGTACATATCCTTGATTACGCGAATGTACGCGAACGACACCCTTTTCTCTTCCAAACATCTCCACAAAACCTCTCTTGGAACTTTATCATACGCTTTCTCCAGGTCTATGAACACCATATGGAGATCCCCATTTCTGTCCCTGAACAAGCCCATGAGCCCTCTGAGGAGGTAGATCGCCTCAATGGTCGACCTGCCTGGCATGAAACCAAATTGGTTCTCTAAAATCGTTACTTCCTCTCGCAGCCTTCTCTCAATCACCCTCTCCCACAGTTCCATAGTGTGACTGAGCAGCTTGATGCCTCTAAAGTTATTGCAATCTTGGATATCCCCTTTGTTTTTGTACAGTGGGATGATTGTGTTGTCCCTCCACTCTCTTGGCATTTTGGCAGTCTTGAAAAGCTTCGTGAGCCACCCTAGACCCTCTTCCCCCATACACTTCCAAACTTCTACTGGTATCTGGTTCGGGCCCACTGACTTCCCATTCGCCATCTTCTTCAAGGCCTCCCTGACCTCCTCCTTAGTTAACCTAACACCCGCACACTGAACGCTACACTCTCCGTCCGGACTACAGTCGATCCCCCCTTCCCCATTGAGGAGTTTTGCAAAGAAACTTTGCCATCTCTCCTTAATTTCAGTATCCTCCGTCAACATCTTTCCCTCTTCGTCCTTGATACACCTTACGACTCCTAAATCTCTAGTCTTTCTTTCCCTAGCCCTAGCCAGTTTAAAGACTTCCCTCTCCCCTTCCTTCGTCCCCAATCTATGGTACAGTCTATCAAACGCCTGACTCTTTGCAACTGCCACTGCCCTGCTGGCTACCTTCTTGGCCTCCCTGTATCGAATCTTCTTTTGCTCCCTCTCATCCTCCGAAATGCTCCTCATGAGCTCTGTGTAAGCCTCTTTTTTTGCCTTGACTTTCTCCTTTACCTCTTCGTTCCACCACCAGGCGCCCTCCATACGGTTGCCGCCTGTCGTGGAAAGACCTAGGATTTCCTTAGCCGACCTTCGGATGCAATCTGCCATAACGTCCCACATTGCATCGGCGTCTTCTGTCCTCTTCCAAGCTCTCTCCTCGGCTATTCTTTCTGCTATTAACTTCGCCTTCTCCTTTGAGAGGGTCCACCACTTTATTCTGGGTTCTCCGGTTCTCCTCGTCAACCTCTTAGAAAACTTGAACTCTGCATCTAAGACCAGCAACCTGTGTTGGGTTCCCAGCAACTCGCTGGGAATCACTTTGCAGTCTTTACAGAAGCTCCGATTTTCCCTCCTCGATAGGAAGTAGTCAATCTGGGTTTTGCACGAGCTGCTCTTGAAGGTCACTAGGTGATCCTCCTTCTTCTTGAAGAAGGAGTTGACCGCCAACAAATCAAAGGCTTCCGCAAAGTCCAGCACAGCGACCCCTCCCACATTTCTCTCTCCGAAACCGAAACCCCCGTGGACCACATCATATCTTGCTGCCTCCTCGCCTATATGGCCGTTAAAGTCTCCTCCTATGAACAGTTTCTCGCTCTGAGGTACCTCCCGAGTGACCTCATCTAGGTCTTCCCAGAAGAGCTTCTTAGTTTCCTCCGGCAGGCCTACCTGGGGCGCATACACGCTCATCACGTTCACGAAAACTGAACCCACCAAAACCTTAATGGCCATAATTCGGTCACTCTTACGCCTCACTTCGACCACCTGATCCGCCAAATCCTTCACGACTAGGATGCCAACTCCATTCTTCGCCTTGGCTACCCCCGAGTACCACAACTTGTACCCATCAATCTCTCTAGCTTTCGCCCCAACCCATTTCGTCTCCTGGACACACGCTATGCTAATCTCCCGCCTTCGCAGAGCCTTAACTAATTCTATCGACTTACCCGTGAGGGTCCCAATATTCCAGGACGCTAGGCGTACCTTCCTCAGCCCTAACCCCCTCCTAGCCCCAAAACTCCCAGAAGGACAGACTGACACGGCTACATGACCTGCCACCAACGCAGACGCCTACGAGGCCAACGAACACCCTAAAGATCTACAGACCAAAGGACACCAAAACCCACCCAACCACACACAATTGTGTAGTACACCCGACACGGCACCACAAAACTAAAACACACAAAAGGTGAATTAACTAAAACCCCAAAAATAACAGAACCCACTACCAACCGCCCCCAAGGAAACGAACCAAGAGACTAACCCAACCACTAAAAAGCCACACAAACTGAATAAACAAACCAATACTACTAAGAACAAATCTAATAGTAAAACAAAAGACCAAAGTAATAAAACTGCTAATAGCACACACTAATGCAACCAACCTAATCAATAGCCTTGGAACTACAAAGCCTTGATAACAAACGAACAAACTAGCACGAACTAAAAAAAACTGCAAGAGGCCACACTAGCAAAACTAAAACCACTACTGGAAAACTAGTACTGCAGGCGTTTTTATGAATTATGATATTACCACGGTGAGCCAAATCCTTTCAGTCAGTAATCAGAGGAAAGCAAATTGCTGCGTGGCAAATAGCCATGGCTGCTCTCCACATCTCCTTCATTCTCAAAATCCCACCAAAACCCACTCTCTCTCTGCGCAAGCCCCGGCTACCCCCTTCTCCTTCTCTTTCTTCCCCTGTTTCTCCGTCCCGCTCTGTACGAACCACCCCATTTGCCTGTTCAATCATTTCTTCCCAATTCTTACTTCGATTAATTGTTTTCTAACTTTTTCTAAGTTTCATTGATTTTGCAGGAGCTTCAAAAGCGTCAATTCTCTGACAAAAAGAAACATGGGTCGCCATTGTCAGGCATTGGGGAGCCAATTGTTGCCGCTAGCTTGATTGCCCTTGTCTCTGCTTCACTATGCTTTGCAGACCCTGCGCTTGCTTTCAAGGTTTTCTGCCTTTCTCTCTTATAATCCTGTTTTTTAGGTACCTCAATTTGATGTCTTCGATTTAAAGTTTGGATTTTTGTTGATAATTTGGGGGAAAGGGTGGAGGGCCATATGGGCAGGAAGTGACAAGAGGTCAGGATTTATCTGGGAAAGATTTTAGTGGGAAGACTCTCATCAAGCAGGACTTCAAAACGGTTCGTTGCTCCCCCATTTTGTTGGTCATACTCATTGGTGAATTTCTTATGGGTTTTGTTGTTGTTTTGATTGATTGATCAAAGTGAATGATTTGGAAATGTTTATGGGATGCAGTCAATATTGAGAATGGCGAATTTCAAGGGTGCGAAATTGGTCGGGGCCAGCTTCTTTGATGCTGATTTAACAGGTCTTTTCTTAGCTCTTTCTACTTTGATTCAATGTGAGCTATTGTGGAACGAATTTAGCCGCCAAAATTTGCAGTTCTAGTGCTTGTAGGACAAGAAGTTGAATCATAATCCAGAAAAAGCTGTCCAAATCAGTAGGAGCTAATCTTATACACAGCTGCATTGACAGCTAGTCTGACCAACAATGACGAACTGTTCTACCTCATATATCTAGGAGAAGGGGGTGTTGGTTTATGCTTTTCTTAACTTGATAAGGAGCTATCGAGATAAGTATTGTAGAATGAGGTCTAATTTTGTAGAAATGGGGCATTTTGGTATTGCTTCAGAGACAACCGAAAAGGTTGATCTTGGTGCAATTTTTTGAACGTGGATAGTAGTAGACTAAAGCGAATGGCTTTATAAGTTGTCTTCTGCTCCCAGTTTATGGAGTAGTAGACTAGATAGTCAATGGTTTGTAAAGTGGAAGAAAGAACATTTAGAGATTCCTCATGTCTCTTGTTCATTTGGCGTTAGAAATAATTACTTGGAGTATCCTACAAAAGTGCATAATAGAACAATACTTGTCTACGTGGGGCCTTGAGCCATCTATTTGAACTTTCGGTTGAATTGATTCATGAATTTGATAAGAGAGCCTTCAAATGGAGAGGTCTTAACTCAACTCTCAGGCCAGGGCTTTTTTTTGCACCCCGGGGGGGGGGGTCATTCCGCAAGGCATGAGAGAAGTCATTCACACTTCAAACCCAAAATGCATTTGCGTGGGGGGTCCTTATTAGATTTCTTTGTTTCCTTATCATGTCCAATGCCAATCCTTTTTCTAGGAGACAATTTTTTCTCATGTGTTAATGAAGTTCCATTCTCTCTCGCAATTCAGGGGCTGATTTGTCTGATGCTGACCTAAGGGGAGCAGATTTTTCTTTGGCTAATGTTACTAAGGTAAACCAAACACGTCTTATGTTCCTGATAGTAAGACATTTTGCAGCTCCTTTTTAGTAGTGCTCTGCTTTCTGGATTTTTAACCCGCTAATGTCGACATTCTTATTGACATTTGACCTTTACCATGTATAAGCACCATATTGGCCTATCAAGGTTCAAACCAAACATGCTCAGCCTAAGCCGGTTAAGTCTGACAACAGGCCTGACACAGAAAACTGCACATACAATATCTTTCCTGCAAATATTTGCATCTGCAATTTCAGATGTGTGAAACCCACGAACCTAAACAAAATGGTTGCATATTATTCTTGCCTATATCTTACTTCATCTTCCCCTGATTCTCAGCTTTGGACCTTCTCAAGATGTCTCAGAGAATGTTTTTTCTGTCTCTTCTGCAGGCAAATTTAACCAATGCTAACTTAGAAGGTGCTCTGACCACCGGCAACACCTCTTTTAGAGGATCAACCATCACAGGAGCAGGTAATTTCGTTTTTTTCCCCCTCTCACTTTTTTATGAAGAAGTACAACTTTACCATATTCATTTTAGGCACCTGACACAGTAGGAGATCGGAGAAGGGAAAATTCCAAATATGATTCATTTTGCTCTCTAGCTTATTGTTTCAATGTCTCATCTGCATGCCTATTCAGCGCGCAATCTAATACGTCTCATTAAACAGATTTCACTGATGTCCCTCTGAGAGACGATCAACGAGCATACCTCTGCAAAGTTGCTGATGGGTAAGATAGTCTCTACCCGATTCAGCATGTCCATATATTTGGTTTGTCGATCTGTGCTAGACCTTGAGGAGCTCCATGTTGTTTCCAGGGTGAATCCAGTGACTGGAACTGCTACACGAGATACTCTCCTTTGCAAGTGAATATTTTGACGCAGTTTTTGCGCATTGCGGCTTTGTGTACCACGCCATAAGAAACGAGGAACAGTGGATTGTGCTGACTGCTGAGGTTGAGGATCGCAGCTTGTAAGTACTCCATTATGAAATTTACTGAAGGAAGTCCCTATCGTTGTACCATTATTCAAAAAGGGAAAAGAAATCCATGAAATTGAAAGTGTATACTCTGGGTTATTCATATTAATTTTGTAAGGGAAACAGAAATTAAGAAGATGAAACCAACATGAAAATTAGGCATTTGGGTGTTCTTCATCCTTAGTACTTGATGGATGTCTTTACATCTGCTTTTGACTGAAGATTATTAAATTGAGAAACAAGAAATAAGGACGACTTTTTTGGGTTGGGGGGTAGGGAGATGAGAGAAATAACAGAGATGAGATTGCAAAAGACTTAAAATTCTGTCAAGATCGGAAGGCAAGCTAGCCAAGATCAGAATGAGCTGAAAAACTCCACTGAAACTGCTCTATTACACAGTACTATATAAATTCAGTGAAGAAAATAATTAAAAAAAAATTAAAGGAAAAAACTGAATCTCCTAACGCAATGCTAAAAATTAGCATATTTATTATCAAAGGCTACATTGTAACTATAATAAATAAGGAGCTCATTTGTTCATGCCAGTGGCATTCTTGACAGCTTCAGCAGCATGCTCTGCACTTGCTTTCATCTGTTGTCCAGCCTGCATCACATTTCATGACACCCAAAAAGAAAAATTAATGATGACTACCCTCTTCGTAATCAACTAAACCATGATCATCAACTAACTTAAATATTAATCTCAAAGCGAAAGCCTAAAGCCTCACCCCTTGGACTGATTCCTTGGCAGACTGAAGCATGTCTCCGGCCTTGTTGGACATGCTGCTTGCCTTCTCCTGAAAAGTGATTAATGGTTGGGCTTAGATATCCAGTTGAACACGAGCTTTGAATTCATCTTCTTGAGGTTACGTTTGATGACTTTATCAGTTAAACTAGTTGGAACTTAGTTCCGTTTTTACATTGTTCGAAGGTGAAAAAGGTGATTTATTCTATGTATGTAAAAGGGAATTTCAAGCAGTGTGAAATTTGATTACCTGGGCTTGGCCCGTGGCCTCACCGGCTGCTTGGCTTGCATTCTGCTGGGTGTTCTCCATAATTTTGGGTATGAAATTAGTTGGGTACAGGTTAGAGTTGTGTAGATGAGAAGGATTTTTAGTCAGAATGGATTACTGTCAAACGCTGATGTTTTGAGAATCCAATTGCATTGTTCAGTATTTATAATGTTTTTATGATGGATGATCAGCTTGAAATGTGTCTTCCTCTGCGAAAACAAATATAATTAGTTGAATTAATTATGATTTTAGGGTACTATTATTGTGGCCCAGAAGAATTTGTGCAGTTTTACTCATTCTGTTCCACTCAATCTGCTATCCTCTGTCCTGTCAGTTTTTTCTTTTTCCTCCCTTTTTACCGGTTTTATCGTTTTTTTTGCCCGCATAGATATAAAATTGAAATGGGAGCAGTAATTACGAGTGCTGAAAGTAATATACCCCTGAACTTTTTGTCTAGGCTGGAAAATATCCCTAAGCCTAAAATTTGAAGTAAATATTCTTCAACTTAGGCCTGTTTTTTTCGTTTGTAAATCCCAATTTATCAACTTCAATCTACCTCACGAACTTTAATAAAAAAATACCTATTTTAATTCACTATTTTAACCAAATTCTACCCGTCATATAAAAAATATACCAATTTCAATCCACTTCAACCTATTTCAACTTACTTCAATCTACTTTTCAACCAAAAATACTCATTTTAATCCACTTCAATGAACTTCACCTATTTTTCAACGAAAAGTGCAGGCCCTTAATGGTTAATGGGTAATTTTCTTGAACTTCAAAAATTGAGTAAATGCCCTTTGACCTGAACTTTACACGGTTTGATGACATGGCTTATCGGAGTCGGAGCAATAACATCATCTGTTTCATGATTTCAATAGTCAACTAGTCCAATCAAATAATACAATGCTTAAACTTGCATGAAGGTGTCTTTTATTTCAGTAATGAAGTAAGGCTTTCAACTTCTGTAATGCAGGAGAAGGAAGTCTTGATGCTATGACGTTTAATATTCCATTGCAACATACTGTATCTATATGCAATCAACTTCACCACCCATCAAACTATGTCACACTATTTTTCCGGCAAACCCTCTCATCAGCTAGAGGAAGTAGGAGACAGCGCGTAAGAAACTAAAGGACATTTAATGTACTCTTTGAATATAGGAGTATTTTCTAACCTAACCTAAAAGTAATAGCAGTAGTAACAACATAGCCATTGTAATAACCTAACCTAAAAGTAATAGTTGTCGTAGTAGTAACATTCACAACACACTACTATTTTCAAAGTAAACTATCCATAACAGATCAGATAGTGAACATTTACTGTAATTTACACAATGGTTTTTGATTAAAAGGGTGCATCCCGATTCACAATCTCTGCTCAGGATGTAAAAGAGAGACCATTAACTTTCCCCAGTGCATTCAAGCAGAGGGGCTCGAAATATCGGCCCGATATCTCTATTGTAACATCGCTCATGTCTGACTTTAGTTACTGAGTATGCCTGTTACCCCTGCAATCGTCTTCCACGGTAGAGCAACCAGAGACCTAGAAACTAAACTCACGTCAAAGTATAAAATTTACATTCTTGTGAGGATCATTTGAGAGACGTTCCGTTTAAGTATGCATCTTGTCTTTCGCAAGCGGGCGCTCCGGGAGGGTTTAAGGTGGTAGGATGGTGGTGTGTGTAGTGTACTGTACTGTAGTTTCATTATTGGATGTGCCGCTGCAGAACTCACTTGTATAATGTAATCACTCTATACAGTCATGGTTTCCCCTGGTTTACAGCTCCTAATCTTCACTCGCATGTGACTCCTCATTGTCCAGCTTCTTATAATCTCACAGCACTGTCTTCTTGGTGCCTGTCACGATATCAAAACCGTTATTAGCCTTGTATCCAGAGAAGTATCCATCAAAACTTATAACTTTCGTTTCAACCTGTAATATACAGCTAATACGTTTCAACACTATGCTCAATAACACATCTCAAGGATGCATATCAGATGTAGATCAGTCAATAATACCGACAGCCATGTCGGCAATACTTCACGACTCCAGTATGTGAACTCCCCTGAGAGGCCAAAGTTAAATGTAACTCAGTACCCCTTTTGTTTCTTGTTTACGGATTTTCAGAAAACATACGGCAAGATGGATTATAGGGTCAGATTTTGGTCATGTACTCATGTTTGTTTCGGGTCAAGTCAACATGAGCTACTGGGATTGAAGTTTCTCATGGATTGGGTTGCCTTATTTCATGCTTAAATCAAGCTGGGTTAGTGTCGTATATTTCACTCTTGTTGGGCAACAAGGTTCAAGTCAATGTCTGTCATATCTAATTTCAGCCGGCTCTTCCTCACTGCATAGACTACTATCAGCAGCGGAAATTATTTGTAACTCTTCAACCGCCCAAGGCTTCTGCTGTGCTGACGCTTAAATCAAATTACCATCCACTGTACAAAATGAAATATTCACCTTCTGCACAATGGTGCAAAAATTGCATGTGATTGTTAGCACGATCAATGGTGGCTCTCTCAACATCTCCATCAGGAGACAGGAGTAGGACAATTCTCCAATAATAAGAGGCATTATATAATGTTAATCTTCTTTCCTTTATTCCCCCCCCCCCCCCCAAAAATAGAGGGCGCGATAACAAACCTTCATCGGCTCCTCAGGATCTGTCTTCAATGAAGACACTTTAATCTTCTGTATAGACATTGCAGACTCGTAGACAGATTGATTGCACCTCTTTTCATTCTCAGCAGCAGCAACTTGCTTGTAGACAGTGATGGTCTTACCATTGCCGCCATCCTCAACATGGTCCAAGAAATAAATGATAGGCTGCTCGCACGGCTCAGCCGTAAGAGGGCGGGTATTAAACACAAAGGGCCCGTCATGCCAACTCCTCCAGGTGCGAAAAGTCTGCAGAGGTGTACCCAGGACCTTGGATGAAATAAGGGAAGGGTATATCTGAGCAGTGTAGCCCCAAGAAATGGAAACCGACCATTTACGCCTTTGATCATAGCAAATACTCTGCTGGAGAATCCGGGCAGGGTCAACATGGTATGCACCCATCAACCTCTGTAGGGATGCCATTTGGGTTTGGCCCGGAAACAATGGCTTTATATAGTCAAGATGGTGTAGTGACACCAATGGAGCCATGGGATGTGCTGCTAGGAAGCCATACGGGTCTTCTCTAATGTCAAGCTGACCAATGAAAACAGCCAGAAATCACCGTCAGGGAGTCAATATCTTAGATCATCGCAGAAGAATATCTAAATCTCAAATGTCATAAGCGTATAAGACTGATGCAAGATCAAATCAAAGTCTGGAAATCAGTTCTAAACACTGACTATAATGTCCAAAAAGTTTAGCTAACCTATCCTAACTAAATCAAAGGAGTGCTCTTTCAGGGAGAACATGCCATGCATCTAAATGTAAACAATCACAGAGTGCTGATGGGGACCATCTGCTCTCAGATAACCGTCTGAATCAATCTGGGAAAAGACTACTCTAATTGATTCCCTGAACAAAAACTGCATGGCATTATTCAATTAACAGCCTAGAAGCATCTTATTCCTAAGTTTCATGAAAGATACAAATAAACAACGGTGATAGTCCTAGCATGCCCCTGCTGATTCTATCGATGAATTAAAATCGACATTTCTAATAAAATGAACCTAGAACATCAAAGTTCTTGTGTCTTAAGATATCCAACAATTGGGTAGCAAAATGTCCAAATCCAAAGTACACAATCAGAGAAGATCCACATCAGGGTTAATAGAAGACGAGCACAAGCATGAAGAAAGCATGTATAAATCACTTCACAAATGGTCTTAAATAGACAATTAACTACCTCGTACCACACTAACTAATTGAAAGTTAACATGCAGCGCCACCACTGAAGCACAATGCCACAACCCACCCCCCCCCCGGGGGGGGGCTCTTTCCAGCAATAGAAATGTACTCTTCTGACCCTAGTGTTAGGTTTTGTAGGATAAAATTCAATGTGATGTACCCAAGAGAAGAAACTTGGTTAATTTTCTTTTGGTGACGGCATTTTATTCAAGTGCACATTATGTCTTCCCAAATACAGCACAGAGCCCTATCAAGAGGAGATCAACCATATGTTCTCTGCATAAGTGCTGCATGACCCAATGAGAGTTCCTCTCTTACACCCCCCCCCCCAAACCAAAAAAAAAGGGAAAGAAAAAACACCTATCAATATATTGTGCTACAGACCAGGTTTATTGAGATTAAAAAAAAAGTCTTGGGTTATGAAAAGTGATGCGGTCAGCATCATAAATGTGCATTAATCATGGTAGAAAATTTAGATGGAGCGGTCAAGTGCAGGCTTCCCTGTCCATGTCACAACTGTCCATGCCTAGGTCATTTATGCATCTAAAATGATAATCAAGACTCCATCCAACCACCCAAAAAAAACCCATCAAAATCAATTTGAAATGTTTGGAACTGGGCCTATGTCTGAGCCTTCTAAGGCACATAGCCATTTTGACCCATCAAACAACCATTATTATAACATCTTAAATCTGAATGATGGGGATTATTACTTCGTGCATGCATGTCTTCCATACATTATTATAACATTCGAAATCTGGATGTATGTGAATCTTTAATTCAAAAAATGCACGTTCTCCATGAATATCGTACACACACGCACACCAAAAAAAAACCCCAAGTTTGAGAAAATTTACTATAAAATGGACTCCATCTCCATTCAACCACCCAAAAAAACCTATCAAATCAATTTGAAATGTTTGGAAATGAGATTATGTCTTCACTTTGTAAGGCAAATAGCCATTTTAATCCATCAAACAACCATCACCTGAAATCCGAATACATGCGGATCATTACTTGAATCAGAAAAGGCGAGCTGGAATGTTGGAAATTCACGGCAGGAAATTACAATTTACTAAACACTTGCACACTGCATGCACGCCCTCTATAATCATGGTATTGTTTAAAAAAAGTACTCGCACGCAACCCAACTTTGACAAAAATTAAAAAATGAAAAGGAGATCCACAAGGAAATTAAAATTTAACCAGGACCGTCAAAAGAGGCCAATCAACATGTCAGTCAGTCAGTGCCGTGATTGTAGTTTGTGGGGTTATGTGCCCTTATAAAAAGGACATGTGATATCAACATACCTATTTAACAATAACGGATTAGATTCAGATCAAATATTTAGATATTCAAATTTAATCTAATTAATAATAAGATTTAAAAATTTGATCCAATTAAATTTGGATGTTAAATCGAATTCCGATCAAAAAATTCGAATATAATATGATATAATTTGATTATACATTTTATTCAATATTTGCTTAATTTTTATTTTCAACCTTATTTTTGCTTACTATAAATGCAATGCTAAATATTTCTTTAATATCAAATCATTTTTCACATTACATTTCAATATGTGAAAGTAAAAAAAATATGGAAAAAAAAAATACAAATTCACTTTAGAATGAAAGGAATTGACCGTAGTTCAACAGTTGAGAGGAAAGGGAGAAGGTACAACTTTAATTGACAGAGAGGATAAATCGAGAAGAAGATCGGGAGGAAAGAGGAAGGAAGAGTGTACTGCGCATAGAGTGCGACCTTATGCTGAGTTTTTAGGATTATAATATTAGAATTTTTCTATCTTAAAAAAAAGTAGAAATTATTAAAAAAATACATCGGATCGGATGTTAATCGGGATAGACCCTCCTCCAAATTCGATCAGACCGGAGTCGAATTCAAATAATTTTTATCGAATTTAAATCGAATTATTTCTTATTACATTCAAATCATATAATTTTACCTCAAATAGAATTTGTATTAAACTTGGACTATACTATCATCAATGTCCAAAATAAAATACATCAAACTATCAAAAGGGTAAAGACAAGTTAAAGAGGGCCCCTCCTTTTGTACATATGGACACGTGGCACAGATCTATAGTCCCTAACCAAAAAAAATCCTAAGACTGAAAAGTACTTTCTCAAAAGGTCGACTAATGTACTTGCAATTTCAATATTCATACCCAAAAATATATCTTAATTCTTACAGTATGATTTTCCTCTAGCAAACTTTCATATAAGAAAATCGAGCAGTAGATTGATTAGTTAAATTTGATTTTTTTATTCTTTTTTCTATTGTATAAATGTCTATTTCTTATCTTTCATTTCTTTCAATCCTTATTGAAGACAACTCAGATAAAATCCTTAAGAGAATGATTACCTAACTATTATATTTCTTATAATTTCAAAAAAAAAAAGAAATCCTAGTTCACTGTATTACTTTTCTATTTAGGAGTACCAAGTCATTATTATTAATTCATATAACTAAATTTAAAGGAGAAAAACTAGATTTCCAATATATGCACTTTCACATTCACAGCAAGAGTGATGAAGATGGAGCTTCTTGGCATAGACATGTGTCCATCCACCAAATAACGGGTCAAAAGTTTCTTTTGAGATTCTGTTCAGGCCCCTGTTTCCAGATCTCATTGTTCCTGATGCCAACAGGCAAGAGGGTGTTTTCTTAACGCCAGGGTACAGAAATTGTTAACATTGGGCTGGCAGTGGCACATTCCATGGTTTATTCTCCACCATTTGTGGTTAAATAACTTGCAATCAAGACTCTTATTACTATTACCATTTACAGGCCAAGTAGCTGTAAAAATCAGCATGAGTAGTAACTGGTAAATGCCCACAAATACGACAGACACGAGCGAGAGAGAGACAGAGAGATTGATAGTACCTGGTGAAAGCCGGATTCCCTGGTGAGAGGAACGCCGAGCTCAGCTACACACGCGGATACCTTTTCATCAGAGCCGTAGAAACTATGATACCTCTCAATACAGCCGTCCAATATCCTGACCAGCTCACAAGCCAAGGGGTAGCTCACAGCGAATCCTCCCCCACCGAAGGCCGTACCATAGCCGTGCATCACATCCTGCTCCACACTCTCGCTCGACCCTCCGATGTAATACATCTGACGGTGATCGTACTTCGACAGCACCGATACCAAGTTGTGGGTGAAGAACACTGTATCGTCGTCTCCCATCACGAACCACCGCACCTCCGGCAACCCCTGCTCGAACCCCTCCTTCAGAATCCGGGCCATCCGGTCCGACGACTTCCGGGCCGAAACCGCGCAGACCCGGTACGGCGGTGAGGTTTCGGGCCAGGTGACGCTGGGCTCGGGCCCCTCGTCGAACCAGACGAACCCCCGGGTCGAGTTCGGGGCCCACCAGAGCTCCGTGTAGTGTTTCCGGTCCTTCCATGTCTTGGCGGACCCCCCGAGCCCGAATAGCAGGTGGTGTATCCGGGTCGGACCCGCGTCAGAAAAGTTGGCACCGCTGCAGACGGGCCCATCAGCCGCGGGGGAGGAGTCGGAGAGGATAGAGAAGAATCGGGCCGGGTCGGAGGAGAGGGGCCAAGAGAATAAGACAGCGTAGAGGAGGAGAGACATGGAGAAGAGGATGCAGATGGTAACGCAGGCTTTGGTTAGCCCGGGAAGGAAATCGGATAGGAGGAATTTGCTGTCGGGCAATGAGCAGATTCGGGTTGGTTTGACGACGACGTCGTCTCGGGCCATTTTTCGGCAATCGCAGTGTCCAGTTGTGGAGAGAGAGAGAGAGACTGAGAGCAGAAGATGAAGATGATGATGGTGACGGTGATTGAGAAGTTAATAATTAATGGCGACGGTTGATGCGGTTTTGAGTTTGGAAATGGGGAGGGAGGGGGAGGGGATTAAGGAAGGTGATAGTGCGTAAAATGGAAGTCTGGGAAGTCAAGTTCAAGTTTTGGTCGGCGGAATATGGTAAAGGTCAACTTAATTTTATGGAAAATTAGCCAACATTTCTCTGTTTGGGGTCTGATATTTGAGGATCAAAATCAGGAGTATATCCAAAATTTTTGATCGACTTAGGCCCTGTTCTCTTCGTAATTCGTAAATTTGTGTTTAATAAGTTCAGCAAATAAATTTAACAAATGTTCAACAAAAGTTCATAAATTTTTGCTTAATAAGTTCAGAATAAGTTCAAAATAATTTCAGTAAATAAGTTCAGCAAATAACTTCAGCACAAACTCAGATAAATTCAGTTCAGAATAAGTTCAGACAAAATAAGGCGAAGAGAACAAGGCCTTTATTGTCATATTAAGGGCTTGTTTTTTTCAACTTATTTTCAGACAAAATAAGTTCAAATAAGTTCAGTTCAGAATAAGTTTAGTTTAGAAAGTTCAAAATAAATTCAGTTCAGAGTAAATTCAGTAAATAAAGTTTAGAATAAGTCCAGACAAAATAAGGTGAAGAGAACATGCCCTAATAGGTGATGATCTTGTATAGTTGTATGATTCATATTGAATGAGTATCTTTAAATAAGTCACAGCTGACATGAAAATTATGATATATTTTCAAATTTGTTTTCTATGGTAAATAAACCCTTTTTTTAACTCTACCCATAAATATGAAAATCTTGTTACATTTATTTATGTGAATAAAGATTGGTATTGACTAATTTTAACACTAGCATTTGATTTGATGTTATTTTTCATCAATGTCTACATGTAAGATTACAAGAATTAACGTGATTAGTACCTTGTAACTACTACCGTACTCGCACTCCTTTATTTGATGCGATTTTATTTTGATAGATATTTTGAATCGTCTAACAAATAACAAAATTGATAAATCTAATCAAGAAGATATATAAACACAAGCTCCAAATTTTTTCTACATAATAGCAAGGAAATTCAAGTCCAAATCCAAATGGCAAAACTCCAAATTTTTAATGAAAGACAGTCATACAAGAGCTAAATTGACACTCACATAATAAAAGTTACTTCAAGAGAAGAGGGACCAAAAACAAAAAAAAAAAAAAAACAAAAAAAAACAGCAACTTGTGATTAATTTTTATGAAGGTTTAGACTTGGGCCTAGGTGAGTTTTCTGTCTTCTGGACCGTAACACTTGGGCCTGATCCCTAGCAACATTGCAACTGATCATGTCGTCATGAGTAGGCCAATCCTTGCCCTAAAATATACAACAAATAGGCCGGCCCGCTGTCCACCTCGGACTACCCAAAATTTCCGGCCCAAAACTGCAGCCTGCTGAAGCTTCAGAGGCCCACAACGGTTACCAGCATATTTATCATCTCGAAGGCCTCAAACAAAAGCAGTTATACTAATTTTCTTTTGAAACCCTAAATGCCCATTACATTGGAAGTTTCAAACATATAGAACGAATGTACAACGCTGAAACTCGAGCTGAAATGACATTTGCATATAATGCAAGAAGCATGTTAAAAGCACATTATGACACCAACTTTTATCTGACAAATTATCAGTTTAAATTTTGAATTGACCCCTTGCCTATTGCGTATTGTCAATGATCTTCAAGTACACATATATTAGCTTATTTATGGAAAAAAACAATATCACAAGTCATTACTTTCATAGATGCAAAGGAGTTGAGGTCTTATAAGGCAAGCAATTTACTCCAATTGGAGTAGAATGTTACAAAGTATAAACTCAAAAAGTTAGGACTAGACGCATTTTAGTGATCATTTATGTCCTTAATTATCTTCATCAATCTTTATATTCAAAGTCGGTGGAGCATTAGACAATGCTTGCATATTTAAGGTTGTCATGTTAAACATTATCACTAGTTTTGGTAACATGTACAATACACTGGTGACTTTTTTAAAAATTTTTAATTGTTTGTCGGTACTAAGTACAGTAGTTATCGTTGTAAACTATGACTAGTTACATCAAAAATAGAATTATCTTGACTAATGACAATTATACTGTCATAATTCATAGTTTTCAATTTTTTTTTGTGAATTATTTATATAATTTATTTGAATAATGTGGTAGCAAAAGTATACTAAAAGTCATCAGTTATTAATAATATGACAATTTTATAGCATTTAGCATTAACTTTTTAAAACAAAAAATTAAAAGTTAATTTAGTATTATATTGTAAGTTATTAGGTCTTAGTAGTTTTGATTAAAAAGAAATCCCCAATAGTTTCTCACACATGATTAGATGGAGTTTGAATATTTGTGTTTTAACTATCTTTAGATTCGTACGGCTACACAACTTAGTCATTTAACATTTGAAAGAAAAAAAAAAACCTTAGTCATTCAATAATTTTTTTTTAAAAAAAAACACACTCATTTCAGACAAATCTCAACTTATTTTCACTCATTTCCACATCTTATTCCAATGTAAAAAAAAAAAAAAAGAGAGAGAGAGAGAGACAAGAAGAGATCATGCAAGCCATTAATCTTTGAATGCGTTTTTTTGTTTTTGGTCTGTAGGAGCGAAAAGGGTAATACAATACAATGGGGATGGGAAATCAAACTTGAGACCTAATATATTCAGTACCTCAATTTTTACCACTAGACGAAGACCTCATCGATATCTTGGAACGCTTTAATTAAGCACGATCGATTAGTGTATACTCTTACCTGTCACGTATATATATTTTTTCAACATGTAATTATCATATAGATAATTTTTAATATATAATACTGACTTGACTTATATGAGTATGTACTCCTATGAGTACAATATAAGCTTTGAAGCCAACAAGCTAGCCTATTGATGGCTCCCACCTCGACATTAATTCATCACCACCATCCTTGATATCTGCCTTCTGAATTCCCAAAACCCTAATCATGCAATTAATCATCACTATTTACTGCACTATACCCAACTATCAAGGTTATCGTTGATGATTTGTGTCCCCATTGATTGCCCTATAATTTTCGCTATATACCCTTTTTGTCTACTCCCTCATTGCGACTAAGCTCTACCTAAGCCTCATTCGGGGGTTTCTGCTTGCTGCCAACCAAACACAAGTGGCAAGCAAAACTATGAAAAGCATATCCCAATCCCATATTGATAGGCCACCTGTACCATGACATTTATTATTAATTATTATAGAAATTGTTCTTTTGCTACTTGAACGAATATTTATAAGGATAAAACTATCTACTTTTGAATAGGTTTAGACGTATAAAAGAAAATTTTCAATTGATAGTTTTTGTTGTCGTTATTGCATTAGTAATAATTATTATTATACTAATTCAATAGTTATCAACCATTCACGATTTATATTGCTATCAACTACTCAAATAGTTATTGCTAACCAAAATACTTGTTTAGCTGAATATGATCCAAGTTTGAGTGTAATTAGGCTTGGTGTTTTCAATCAATCATAACTTACTGTTGATCAGTACTAATGAGTGTTGATCAATATTGGCTACTGCTGATAATGGCAAAACTGTGAGTAAAAAATATAACTAAGTGTTAATTGATCTTAATCAGTACTAGTCAGTGCTGAATTTTAATAATAAATCACATATATATATATATATATATATATATATATATATATATATATATCCTAAAATGTAAAAGTAAAAGAAAGTTATACAATGTGAATATCCAAATCAATAATTTATTAATCCATCCGACTAATATCTTCAAATTGCGCGTAAATTTCAACCTCCCCACCAGCCATGCACTAAATTCATCAAAATATCCAATTTTAATTTGCCCCATCAACTCCTGGTCCTTCCAGTATCTCAATCTCAAGTCATAAATTAATACATATTAACATTATTTATAAATTATAATTGTGCAACTACTCTTCATTTCTTCCGAGAATATTAGTCATCACGTACTGAAAGCACTATTACATATTATGTTAACTAAAACGTTGAAGTTCCCTTGTTAACATTATTGACACGAATTAGGCTGGCCCATCCCATGAAGTGATGCCACGTTGGTGATTTCTCCACACGTATCTAATCCCATCCAACAACTCCAATCATCATCTCGTTTCGTCCCGTAACCTAGTGTAGGGTTGAGCAGGATTAGATATCCAATCTATTTTTAAAAAACTAGTCTCAGTTTTGGTTGGAATCGGATTAAAAAATTTAGACTCGATTTTGATCTCAGTTGGAATCGGCCCAGGATTTTTAGAACTGGTTGGGATCAGGTCCAAAACTGGATACCTCGTTTCTAAATTTGTCCCATTCTGTTTTATTCATTTCATTTAAATTTTTGACTTGTGTTTGTAATTTTGTGAGAGAACTAACATACCCAACAAGCTAGTTAATCGATCGTTCAAAATTAAATTTAATAGAGTGGCGACTAGCTAGACGTTTACCATGCATTAAAGTACAATTGGTTAGCTTATAAATAACGTTTCATTTCATCCAAGCATTAAAAAAAATCATCTTCTCGTAATGTAATGCCCCGACCCCTCTCGGTCGCATGTCTTACCAATAACAGCTTCAAGGATCGTCGACTGACCTCACAGATCACCACAAGTCTTTCCGACGTATTTCGTCCTTGCTCACACGCTACCTGGGAAGCTTTCCAAGAAGTCACTCATCCCAAGATAACTCCCCAATAAGCACGCTTAACTGTTGAGTTCTTAAGAATAGACTTCCCAAAAAGAAAGATGCACATTTGGTGATATAAGTAGTCACTTCAATCCCTTTAAGTCACACTCGGAGTGTTACAATCGACTCCACTTGAAGCCCACAATGTCCTCGTTGTGCCTCACTAACCGACCGACTTACGAGTCCTCTTGACCGGCGGTTCATACCTAATATATTTGCCCCGCTAGGTGACTGCCCACGAGATCTCCATCCATTGGCGCAACTCATAGTTGCGGGTCAACTTTGATACCATTTGTAATGCCCCGACCCCTGTCGATCGCAAGTCTTACCAATAGCAGCTTCAAGGATCGTCTACTACCTCACAAATCACCACAAGTATTTTCAGCATGTTTTGTCCTCGCTCACACACTGTCTGGGAAACTTCTCATGAGGTTACACATCCAAAGATTGCTCCCCAGTAAGCACGCTTAACTATGAAATTCTTAAGACTGAACTCCCCATAAAGAAATGTGCA
The DNA here is from genome assembly GCA_017589665.1 of Selenicereus undatus. Taxonomy (NCBI): domain Eukaryota; kingdom Viridiplantae; phylum Streptophyta; class Magnoliopsida; order Caryophyllales; family Cactaceae; genus Selenicereus; species Selenicereus undatus. Next base: position 106,508,246 of record JACYFF010031958.1, read on the forward strand.
CTTTTGGTGATATAAGTAGTCACTTCGATCCCTTTAAACCACACTCGAGGTGTTACAATATCAGAGTGGCGCAGCGGAAGCGTGGTGGGGCCGTAACCCATAGGCCCCAGGATAGAAACCTGAGTCTGATACCATTTGTCATGTCCCAACCCCTCTCGGTCACAGGTCTTACCAATAACGGCTTCACGGATCGTCGACTGAACCCACAAATCACTACAAGTCTTTCCGACGTGTTTCATCCTCGCTCACACGTTGCCTGAAAAACTTCCCAGAAGGTCACTCATCCCAAGATTGCTCCCCAGTAAGCACACTTAACTGTGGAGTTCTTAAGAGTGGACTTCCCGAAAAGAAAAGTACACCTTTGGTAATATAAATAGTCACTTATATCCCTTTAACCCACACTCAGGGCATTACATGTAACCAGGTAACTCGTATTTTTTTAGATCCAAGCATTAAAAACATGAATGAGTTGAACCGGGTAACTCATATAAATTTCAAAAAGAAAAAAGTTGATTGGACCGGATAACTGAGTAACAAGTCCGATTTAGGTTCTAGGTTTTCATGACCCAGCTCCGGATCTAGTTGCAATTGGCTCAAGGATTTCGAAACAGTTAAACCGGGTCCAAATATGGACGTAACAGGTCCAAATTCGGAACTGGGTATCTGATTTTTTGGCTCAACTCTAGCCTGATGAATTCGAAACTATTTTGGCTCACTATTTTGTTAATCACCCTATTCACCCCCCTCTAGGGTGATTTGACTGGCCTAGCTGAACTTTCAATTGGTATCAGAGCAGGTGCTATACTTTTGAGACTTAACCGTCTATAGCTAGATCCTATGGCTAGTCTATCAAGTGCCTTTATTAATTTTCCTCCTATTTTTAATGGTACTGACTTTTCTCTTTGGAAGTGCAGGATAAAGTCTTATGTTGAATCAATTGACTTTGATCCTTGGGACATTATTACAGATGGTCCTTTTATCCCCGCATGGATCAAAAATGATGGTTCCACCGTTATCAAGCCAAAAGAAAAGTTGAATCAAGATGAGAAAGAAAGGATTAAGAAAAATGCAATGGCTTTATATATTTTACAATGTTCTTTGCATAATGATATTTTTAACCATGTTTGTTGTTGTGAGACAGCTAATGAATTACGGAAAAAACTTTTGCTTATGTACAAAGATAATAATGAAGAAAATCTCATTTTGTCAAAAATGGAGAAGATGCTTGACGATTGCAACGGCAAGAAAGAGGTCAATGATCTTTGCTTTATGACAAGTGAACAAGTTGGGGATCCAAATTCAAGTGATGATGATGATGATGGCAACATAAGTAAAGAAGAAGAAGAAGAAGAAGAAGAAGAAGAAGAAGAAGAAGAGTACGAAGTTCCAGATGAGGTATATGATGGTTTAAACAAGTGCTCAAAGCATAAGGTAATACGATTATTGCTCTATTTTCTCAAACAGTTACAAGGATATAGTTCTAAAATTAAAAGTTTAAAGAAAATGATCTTTGGTTTGTCTCAAGAAAATGTTGAATTGCAAAAATCAAATGACTTGTTGTCAAATGATTTAAATATAGTTCAAGAAAAATTCGTCCTTCTTCAAAAGGAGAAAAATGAATTACAATCCAAGTGTGCCGACCTTAAAAAAATTGTTTTAAAATTTTCTAAAGAAAAAGAAAATTTAAATAAAATTCTCGGCTCACAAAAAACTTCATTTAACAAAGAAGGGATCGGTTTCAATCCTTTCAATAAAAAGAAGTGTTATAAAAACTTCTTTGTTAAATCGACCAATCACAAAAGTAGTAATTCTATTACTTGCAATTATTGTTGTAAATTAGGTCATATTTCTACTTGTTGTCCAATTAAAATAAATGGTCACAAGGTCATGCAAATTTGGGTAGCAAAAGGTACACAACCACCTAATATGCATGGTAGGCAATGACTCATATGGATCCAAAGTTTTCAAAGTGCTTTGAGAAAAGCCTAAGTTTGTTTTATAGGAATAATTGACATCCAAACAATAAATAAAATATGTACATAAAAAAAAAACAAAACCAAAATAAGCACTCAAGCTAGAATCTTTGAACTCATGGTAATACGTTTTTCTAAAAGCTGTTGTGCTAACCAGTCTTGATATGTCAACCTGTTTTATTTTCATATAGGGGAAGAAACCTATTGACTTTTATGTGAGATTGTCATATGTTTAAAACTCACTTCTACGCATGTCTCTCACATGAAATATATACATGGTGTATCTTTATTTATTAATTTCGTGATCATATCACTCAAGTCTTGATACATGCGATACATATTATTTCATTATGTGTGATATTGCATAATTAATTAATTTCAAGGGCAAGAAGATTAAATGTGCTAACGGGAATTAATTATATGTAAAGAATAAGGTATGAACTTCAATAATAATTTATAGTAATGAACTGTTTGGGGAAGAATATCTTGAAGGGGATCAACCAAATGAGCCAAAAAAAAAAAAAGAAAAGGGAGCCAATATAAGATGGTCCAAAAAGAACTTTGGCGGGAGAAAAAGTAGCAATAACCAACAAGGAAACTTAACATCCAAATAAAGCAACCTTGAAATTTAATATAAAAGGTGGATGTTCAAGAGTCACCAAAGTACTCATGTGTAGTAATTATTTTATTTTTATTTTTTAAAAAGAGGATACTGTTGATTATGCCTTGGATGTTTATCTATTCTGTCTACTATTCTCTCTGGTAATTGTTATCAATTGAGATCAACCGGCTTGCCTAGAATAGAGATTGGTAAATTCTTTTTAATCATCAAATTGTCATGCATAATATATATGTGTGATTTCTTATATATAGATTTGCATTAATTATCTTTAGCAAAGGGGAGACAATGACTGATCTATAAGGTATGATCTTTATATGTTACTATCTCCCTAGTTGTCTAGTTTGGTATCTTCATGATTTTAACCATTAGTGTGATTTATTTTGTACTAAATTTTGGCATCAATCGAGTTTCGCTTCACATCATGATTATCTTTGAATTAACTATTTTATAGTAGGAGATATTTGAGTTTTACTTGGTTAGCATACATATATGCTCATATCTCTTATAATCCTATATATATGTGTGTCCATGAAAAAAAAAAACAAAAAAAAAAAAAAAACAAAAAATTAGGGGTTGATATCTGAGATTGATTTTAGTCATCACATTCCGTATAAAATCACACATCTTCAAGTAAGAGAGCGAGATTCATTTGACACGCTTATAATGTTTGCTTGCTATTTATACATAAAAAAGTGCATTTTATTTTATTTATTTTTGTATGACTATGATATCTTGATCATAACTTTGGTCAACTTTACTCATTAGGATGTTGATATTTTCAAGTTATTTATATAAAATAGTTATTTTTGACAAAATTAAGGGGAGATGCAATATTCTTTTACACTAATTAATCTCTCCAATGAACTCATACATACATGAGACGTACAAGTTCGGGAATCATATGACTGATTTTGATGATATATTTATTTTCCAAATTTGTTGGCATCTAATATCCCATGTTTATCCTCTTGGGGAATATTCAAGGGGCGAAGAATAATTATGCTCTCAACTAAGATTTATGATGTATAATCTTTTTATACTTTTACACATTATATGACCCCAACCCAAATATTGAAAATATATGCTTCAATTGATAATGTAAGGGGGAGAGATGCTTGATTAACTTTTTCTAATAGTCTATATACATGTTCTGAATTAATTGTGAAATGGGAGATATAAAGAGTTTTGAAAAATTAATACTATATCCCCTATGATCATCAATACTATTCATGAGACAGTTGAATCAACAAGTCATATATATGCTATTAATGTAAACCTTTATAATTGCACTTATTGATGTATAAGCCCGTGACAACTTTTGTGAGTGTCATATTAAGGGAGAGCTATGCTATTAATATAATACATCATATCTTGTGCCCCTTTTTAATGATGACAAAGGGGGAGAAGGAGATGATGATGGTAAGTATTCGCATAAACAAAGGTATGTTTTCCAATAGTACTTCACCTTAGCAATAAATTGTTTGTCATCATCAAAAAGGGGGAGATTGTTGACTCTAGGAGTCGCATGATGATTTTGATGATAACAAACAATGTGGATAATAATTATATATGAAATAGTCATTTGTTGAATATTTATATTATTTGTCAGTTTCATATGTAATGTTTTTATTGGTCCAATTCATCAAATTGGTTACATGTCTGATTAATACATGAGCTTAGTAGTTGAATAGTTTAAGTCTTGGACGAAAGCCCTGATTGATTATTAATGGAAGTGATATGATAGAATATTGAGTTTCCATGGATATTTTTCTATACAATCTAAGTGAATAATATTAATGGATTTGATTGGATGAAATTATCTACCCTAATATGTGTTTATGGATAGAAAAATATGTGGGTATCATATAATATCCAAAGGTATTATTTGATTGATATAATCTAGCCAATTCAAATTTGAAATTCAAATTTGAATATCATACAAGATCAATTATGGATTGAATTATCTTGCATCAATATTATTTGATTTGATCTTGGCAAGATTCTACTAAATAAGATAAAAGCTTAAATTGCAATGTAATATCAAAAAGGATACTTGAATTATCTTGCTGCACATTTTAAGATATCACTAACTATCATGTGCAAGGAATATATCCTGTGCAGCGTGGCTGATTTAAAGGGAAGATCAAATCAGAATGTTTAGCACAAAAGGAAATCAAATCAGAATCTGAAGAATATATTTCAAGGGCCTAAAATCAGATTTCAGGATATTCTGGCAGCAACTTCCATCTTTGCAGAATTGGAACTCACGAATTGCAAGGCTATAAATAGTGATCCGAGCAAATGAGAAATCACTGGAGCTACACTTGCAAATTAAGGAGAGCTTACATCAAAATATATTGAGATAGTACTTTGAGCTAGAAATTGCATATTGGTTTGATCGCTACTTGTACTTATCTTTTGAGAAAAACTTCTTGTAAGAGGATCCTATAACAAGTAAGTTGGGAAAGACTTACTTGAGTAGCTAAGTATTGGGTGGGCAATACTTAGTGAGTGACTCATGCAACTTAAGTTATTTAGTTGAGTGGTAGATCGAGAGAGAGGTTCTCACGATTGAGTAATTAACCTTGAAGGTGTTTAAGGAAGTCTTTGTCGAGTCGAAGGACTCGAGTGTGTAACTTCTTAAGTGAATAAGAAGCGGAGCGGTTCAAATCCTAAGGAAAGAAGAGCCTTAGGCGGTGACTAACCCTGTTCGGAAGGGCCAACATCGTAAAAATATCATCGTGTTTTGTCCCAACTTTATTTCCGCATTTAATTTTTATTGTTAAGTTACTCCTAAACTTAGAATAAGTTGGATGATATTTTGATGAAAGACAAAAAGGATTGAATTAATTATGAACCAAATGAACCTAAGTAGTGATGTTTACATGGTTGATAAATTCGAAATAAGCATGAAAAAAATACCCTTTTTTATACTAGTGAAGCATGTGTATGATTAGAGAGAAAATATGTGGGCATCATACAATATCGAAATGATTTTATTTGATTGATAAATTGGGAAGTTAACCAAGGAAATTATCTAGCCTATTCAAAATTTGAATTTCAAATTTTGAAGAATCAAATCTCTTGATATTATCTTGCTATGATTTTATCTTCACAAAATAAGCATGCTTCTAATACATTATACTTGCCATATAATCTGATCTTGCAAATTTAAAATATTATGTTGACAATATTATCACTTTACTAATTTGCAAAGAAATATCATGATTGAAAGAATAATAACATTTTTATCAAGGATCAAAATCTCTTGTTATTATATTGGATTCTAAGAAAAATATCAGTAATATTTTCAAGAGCAAGGAAAAGATATTATGCAGCTTCATATCAACACAAATCGTGGCAAAGATTGTAAGAAAATCAAATCAGAATCTGCTGACCAGATTTCAAGGGCCTGAAATGCAATTTCAAGATATTCTGAGCAGAATTTCCTTACTTGGCAGAATTGATGAACGACTACTAAAGCCTATAAATATAGGCCAAATGAGGAAGAGCAAGAGGCGAAGAAAGTTGAGAAGCAAGTTGCAAGAACATTGAGCTATACACTTGTGAATTTACTCTGAGCATTACATTGTGATTAAAAGTTGTGAGTGTATTGAGGAATTCTTTATTAAGGAGTGAACTTAGGAGTTGGTGTGAGGTCACAACTCCCCCATACTTAAATCAAGAGGTTGATTTAAGTACTTGGGATCTCTAGAGTGGAGTAGCTCTGAGAGATTGTGAGAGTTCATCTTAATAAAAGAAGTAGAGAGTTGAATCCTAGAGTTGGATAACTCTAGGCGGGGACCTAAGCCTGATTGAGGCCCAACCTCGTTAAAATATCGTTGCGCATTGTCTCGATTTAATTTCTGTATTTGCTTTCAATTCTTAAATTTAAGTTTTTGCAATCACCCTATTCACCCCCCCTCTAGGGTGATCTGAGTCTTCACGTATCAATGCCAATGAGTTGAAACGAGAGTAATATTTCTAAACTAAAAAAATTTTGCATTGCTGAGGGCCATGGCTAGCCAAATATTGAAATACTAAATTCTTTGGCATGGCTCTTTCTAGGTTAGCACCCCTCCTCGTTTTTATTTTCTTTATTTATTTTCTTTTTGGTTTTTTTGGAGGTGAAAGCATGCTGCATGCACATCGTCTAATCTACCGATAACTTGTCCATAGCGGACCATAGGCATATAACTTGACACTTGGCTCGGATACATCCCAAATTACACCTGTTTAAATAATATTATTGAGTAAACCTTCATTTGATTATGACCACGGTGTTTTTCCCCTGATATTTCTATTAATTGAAGGTTAAGATTATTATATTTTTCTAAAAAAAAATGACGATACATATTGAATTATCTTACCTTTAAAATCATTGATGGAAAAAATGTCAATATAATGATAATTTATTGTAAAATTATTTGTTAATGATTTGAAAATGATCCCTTGATGATAATTTATGTGAAACATACATGAAATACGTTCTTTTTAATTACGTTTATTATGTTAAAATTTAAATAAATTTAATTTGTTTGAAATTATTTAGACTTATTCTCTACTTTTATTGCACGATTCAAATAAAAATAGAGTATCAACATATAAAATTAACTGTATATGATTATTTAACGGAACTAGTATGGGCCCCTACAAAAGCACGGAGCATGTTTAAATGGACAATTGATAGCTATGTTATCAAAAAAATAAATGGATAGTTAGTGTAGAAATAATTAATATTATAAGCCAGTAAAAAGAAGGGGAAAACCCAACAAAAAAAAAATAAATATACAGCAACTTCGCGCATAAACAATATGATTAATAATGAAAAACTATATCGTTGTGGAAGAAGTCTATATAAGTATGGTTGACACATCAAGTAGTGAACTCGATACAAAGTACGTTAAATTGGATGATGATAAGTTAATTTATGACGCCAATGATGAAGAATTCACCTTCGTCTCTTGTACCTGAACCAAAAATCAAGATTTAGTGATAATTTGATTAACAATGATGGAACAGAATTATATATATACATATTATGTGTCTGGTGTACCTAACATTAATACATCGTATGTAATGGACCGCTTCCTCCAAATTGACTGGCACAATAAGAGCGACAAGAACTTCTACTTCATGCCAACGTGGAGGCTCTATAATGAAAATCCAAGGTTTTTCGATGTAGTCATCTATAATCGCATAAAGCGATAGATGACTATATGGTTGTGGACAATAATAACACTGGTTAGGCAACGATGGAAACAATAACTTCGGTGAACATGATAAGCAATGACAATAAGAATACCTGCGCTGCATACATATCCAACTGTATAGTGGTCGTATGTAAAAGAATTCGCGCATCCTGATGAAGAACAGTGAGCTCTTTACAATATGAAATATAGTGTAACACAACTCTGAATACGAGCCTGTATTTTTGAAGTAGAAAGGGATGATTACACTAATACAAACATAAAGTTGGGAAAGCATAACAAACTATAAAACAATAGGGAATCATAGATGCAAACCTGTTCCGAGTCAAACTTGAGGATCGACATGTGCAGTACTGTACATTAAGCGCGAATACATAAGTGTGGACACTTTTGTTGCAATTAGTGCAAACGTTGTAAAACAGCGGATGGATTTCAGCAACATATGCAAAAATCCGGTAATATCTAACCTGGATATAATAAAATTTCAAAATTATGTGATATTGAATGATTGTATGTAAGCCTAAGGAATATTTGGTGAATAAAAGATTTGCTTACATTTGCCACATAAGCATATTCATATAATCTAATCCATTTAGCTGCAAACAATTTCTCGATATGGCACATGCGTAATGTTCTCATACGCATGAAATCGACATGCTTCATCACACCTAAAGTGCCAGAGTGCCTAATATGTATATGGAAGGTAACACGTGTCAGTTCAGGTGTATATAAGTTGTATGGAATTAGAAAATATAAATTAATGTTACATGTTGTGTATACCATCCTTCAAAGTCTTTTGTTGCTTTAATATCCGAGTTTATCAGCAATCTACTAACGGACAAAGTAGAAATTGATACTCCTACAGTTATATTGCAATCGTGAAAACATACTACTGAAATATACAATCAGAATAATAGATATTAGTCAGTTTTGTGAATGAAGTTATATCAAGTGGACGTAAAGTTACATTCATAATGTCTAATGTGCACTTTGGAAGCAATAAGTATATTTTCATCAGTCAAATATTGCTGAATATAAGTGCCCTAAACTTCCATAAAATCTTTCCATAAAGTCAGTCTCAATGGAAGCATCCTATACACATGTATCATATATACTAATCTGTATATAATTGAAATGTAACAATAATTATGAACAAATCTTTACTAATGACAATAAATACTGCATGTCACGAATTAACAATTCCCGTCGTGCGGTGCCTCTATCTCTGATCCGTTCCAAATGATATATAGCTACTACCATGCCTATAATGTTTGTAGAACAACAAGGAATGAAAATATTGTAAAGAGCACAGAAGATATGCATGCTTAAATTTAGATACCAAACTTGACTGTGTGAACAATACGTACCAACAACATTATCAGGTGTCCGTAGATGTCGAGGGACCTCTGTGAATGACACGAACGGAGGTCGGTGCTTGTACAGAATATCCTAACATTCTTCAATGACGCCGAGTGTCGTTATCGATGTGAAAACTAATTTGTACAGGTTGGTGACCACATTCCTTTCGCCATCTGTAGCAGCATTAACTGAGAGTTCGGATATGTGGCAAACATTGCCAGCAATGAGTATGGACCTCTATCGAGCAATATCGGCATCGCCTTCTATGATGCCGAAAATCTCATCACACTAAAAAAAAAAATTGGAATGCATTCGTCAGCATCATACGTGCATACGATGAGGACTTTACTGAACATGATAATACAATACCTGGTAGTCAAAGAATATAACTTTTCATAATGTCCGTCGTCCATATAGCCGAACAGACATCGCTCGCATGAGTCGAACCATCAATGTTACAGATCTATTGTAAGAGTTGATGTCGCATATAGGCATAGAACTAATAGAAGTATGTGTTGAAGATTCCATGTATGTAATCTAGAAAATAAAATTAAAAGTAAATAGTATATATATGTATGTATATATATAAAGATATGTATGTATGTGTGTGTGTGTGTGTGTATATGTGTGTGTCTATAGAGAGAGAGAGGGAGAGAGAGAGAGAGATGTATGTATGTGTGTGTGTGTGTGTGTGTGTGTGTATATATATATATAT
>JACYFF010031958.1:106543124-106563278 GCA_017589665.1 Selenicereus undatus
GCTATTTGAAAGCAGAGCACTAGCAAACAGAAAAAAAAGGGCAGCCCAGTGCACAAGCATCCCGCATTCACGCAAGTCCAGGGAAGGGCCGCACCCCATGGGGTGAATTGTAGGCATGGGGTGCGGCCCTTCCCCGGACCCTGCGTGAACGCGGGATGCTTGTGCACCGGGCTGCCCTTTTTTTTCTATTTGCTAGTGCTCTGCTTTCAAATAGCTGGGCTTTGCCTGGGTGGTGTTAAAATCTGTTAGAAAACATTTATTGGCTTGAGAAGGCTCCTTTGGAAGAAAAGTTAAACAGAAGGTCACTAGAGTTGGTCCTCATGCGACATATAGTTTATTGAAAAACAGGAGGGCCTTCAATGCCTAGTAGATATCTGTCGAGCGCATAATGTGTTGGTGAAAGACTTTGTATTTTTAGGACAAGGAGATTCATGTTGTTCTTTACTGGAAACGACTGATTTTATTGTTGCTATCTTCTTGGGATGTCACGATGTCTTTGCAGTATGCTTTCTTTGCATCCATTCTTTATGGTTATCACATTATGATTATCTTTCCTATCAACAAAAGAAGAAAATGAACTGTTAAAGTTATGTCTTTAAAACTTCTTGAGTTTTTAAGTATAACAGATCTATTTTGATCCAGCATGTTGTAGTGCTTTGAGATGAGTGCACCTAATGTTTTGGAACTTACACTCAATGAGATCCTTCACATCATCAACCCCTTGCGGGAGGACTGGGAAACAAGAACGCGTATTATTGATGAGTTGCGGAATGTTGCTAGTGCCATTGAGAGCCTGAGAGGTATGCTCTCTGTTTGAGTGCACATATTCTTCATTGAAATTGGCATCTCTCACCTTGTGTCTTTGATGCATACAGAAGGAATTGTTCGACGAATTCTGTTTACCTTCTCTTAAAAATTGAAGAAAGTATCACTATCATTCATGCTTGTGCTCTTATGTTGGTGACATCAGTGATAGTTTATTTGCTTTTAAAGAAGAACCAAGGTGTATTTATATCATGGGGGATCAAGTGATATCCTCTCTGCTTGTGAGGGGAAAGATTGATTACATATGGGCCTCTGTAGAGCCCATTTCAGTAGGGTCCACTCTGGTTGGTTGGTCGGTTGGTCGGTTGTTCGTATCAGGTGAGATGTTTGAGTGCCTTGGTTGTCTTGTAGCTTTCTCTGTGGAAACTGAACTGTCTTTGTTTTCTGATGTATCTACCTTACTGGTTATTGGAGTACTATCATGATCATCTAAAGTAACAAGTGTGTGGTGCTTGTGCTTCACAAAACTGTGATAAGGTGATCTTGTCATCCATCAGTTGTTTTGTATCAGCATATTTTGTCATGTGACAAAAAGTAGTAGTGCAGAATATACTTCTTCATTTCTTAGTTTAAAAAAGCCCACTTGAGGCACGCCTAGGCGCTCCTCGGCGTGAGGCTACTGAGTTAGTGCCTCGAAGGGGATGTGGTGCGCCTCAAGGATGGGTGACCATATCTTCCCCCTTTTTCTTCTTGTTCTTAGCCTTGCCTTCACCTTTTTTCTTCTTTTCCTTCCTTGTGAGCTTAAAGGTGAGCTAAACTTATACCGTAAGTACATGCATTGGGGAAATATGATGATAAGATAACATATGTTAAGGTTATTTGCTATGTTAGTAGTCATATTGATGTCTAATCACATTTTTAATGCATTTATGTAACTTGTTTATGCAAAATATGCTTTGTGAAATATGAAATATTTTTAAAAACTTTTGCATAGAAGTGCGCCTCACATCCATGATGCGTGCGCCTTCACCTTGTGCTTTGCGCCTCACGCCTTGGGACCCTATGCACCTCAGTGCGCCTCGCGCTTTTTAAAACTAAGCAGTTCATTTTAGAACATACCTCATCATTGTATCTGTGCACTTTTTTCTGTGTTGCTCCACCAAAAAAAAAAAAAAATCCCTTTTCATTTTGCGCACCAGTCCTGAGTTTATGCTCACGAATGGTGCTGGAGAATATATGCACAGTTACCCAGATGGCTCTTCTGTCTGTTTTGTGTCTTGGTTGTCTCTAACAGACTAACACCATGTTCTTGCTACATTGTTATTTACTATTCCTTCTGAATCTAATTGCTGGTTGGGACACTTTCTGGCTCGCTTGTTGCCACCAGGTGCAACTGTGGAACCATTTGGGTCTTTCTTATCTCAGCTTTATACACGCTGGGGGGATCTGGATATCTCAATTGAGTTATCCAATGGTTCATATATTTCAACCGCTGCTAGGAAGCACAAGCAGACTTTGCTGGGGGAAGTCCTAAAAGCATTGCGAAGGACAGGTTATCTGCTGTGACTTTGTTGTTTGAGCTTTGAAAACCTTCACTTCGTATATGTTATTGTTGTTGTCCTTCAAAGTTCTTGAGCAACAAGTGCGTAATTACATCCTTGCTTGAATCATCGCACACAAGCATAAACATTTATGTGGGTACTTAAATTTATGTGTCATTCTGCTGTGGGGTTCATAGGTGAATCCATGAGCTTAGTTTAGCTGAGTGGCTAGAACAGAGAATATGCCTAATGATGTCTCTGACTAACAGGTTCTTCTGTCTTCTTGGTTTTCTCTATTTTAGCACATTATTCCCCCCCCCCAATGCTTGCAATAGCTACTTCCTTTTTCTATTGACGCTCTTATAAATTGGGTTCCATGTGTTTTAGCAAATTGTTCTCAAAAAGCTGATTCTTAGGTCTAGGGCATATCTCACCCTATAGTTGTGCTTCGCTATGTCTATGGCATTTAGTTCATAAGAAATTGATGTGAGGAATCAGAAAGCCAAGGAGTGAGCGTATGAACTCATTTCCAGAGAGTGGAAACAATATGCCATGGGATATTAGATCGGACGAGACAGGATTTGTAGAGGACATGGTCCAGGATATGAGTTTTTGGAGGTCTAAGATTAAGATTGTAGATTGCAGGGTGAATTCCTAGTCTCGATTGTGGCTAGGCTTAGTCGTCTTGTATCGTCTAGCTCAAACTTGTAGATGCGGATTTGTTTTGACTTATTGAGTCCGCATTGGGTTTTTTTCCCCCTTTGGAACATGGGTGGATTTTACGTTGGGTAAACCTACGTACCCCACCCCCCAATAGTCTACTTCATTTATTTATGTATCCAACTTGTAGTATTTGCTATGGTCGTTCTACTTGCATGCTAAGTAATAACGTAGACTTATCAATTGCATAGTATTTTATTGTTATTGTGTTATCTAATGTTGCTTGCTATTTGATAATGGAGTCTTATCACTTTTCAATTGAGTGTTGTTTGCATATTGTTTATTTATTTATTTCACATTTATTCATTGCTTTGGATTTGTTCTTAATGCTTATATTTTCAAATGGGTGTCAAAAGATTTTACCTTATCAAAACATTTTTTGAAATTTTTGTTTTTGTGGGTCTCCTGGAATCAGTATCTCAGCATGCACGAGTGCTTGTAGGTGTAAGGTTAGCTACACCTGGATCTCCCTAAATCCCGCGAAAGCAGGACCCATATTGGGAGTTGTTGTTTAGTCGTTGTTGATATTATAGACATGGGAACATGAGAGGGCCATTATCTTGTTAAATATTTTGAGAAACTGAGAATATTGGAGGTCTTGATTCTGCCTCCATTTCATTGAAAAGAAACATTGTTGTGCAGGTGGCTTTCAGAGGTTGCAGTTTGTGCAGCATGCCAGAGTCCCAATTTTGAAACTGGAAAGCAGATATCAGAACATCTCTTGTGACATCTCAATCAATAACTTGTCAGGGCAAATGAAATCTAAGTTCTTGTTGTGGATCAGCCTCATAGATCGCCGGTTCCGTGATATGGTTTTGCTGGTATTGTCTGTCAACGACTAGATATTTGTTATTTTGCATATGGGAACTCATAGATTAAGGTATTATCATTTTCAACTTTTATGTAGGCAGTAGGATAGGCAGACACAAGTTAGCAGGTTAGATTGACATTTTTTAAAATAGATTTCATATATTACAGGCCTAATTCGAAGAGTCCGTTCTCGTATCTATGTCCCATTACATAGGTACATAAAGCAAGATGGAAAGTTCGAAGTAACATAGCATTTTCTTGCAGGTCAAGGAGTGGGCAAAAGCAAATGACATCAATAATCCAAAGACTGGGACATTAAACTCGTATTCACTGTCCTTGCTTGTTGTGTTCCATTTTCAGGTATGCTAATTTATCCAAGTCATGAATTTCCTTGGTGTGAGGTTTCCACTTCATATGATCTGGGTCAAGCTGGAGGACAAGTTGTTATGCTTTTGAGCTTCCCCAACTATTTCCTCTCTCTGTAGTGTACTTCTCTTCTGTGTTCTTAAAACTATTCTTTTGCTTTGTGGATGGTGCATGAAGCTAATTTGCTGTTTTTGCACTGACATGTAGTGGCTAGTAATTTATTCAGTTTTCTTAATAAAAAAATTAATCTGTCCCATTTTGTGCAGACTTGTGTTCCAGCAATTTTGCCTCCACTCAAAGAGATCTATCCTGGGAACATGGCTGATGAGCTAATAGGTCCATATTACTATCTCGTGTCTATTAACTCGACCTGCCTCTCCCTCTTTCCCCAGGATACTAAGAATCTGAGAATTGAATGTGGGAATGCTGTTTGCTTTTCTTTCATCTTCAGCTCCCTGGCTGGCTAATTGGCTTCAGCAAAAATCAGCACCTATGATGTTATAATCATCAATATATGCTCCCCAACACCCCCCCCCCCACCCTCCCAACCCCAGGTGCATATCCTTAGTATATATTGTTTTTTCAATTTTAGGTTGTCTCCCGTTTTAATAGGATAAATAATCCATATAAAAACGAAGAAAGACAGTAGGATGAACATCTTGATATAGCCGATGTCTTATCATTAGTGCTTGTCAATTCACGCTAGGCTCTGTTGATTGCCCTTATTTGTCAAACTTGAGTCTGGATTTAACTTATTTCTTCTTTTCAAATTTCAGGGACTTCATGTGTATTACCTAGTTCCAGTAGCAGTTCTATATACGATTACTGAATTTAACGAGGTCCCATGGAAGTCTTCCTGTATTAGTAGATGAGTCGCTGTGTCTTATACTTTTATAGTCTTAATAGGTATCACTGTAGCTTTGAGAGATTGTATGCTGCAGATGACAAGCTTTAACTTTATCTGGATTTAGTAAAAGCTCGCTGGTACTAGTTCATTGTCAGATAATCTTGGTGAAAACCTGTTTTCTATGCTACTTTTTCTTCCGTCTGAAGTCTGAACACCTTCAATTTGCCTTTCTCATCGTCCTTCCCATAGCAGACAAGTTCTCCCACTCCCCCCTCCACCTTACCCCCCCCCCCCCCAAAAAAAACCAGAAGAAAGGGGGCAAGTTTCCGAGCCATCTGATTGCATATTGTTTCTCCCGTTCCTGATAATCCGTCAAAAGTGTCCGAAGGTCATTCAAGTTTGTTCCATGCAGGGGTGAGGGCTGACGTGCAGAGGCGCATTGAAGAGATATCATTTGCAAATATTGCTAAATTCAGAAAAGAGAGAAGAATTAACCACAGCAATCTGTCTGAGCTCTTCACATCTTTCCTTGCCAAGGTATGCCATATTCCCAATGCTTTTGAGAGAATATTCACATATGGCACGGTGCTGATCATTCACGTGTCTATTAGACATTTAGACGATTTAACGTATAGGGATCTTCCTTGACATACTGAAATGGGATTTATTTAATCGACAAATGACGAGATAACTATGTTTGATCCCTGCTCTTTTTCCTACCTGTGAGGTTTTCCTAGCCATCATTGATTACTTGGGGAATAAGACCTTTTTGATTACTTAAAACTAAACTACAATGAAGTATTCAGGGAAGAACATAAGATTTAGAAATCACTAGATGTAGAGCTTGGAAACGTAAATTTACGTTCTTTGTATCCATGCCATCCCACAAAGCAAAAATCAATTTTTATTACTGGTGAAGGCGAATCAGAACTAAATTTGTTTCTGATTCTAATATTGTACAGTTTTCGAGCATTAATGCAAGAGCAGTAGACCAAGGCATTTGTACGTACACTGGACAATGGGAAGACATCAGTACGAACACAAGATGGCAACCAAGAACATATGCTATATTTGTATGCTCTTGCTCACTGTGTTTTTTCTTGTTTTGCTGCTTTTCATTCACCTGTGGTTTATGTCTTGTTCGGCAATTTTGATACCAGATTGAAGATCCATTTGAGCAACCCGAAAATACTGCAAGGGCTGTTAACAGTAACCAGCTGACAAGAATAGCTGAAGCATTCACGAACACATACCTTAGGGTCACTGCTAGAAACCAGACCCGAAATAGTCTCATCCCCTCGTTAGTGAGGCCTGAACTTTCCCGATTTTTCCCTGAAGTAGCGTTTAGAAATGGCGGTGCTAATGGCGGCGCTTATTCGAGGACAAATCAAAATACATACGGTGGCAATCACTCTCAGTTTCAAACTCAGCTCCAGAAGGCTAGGCAAGTGAGCCATTCTGACAATATGACTACCCGAAAACCTAAACAAGCATATGGAGGACAGACTCAGATGTTCAATCAACACTTCTCAAAGGGAAAACCTGTAAGCCAGCCCAACAAAGTGAGACAAGGCGGCCCTCAGGCAACTCAATGCCAACAACAGGTGCGCTCTGCCCTGCAAGTCAAGCCTCAGGTGCCACACACTTCGGTGCAGGGCCAAGTGACCAATGTGGGGTCACAACGGTCTTTTAAGGGATCTCAAGGGCAAGTTTGGCGGCCTAAACAGTGACAAATAGCGGTTATCTGAGCTTTTTCACAGTTTTTGTTTATCGGCGTTCAATGGAGTTCTCCGATTGGCCAGAGTGGGACTACACTTTTTGGGGGCTGGGAATGTGAAAGGGTTGTAAGGAGCACAACAGAGTGTCAGGACTCCAGATCAATGTGCTTGTGGACTGTTCATTACTTTGCTGTGCTCTATTGGCTTGGCACAGTTGAAGGCTTTACAGCGTTGGAACATTTCATTAAATCTGGAATTGAACTGAACTTGCTTTGAAATTGACCCCCCTTTTGTTCTTATCATAGCTATAAGAAATGCTGATTCATCGCGGATTTAGGGACTGAGCAATTTGAGATCTAAATAGGGCTAAATGTGTGTGAAAGTAATGCACGTTCACACTTAAGTGATTAAAGAGGCGTTTTCACGATTTTGATTCATATTCTACCGATTCTTGTCAGATTGCATCACAGTCAAGCACTTTTAGCACTATTATGGTATTATTTTTTGCGCGCCAAGGGGATGGACTTTATTGCGGACTTCCTCTGCCGCTCTGCGTGGATAGTTGGTTCTCTGCTTGCAATCTCGCACATTGCACTCACCTTATATAGCTCTCTTCACAGGGATGCACGCTTGACTGCAGAGTTTAGATTAAGTACATTTCTGTGTTCAACTAAAAATAGTCGACCTCAAATCCAAATCATGCAGGATGGACGCATTAAGCGAACTCAATTTTAGGCATAATTCATAAACTCACATGAAAAAGCTACACTTACAACATACAAGACTACACTGATTCTTTTGATATTCACTGCTCAAAGTAAACACAGGATAATCAGAATCTAAATAAGATAAACGACCCAGAAAGATACAAAGAATTTCCTAGTAGATGAGATAGAGCCCCTAACCTGCAAACTTGTTTGCTTCTATTTCTCTCCCTATCACCAAGTAAAACTTTCCTATAAATATAAATCCTATATGTTTTAGCTTGTACAAGAATTCAAAGAATTTTCTGCTTTGTTCATCTTCTTACTCTCTTTCTAGCCCCAATGTTCTGAGCTTCACCGTTGTGCCCTTCCTACAAGACCCTTGGCTGAGTCGTTTTGAGTTGATGACGGCTCATTGATGAGGGCGACCGTGTTTAGAACCACCTTTTTCAACAGATTTCAACCGCTTTACCTACGCACGAGATCTTTATCACATCTCAATATCCTATAACTAGCATGAGGGCCCTCAGCCGTGTCATGCACAGCTGCACGCCAACCAATCGCTTTGGCGATTTCCTGAAGTTCTTCCACAACAGAGATGGTGTCACGAATATATACACGTCCACCTGGTCTCAGCATCCGATCCATCTCTAGCATGATGCTAGAAACATTGCATCTGACAAAAAAATAGACATAATATATCAATGCAAGATAAACTTGGAATACGCTTTCAAAAAGAATGGAGACACTTCTCAATTTACGACAACTAGATCTCAAAAATAGGCGATCAAGGGTGGCAGACAGCTACATGTTACTCTCCTCTTCCTTTTCTTCTGGTTAGGTTTCCCCTTTTTCTTTTTCTTTTTTTTTTGGGAGGGGAGGGGGGGTGATGGGCCACTTCTTTCATGGGGATCACCCTATCAGAGAGTTCGATTGCCCTTGGTGGGAGTTGAATTGAAACCAACACTCCTTACTAGGACAATGGGTCAAATGCCACCAAGACTCCCCTTCTAATTGTTGATGTGTGCACTGTGTACCTTTGCAATGAATAAATGCTAATTAAGGAAAAAGGAAGCGGGATGTTGGAATGATTATCCACAAAATGATTACTGATTTGCTGGCAAGTACTAAACACAGGAAGCATCAAAAGGGCGAAGGCAACGGGAATTTTTTGGGTTGCCAATAGCTGTCTACAAAGCAATTTAAGTAATGAATATCGATGGAAGAAAATGGTCAAAAGTACCTTTTCCTCTCAATTGCAAAGAGGCCAGAAGCATGCAACAGATCATATGTCCTTGGGTATGTGTCAAAGGGCTCACACCTGCAATTGAAATCACACAAGTCATCAAGACTCAGCACAAGGAATTCACTTCAAAGTTCAAACCACAAAGGGCAAAGTCAGAGGGATTCTGATTGCACACCCTCTCCTCACAACACACAAGAGCACAACTGCATAAGCAATGATGCACACAAAAATGGGGGAGGGGGCGGAGGGGGAAGTGAATAAGATTCAGGGGCTTTATCAACAAGGTCGTTTAGAAAGTGATAATACTAGTCAAGTCAAAGAAAATAGGAAGAATCACTGAATCAACAAAGAGCCCCCCCCCCCCCCCCAAAAGGGGGGGCGGGGGAGAGGACCAAATGTTTTGGACTTTAGAGGCCACATATAAGACAGCCAAGTTAAGATAACCCCCTACAAACAGGCATTATGACAGTTCTCCTGGAGACAAAATCCAACAAGGCAGCATGCATACCAATCATGCACGACTCCAATCAATCCACGGTCGTAAATAACAGGCAAAGTGTTAGGTCCACTGGTAGGAACGATGTTCAGAACCCAGCAATCCATATTATTATTAATCAACGCAGCCGCAAATCTGTCGAATCAAAGGGGAAAGAGAAACACAATTATTATGAAAGGAAATTGCAAAAATAAGTACCAAAAGACACAAGATAAAATACCCCCCCCCCACCACACGCAAAACAAAAGACAACAGAGGTTAATGTCCTGCTCTAATAAAACTTAACTGACACAAAGTCTAGGGGGATAGAAAAGGGTGATGATGAGAAGTAGCTGTGGTACCCTCCATAGCTGGCTCTCATGTCCAATACGTTTCTGACGTTCATTGTGTTCCAATGCCAACCACGAATATAGCCCTTTATAATTTCTTCCCAATATTTTGATTCAGCTTTGAAGAGCTCTTTCCTAGATATAGAGGCATCAATTTGTATGCTCTGTAGTCTCTCAGGTGGACTTGACAACCGTTCTGGCCAGCTTGGGACATTGCTTCCAGCACCATTCTCAGGTAGACGAGTGATACATGGCTTGAGGTTGGTATACCTAATGTAATTACAGCACAAGGTAAAATGTCAATGTCATCATCACCTGCGCCGTCAGAGAAACAACAAATAAAGGATAAACAAAAGCTGTGGCAGACAGGAACTATGACTTGATAAATTATCCAGACCTGATAGACAATGAAACTGAGAGAATGATCTACAATTCTACATCATCCAGAGATTTGTAGAAAATCTGATTGCAACCGTTCACCCCCCCCCCCAAAAGCAAACCAAAGGTGCCATTAAAAATGTGGAAATTGGTATTTGGCTAACAAGCATGCATTAATGACTATCGCCAAGGGAAAAATAAGGAAATGTAGGAAAGGAAAAGAGAAAAGAGATGTTGCTCAAGAACACACATTTCCAACACCGATAATCGGCTCTGCATCTACTTAAGACAGCTATTAAGCCTACCACCCTGCTTTCTTTAACTCCTCCATGAATGAAAATGTAACGGCATATACATAGCATCTCGTGGAAATAAACATAAAAGTTCAAAATTACTACCAACGAAACATATGGAAGCCAAAAATAATATACAAGACCTTCTCATAGGACAAATAACATCAAACGCAATTGACATCGAATCAATTAGAGGAGACAAAAGAAAGTTGTCACCTTCTCACAAGGCAAAATAGCTTCAAAGACCATTGAAACTGTATTTTCGCAAAGTTGTTGCAAAGGGATATATATAAGAGAAACAGGAGCTCAGTACGTCATGTTAGGGCTACTATTACAAGTTTTGCATTCTTATTGAGCAGGTAGGCTGAAAGCTGACTTTCCAATACTTTTTCGAATAACCCCCACACAGGGGTGAGGCACTGAGAGAATCAGGCAAATCATTCATAAAAGATGCAACAATGTATCGGCTGTCAACCATGAATAACTCAGACAACATCTTTAGAAGTTCATCCATACACCCTGAAGGGTTCACTGTTACAGCTTAAACAAAGGGGAAGGGTCATAAGCAGGAATTCCAGTGATCACAATAATCCAACCGTACAGTGAGAGTATGAAAGAAGTTTTCAAAGTGTCATGAAAGGCCCACAACCCTTCGATAATACCCTAAACTGTTAACGTCAGAGACTCAGAAAAATAACAGTGACTTACCAAACATCGTCTGGGTCATCATTTGTGTCACAAAGAGGAGGTGTAACTCCAGCTTCACGGTTCAAGTAGCAACTGTTGTTCAAGGGCTTCTGCCATATTGCAATATATCCCTCCTTTTTCACCAACTCCCAGCAAAGACGAGTGGTGAGGTTAACCATCTCTGGCCAAGAGGAAAATAACAAAAAAAAGGTTTAGCTTACACAAAATAGGAAGAATATGTATTAGATGGCATCATGTTTTTGAGAAGAACACTGCAAAACATGTTCCTGTTTCTTTGAATTAAGTACAATAAAACCAACAGGGCCGTTATGGCTTCCTGATCTCAATTATGCTGGAGCAACATCAAGATAGCACCTAACTTCAAAACAATATTTTTAAAAAAGAAACACCCCCCGCCCCCCCGGGGAAAAAAAAAAACTCTGCCAATATTGCCCTTTGGGTAGAGGTTACAATAAATCTTCTCTAGCAAATCAGCTAGCATGCATACAAATTGAATCCAAACTGCATCAAACTAGACCAGACTTCTCACTTTATATCTTATATATTTATCTTCTAGAGACACCTATGGTCATCCTAGTCTCTAAACATGGTGATATTCCCTTGCACAAAGCAGTATCAGAGAAAATGGATACTGTCCAAATGATGAAAGATATTTGCCAGGCGTATAAGAAGAGGGGAGGTTTGAAGGAGTCTCTCAAATTCCAGATTTTAAAGGATTAAAATGCACACTTTATACAAGAATTTCAGGACTTATCACCTGTCCATTGTTCTTCTAAAATTGCTTCGTGCTTATAGACTGGCTGTGCTGCCCAAGCAAAGTAGCCTCCAGCCCGCAGCATTCTATTGACCTCAATCAGAAGAATTCCATCTATATTGCAAATACATTGGCAGAAGAGAGAATTAGCATTTCGCTTTAAAGCATCTCAACCACAGCACATGACAGAGGGTTTAGCTCAAAGCTAAAAGGACTTCTCTCAGTTTCCATTAAAAATTGTTGATGCATTCAACATTGTTGTCCTGTGCTCAATATTTTGGCTGTTTCAAACATAAGCCATTCACCTAGATTATGAAACTGTTTGTGCAAAAATTCTTAGTTGCAAATAAATAGCTTGAGCTCCACCATAGTTTCCTCTTCTATGGAATCAATTTCTGTTCTATCCCTGCTAAATATTTGGGCATTTCATAATTGAGCTATTCAAAATCCAATCTTAGTAAACTCTATATGCAACAAAGTCATAGTTGCATATTAATTGATTCGGCTTGATTGTTATTTGTCAGTTAGAAGAGGAATATTCAGCATGGAAATACAAGAAGCTGACAATCTAATAGAGGTATAAGCTTACCGTCACGCGTCCAATTTATTCTACATCTTGAGCAATGTATCATATCAAAAGCCTGACTAGGATATGGTAGGTGACGAGTTGTAAAAGCAGCTACCATTGCAGGAACCCCACGCTCCAATGCAAATTGAATCTGATTCTCATGAACATCCTTAGGTGCAATTGATAGAGTGAGGACATTTCGTGACATTAGGTAAGCACCAAAGCTTGCAACGCCACATCCAACATCCAAGACAACATGTGTGTGATTACCAAATGCAATTTCAGGGATCATCTACATGTAGGATACACATAAGATTAAAAGACTTGGGACAGCAACCTGTGCAGTTAATAGAACAGAAAACACTGCAAAGTACACTACCTGAGACATCTGATCCAAATACTGATCTGCGCCATGTATAAATTGTGTACCTCCTCCAGGAAACTTAAATTTATCCTTGTCTCTTGTGATCCAGTTTTGACCTCCTTTATCTTCAACGAGACGTGTGTGGGGGACATTATAGTACCACACCTGCAATTATAACAAGGGTTCACTATTTTCAACGAACATGGGTGAGAAACAACCTAGTTTTTACAGGTCGGAAGTCATTTTAATGATAGGTTTCATAATCTCACTGCCAATTCATGGACCCTTTGCCCATTCAGCTAAACTAATGCAATTACCCACCCCTCCCCTCTCTTGATCCTGAAACGAACGTTACTTCATTTAAGCACTTCCAGAAAGAAGGCCAAATCTTCCTCGAAAAGTCAAAATATGAATATGTGGGTTATGTATAGTATAGACTACTGTTACTCAACTATTTCTTCACTTACAAGTTACAACCAATCTCTAGTCTTTCACTTCCTTATGAACAACTTGACGATATAGTCGGAAATCTATGCTTCTACTAAATCCTCTATGCTTCTACTAAATTCTAAAGTGACATTCTATCTGGGATGGTGGGCATACTGCGATTTCCAAGTACAGAGAACATCTGCACTAATCACGTGAATCTTAATCATAGGATTTATCATTTGAAAAAAGAACAACCCAAATCTCAAAATTCCAACACATGGGAATCAATAAGGGAAAGCTTACTTCATCACGGCTTTTAGGCCAAGGGATCGGCTTCTTGTAGTTTTTAGGCGCCGGGACCAAGCAATTCAACTCCTTCCCCTTCTCTGGGCAATGCCGCTCAAACTTCTCTCCTCTTTCCGTCGAATTCAGCTTCTTGATAGCCTCCTCATTATCCATGCAAGGAATATACTCCCTCATACTCTCAGGACACACTGGAAACTTGCTAACCCTAACCCTAGCCTCCAATCCCCCACCATCCTCCACATCCGAATCAGTCACATTCCCCAAATTCTCAACCAAATTCGGATCATACTCCCCGACCTCGAAGTCCTCCGTCATCGTCCCATTCTCGTCCACAATCCCAAACTTCTTCACCGCGGGCTGCGGCGGCGGAGGCGGCAGTGCCAGTGGCGGAGCTAAATCGCCGCTCATCGGCGAATCGGCAGGAGATGAAGAGGATGAGTTGATGAGAGAGGAGACGTCGAAGGATAGGTTGAAGTTAGGAGAGAGAGAAACAGAGGAGGTAGAACTTGAGGTGGAGAAGAAGACGAGCTGGTTGTGAAATCCGGCATCGGACCAGTGCTTGCCGAGGTAGAAGAAGGCGATGGAGAGAAAGACGAGGGCGGAGATCTTGACGCAGAGCGGTGATTTGATGAGCTCGCCGCCATTGTTGAGAGCTTTCATGGCGAAAGCGGTGTGTGGGTCTGTAGAGAGAATGAATGAATCTGGGAAGAGTGTGAGTGTGATCTACTTCTTCTGGGAAGAGATCGAGTGTGGTGGCAAGAGAAGAAGGTAGAGGGCAGACAAGGGGATGGCGCGTGTGTTTGTTGCCGCCTGTATAGGCTGCAGATTTCAGTTCAAGTGATTACGGCAATTAAGAGGGTAATTAAGGGGGCTTGGGGAGGCAAGTGCGTTGTAGTAATGGAGAAGAAATTCACAGGGCTTTTATTAGGGGGCTAATATGCGACTAGGATGAATTGTTAACAGCGGGTTGAGTGGGCTAACGAGGCACGGCAGAGTGAAATTTGATGAAGAAAAAAATGAAGGAATTTTGTGCAGGTACTGTGGGTCTTATGAAATCAATTTTTTTATGGGTAAAAATATCGGTAGAGATAAAGTTGTCTACAGCTGTATCTCCCCAGATTCTGTGAAAACGGGACCCACACTGGGAGTTTGTTGTTGTTGTACTCAACCAAATGTGTCACCATTCAACTTGATGTTAATATGGACATATAATATGTCGATACTGCCCGATCCAACTGGCCCTTAAATTGGTTTAGGGTGACTTTTCTTAGCTACATTGAGGAAACTTATCTATTAATAAGGATTGAGAATAGATGGAGATTCTGAGTTTTGACCCTCCGAGCCAATGAATTGACTTTTTTCAAGTAACTTAAGACTATAGTTGATACTCTGTTGTGAAAAACGTTTGGTCTTTTTTTAGCGAATCAAGTGTGAATGTTTAGTTTTATTTTCTTGTGTTTGTCATTTGTAATGTTGTTTTGGTAAACAGAGTGTCATACATAGTTAATCAAATGTTAGGATTCTTGTATTAAGTCACTATACTTCTTATTGGAACTTTCACTTAATGTTTTTGCCTTTCTGTTCTGTAAAGATGTTTGATATTGGATTTACCGATTTATTAAGAAAAGCGAAACTTTCTACAAATGTCATTCTTTTTTTTTATATAAGATTGCATGGGGTTGGGAACCCATAAGGCGGACTGAATATCAGGACATGACCCTATTGTTAGTTGTTTGAATTAGATGTTTATATTAGCTGTTTGAATTCACTATCTTTAGAAAAAGTATTTGGTAAAAACTAACTTTTTCTAAAAATTATGTTGGTAAATTTTTATTTATACCCTTATTTATGAATTAGTTTTTTTTTTAGATGTGTGTAATTTTTCCAAACTTATGCACTATTATATCATTTTCACAAAAAACTATTCCCAAAAGGCTAATAGGGATAGTTTTTTTTTTTTAATGGTTTTTTTCACCTAAATAGTTATTACAAACAATTCTTTACCAAACATCCTTTAACTATTTGACTTGGTCAAAATAGCTAAAATCCTCACAAGTAGCTATTTTTTCCCTAACAGTTATTGTTACCAAACACCTCCTATATGTCTACCCATGTAAAAACTGGATAACAATAGAATCGACAAAATCTTATTGAGCCTCGTGACCCGTTCTGTCTGCATTCTGACAAAGTCTATTATAATTATTTAAACATTAATATTCAATTATGAACTAACACTTTATAGTTTAGCACTTTAGCTTTAGCTCACTCAGAGGGCTACTTTTTCCCAATTGCAATAGTTCTATACAGTGACATTAATGTTAAATGTAAGACCCTATTCTTTTCGTGTTTAAATAAATCTCCTTGCTATACTGGCGTAGTATTAGCATGGGATCGAAACCAAACATATTATGGGCGTTTGGTACAGGAGGTCATGTTTTAGACCGTGTGCAATCGTTGGCTTGCAGGCCAACAATCCTATGTGGCGGGTGAGCGCGTGCCCCAAAGTTTTGCATCAATTGGCCTGCGAGTCGAGGGCTTGCGGGTGGCTCACCCCCTGAGCAGCCCGCGACCTACTTTTATTTATTTTTTCTTTTTTTTCTTTTGTTTTTGTAATTTTTGTTGGTTTCGGTTATTGATAGACCAGTTTTTTCTTTTTTTTTGTTTTTCCTGTTTTCTTGTGTTTTTGTTTTTAAAATTTTCATTGGTTTTTTTTTTTAAGTTCAGCTGGGTTTTTGCTTTTTTGGGTTTTTAAAAAGAAATTGTATTTTTTTAAAAAATGTTTAACTATTGTATTTTTTGTTGGTCTAATGTTAACCAATGTTAATTTTTTAATTTATTATTGAACTCTTGCAATTTTTATATTGAAGCATGTGTGATTTTTTAAATTTTGTTTCTTTAGTTAAAAAAAAAGTATGACCCTCTAATTAGTCGTGTTATTAAATTATTATGTGCACATTATTTATCGACAAAAAAGCCCAAATAACCAACCAAAATAAAAAAATTAAACCAATTAAATATTATTAGATGTGAGATTCATTGATATTATTTTATTTAATGAGCCAAAATAATAAGTCTTTCATTAAAAAGAGTGAGAATTATGAACTAAAAAAAAAATAAAAAAATAATATGACAATAATAGGCTCTGTTACTAACACAAATTTTAGACTCACAACTAGTATGAACCCGTGCTTTGCACGGTGCATATTACAGTACATATATATAGTTAAAATAATCGATGAATGTTCACTGTATACAAATTTAATATTATAATTTAGAAAATGATACTTAAATTTATTGAAAAATATGAATAGATAACACTTTTATGTATAACCATTGAAACTCAATAATTAAAACAACGTATGATTATCAAATACGCGATTTAAAGTATGACAGAGATTATAGGTAGTCAAAATGAAACTAAAAATCATGTTAAATGATATAATAATTCATTAATTTGTGGTGGCAATGACGAAAAATTCACATTCTCTTCTTCTACCTACATTAAAAATTAAGTTCTTAGTAATAATTTGATTAGCAATGATATAATGAAGATTACAATTATATCTTGTGTACCTGGTGTACCTAACATCAGTGTTTCGTAAGTAATACACCTCCTCCTTCCAATTTACTGACGCAATAAGAGTGATAGACAATTCTACTTCATGGCATCGTCGATGCTCCATAACAAATACTCATGGTTTATCTATACAATCATTTATAATCGCATATAATAATAGATGACCATACGACTG
The DNA here is from genome assembly GCA_017589665.1 of Selenicereus undatus. NCBI lineage: Eukaryota > Viridiplantae > Streptophyta > Magnoliopsida > Caryophyllales > Cactaceae > Selenicereus > Selenicereus undatus. The sequence goes on from JACYFF010031958.1 coordinate 106,560,219, forward strand.
TAGAGAATGTTATAATGAGATAGTAATCAAAAAATAAAGTGTCCAAAACGTGATTGGCACAGCTTCAGTCTGGCCTAGATTCGGGTTTCCGGTGTTGGTCGTTCTTTGAATAACTGGATTCTCTATTCGGTTCATATATGCGTTCAGATCCAGATTTTCATTCTAGGCGAGAGCTGAAGGGAGTTGGAGGTGAAGAGATTGAGCTTAATTTCTCTCATATTTGTTAAGTTCTCTGTTTGTATTTTGGTTATTCAAGTTTGATTTTGCTTTGCATAATTTGGTCATAATTAAAGTTAATGGCGATGGATAGGGTAAGCTTCTTCCTGATATTAATCTTCTAGTGTAGCGTGCTGAAATAATTGGTTATTAATTAACTAAACCTTGATAATTTAATTCAATCGTATCACATTTAGTTTTATAACGATCTAATTTCATAACATATCCCTAAAGATCGACACCTGTACTTGCTACAGCGATCAACCATACACTTGTGAGATTCATAACATAAATATGCAACTGGAAATGTATAATCAATAGTACCTAACAATGAATAAATTAGATAATTTTTTTAGACTGCCATAATTTTAAAATTATTATAGAGAAATTAATATATTATAACTGCGATCGAAAATATTTGCTAAACTTATTGTAGTATATTTCGATATATTAGAAATTTTAGTTGATATTTTCTCATAATTTGCTCCTGTCAATAATTGTTTCTTCTTAAAAAGTTATTAATTATTTTATTTAAAAAAACTCAAAATATTGTATATGACATGGTTGCTATATGGAATATTGTAATATTTTATAAATAATTATTACCAATAAAAACCTATAATTTTTTTCACTTACTATATGGGTATAGAAATACTTGTTACAGGTTAAAAAAAAATAAAAACTTCATCAACCTCTTAAAAGGAACATTTTTCGACCCTTAACTAATTGTCACTGTGCGAATTTTTGTTCATAAAAAAAAAATAGTGATTTTATGAACTTTATTTATGACTGAGAAATATAAGAAGAAAAATACCTTATCCCGTATTAAGAACGTTTGGAAAGAAAATTCTTTCGTCTAGATCCAGCTCTTCTATTAATTCATATGTCTTTTATTTAATCTAATAATAATATGCAAAGTGGCTAATTTTGGGTTTACCATTAAAATAAGAAAAGTGAAACTTTAATATTTTATTCATTCCTTGGATCACTAAAATATTAATACCATCCATAAACTTTAGTACATATATATTTTCAATGATTTAGAAAAAGTTATTAAAGTATACTTTGTTTTTAGGTAGTTAATAGATTCCACTCAAAAAAAAAAGTCAAGAAATAATATACTTTTAATTATGATGGTAATTATTTTTATTGAAAATCTGATGGTTGTGATTATATAATCAAATAACCTAATGATATTATGATGATAATTATTTTTATTGATTTAGGGAAGGATATCAAAGTATATTTTGTTTTTAGGTAGTTAAGAGATTCTGTTGCCAAAAAAAAAATCAAGATATTATATATTTTTAATTATGACGGTAATTATTTTATTGAAAATCCGACGGTTGTGATTATATAATCAAATAATCTAACGGTTCAAAATCTCAAATTTATGAGAAAATTTGAAAAAGCCACATCATCACAACATTGCTTTTATATATAGTATAGATTGGAATTGCTCCTATAACCATTCCCAGATTACAGCACCATTAATTATCCCGAAAAAGCAAAAGCCCCCCATCCCCAAAGTCCCCTGTCCTCTTTCTACGTCCCTCCATCCTGTGATTCCTGTCTAAGCCACCTTAATTATTGTCAATCGAGGGATTCCTGCTCGAATTCGATGCCACAATCCTCCATTTTGATCCACTTACCCTCCTGAAACCCTAGAAATTTTACGAGCTAAGGTTTCTCTGTCCTCTAATTCTGCATGTTAGGGATTGATTGAGGGGTTCAGACACCGGAACCCTAGAAATTCGATGATATCATGACCGAATTCGACATCGTCGACTCCATCGATCCTAAGCGAGCTGGTGGCTCCGACTCGTCGTGTTCGAAGTCCGTCATCGAGACCGTCAATGGGTCGCACCACTTCGAGATCAAGGGCTATTCGCTCGCCAAAGGGATGGGTGCTGGGAAGTACATAACCAGTGATACGTTCACAGTTGGAGGGTACGATTGGGCGATTTACTTTTATCCTGATGGGAAGAATCCCGAGGATAGCTCAGTGTATGTGTCGGTGTTTATAGCGTTGGCGAGTGATGGGACGGATGTGAGGGCGTTGTTTGAATTGACATTGTTGGATCAGACTTTTAGTGGGAAGGATAAGGTTCATAGTCATTTTGACCGGGCTCTTGAGAGTGGCCCTTATACCTTGAAGTACAAGGGTAGCATGTGGTATGTGTCACATTCTTGCTTATTTAGTTTGCTTTCCTTGAATCTAAAATTATGTTCTGAGGGTTTGTTTATTTCTAGATGTTTGAGCTTGCAAGTCATGTGCTTGATCTTAAAACTGGGTCTTGATAATCTCTGTGGACTTTGAAGCATTTCGAAAGTTTTTTTTTTTTTTTTTTTGGGCTGGTTTCTAGGAATTTGGACATAGAGATTGTCAACGTACTGCAATGTGCAAAGAATTCTTAATCTAGGGGAAGTGCAAAAATATCTCATTACAAAAGGATTTGGAGCCAGTTTACAACTTAGAGCTCTAGTTGGCCTGAAATTGGACTGTATGTTAGCCGAATGTTGGCCCTCGTCTTCTTGGGATGTGAATATGTGAGTGAAACTATCCACTGTAAAGCAGGCATTTGTTAATTTGGTTTATTAATTAGTGGATCTCTGTAGAACATGTTCTCTTCATCTAGATTTCCTATTTTGTTTCACGTAAAATCTGTGGAAACACATTGAAATGTAGAGAAATTACGGTGTAGGTCTTGAGGTTTGAGATTTCAATAAACTATGGCTTGTGACATGAACTCTGAATCTGTAACTGTGGAATCTAGGAAGTACATTTTATAATTGATTTCTACTGCAATTGTCATGTACATCGATTTCTGCAGCAATTTTTTA
>JACYFF010031958.1:106589733-106628223 GCA_017589665.1 Selenicereus undatus
CCCCCCCCCCCCCGCCCGCCCCCCCCCCCCCCCCCCCCCCCCCCCCAGTACAAATTATATCATAGGCCCTGTTTATAGACTCGGGGTGCTTGGTTTTTTGTGTGTGGCTTGAACGGGTCTTTTTTTACTTGTAGTTGGACGACTTTATTGTCTGTGCATTGTTCATTTTGTCTAACATATTTAGGGTTAGGTATTAAGCATTGATAATTTGAGATTAGCAGTACCCATTTTCAGGTCCTCCTCTCGTCGTGCTTGTTTTTTGTTTCTTCAATTTATGAAGTTGAACATTTTGTTTTATATACTTAAGCAATTTATCGTATTAAGTTGAGCATTTTAATTTATTTATCTAAGTATATCCCAGATCTATAGACTCAGGATCTTAATATAAGCACCGGTAAATATACAAAGTACCATCACTCAATAATATACAAAGTACCATCACTCAAGGCATGATTAAAGGCCATAAGTAATATAATAGCTGTAGTTGTTTTCAATAATAAAAAAGCAAGCCGACACCAAACTGTCTAATTAGCAATCCGTGAAGAATGGATATTACCGCGACTCCCCAACTGCCCAAGTATATTCCATTATGTTTCTTAAACTGAACCACACATACAAAAAAGGAAAATAAAAGAAGGCCTGCGGGATGTAATTCTAAAAAGTCATCATTAATTAGGATGTGCTGTTCTGTCATTGTGTGCTCTGCCCTACCATGTGACATGTCAACTAATGCTCTACCTAATTCCCTAAACAGCATGCCATTGATATGTTCTTTCCCCCTCAAGTTAAGTTCAAATTACTGATTACAACACTAATATCAGACAATTAGGGGTCCTCCATCATACCTGTTAGTACTTGCTAATCACTTAATTATGTGTTATGCAAATTGATTTTACATGAAGCCAATCTTACTGCCTTCTCCCCATCAATCCAGTTCGAATGAGATCGGAGATTAAATGTAATTTGGTATGCTATTTATCAGTATATATCATTGTTATATAGATCTTCTGTAGTGTGAGGACGGGATTAGAGTATAATACATACATTGATACATATGAATCTAATTACAACACTAGAATCAGACAAGAAACTTCTCAAAGTGCTTCACAATGAAATCAACGCCGTCAATAGATACGAAAATATATATGGATTTCTTTAGCCTTTATACCATATAACATTTTGGTCTATGCATACCTTTAGATGCAGTTCGTCGTGTGGCTTCCTTAATCTAAATATTACTCAACTTGTTATCTAATTATATCACAATGTGCAATAAGCTTGAATCACTGCCCCATATTGCCCGAACAAGAAGTCAATTAATTTGATGGCGTCAAAGACTAAGTCTGCCATTGAGGGTGATGAAAATGATGGTTGGTTTTCTGTTTTCTCCTTTTCTTCCTCTCTCCCTGTGTTTAGGATGTGAAAATTTCAAGGGACTTGCCTTTCAATGTCGAGGATAATGATGAGGAGGAGACAATGACTCTAACAAAAGCATATCACAGTGAAAACATAAAAGTTGAAGTTATGCCCAATCTTGAGGACGACTATGAGGATGAGGATGAGGATGATCGATGATACTTATGAAGATGAAGATGATGAGTATGAGGACAAGGATGATGAGGAGGTAGGAAATGGTTCAAATTTTTACCTCTCTTGGTAACCATTAGCAAAAAGGATGGACTACATATGAAATTTGATTATACTGCTTCGCAATATGAAATCAGAATTAATAGCCTATCAATAAATAATGATGATCACCTCAAATATGAGAGAATAATGATGATAAGCTCGAATATGAGGGTACAACGTAAATCTCAATGAGGGATCTCATTCCACATAACTATGGAATGTAAAGAAAGGACATACTTTGGGCGCTGATAATCATTATATTAAAGATGTTTAAGCAAAAAATTCTCACCTGTATATGTACATTAGACTATTGTTTTTCTTCCCTTATATCTTAATGTCATGTGTGTGTGCATGTTTTTTTTTTTAAATTTATATATAAGGGTAAGTGGACAGTCCTCTTTGACCTCATATCTTAATGCGTGTTACTTAAATGGAAAGTTGAGTATTATGGGTAAATGAACATTATATCACTACTCGCAAGAGGACAAAAAGGATCAATATTTATTTACTCTCTGCTCTTGATTAATTTTGAACTCACGTTTGCAATGCTTCCCTCCTCTCAATGATTCCCAATCTTTCTCTAATGGGCTGGGCTTCATGTGGAATATTGGGCTTTCCACCTATGAGCCCAGAACAAAAAAAGGAAAAAAGAAAAGCATGAAACGACAATGCTACCCCACGACCCCGGAGGCTTGAAGAACGCGCAACCAAATCCCTAATCCTTATAGGAAGAACCGCAGAGCCTCTGTTGGAGTGCCCTAAACGCTCCAATTTCTTCAAATTCAAAATCCTCCTTAAACCCTAATTATCTTCTGTTTCTCTCTCTAGAATGGCTTTCGCGGCGATTATTCCGTGGTCAGCGTCAGCGGCGGCTCCTTTGGCGGTCCGGGTCGTCGAATCTCGGAGGCACAAGCACCCGGCCGTCGCCTCCGCCGTGCATTTCGCCTTCAGACGTGCCACTGTTTCCTATCAATTGCGTTCAGCGTCTCGTTTTTGCTGCCGCTCTGTTTCTTCGACTTCCAGCCCCCGCTCTTCAGATGAGAAGTTTCTCAGAGTCCTTCAAAGTGAAATTGACGACCTTGAGCAGTCTAAGGATTTTGACAAGGTGCCAACGTTTTCTCTCTCGTTAAAGTTCTTGTGGTACTACTAAAATTTTGCGAATTTAGGGTTCATTTGAGGCACCTGTTTCTGCAATTTTGCTCTGAATTCGTTCTTTCTGGAGGGAAAAACTGGGTTGAAAATTGGTGAAGTGAATGTGAAACTATGCTGAAAGTTTGAAGCTTTTCCCTGAGCAAATATGTGGTTAGAGACAGGACATTCAGACATGTTGGTTCTGTGGTCTATATTGTATACATTTTATGGTTCTCACACTGGTTTGTGCCCTATATTCGTTTGTTATTACTACTATTTGATTGATGCTAGTTGGTCATGGGTCCTCAAATAATTCATGTTGACCAGGTGTCCTGCTTGCTTGTTACATTTTGCATTGATTTGGTGCTGTAAATTGAAATGTGCGAGGAAGTTTGCTTCTGAAAATGGTGGAATTATTGACAAGAATTCTGCAAGTTGATTTCTTCATTGCTCTTTGCCTTGGTATATTAACAAGTTAACTAGGGTCGATGTTGAAGGAATCATGTTGTCGTTTTTCTCTGGTTGGCTTCGTTGATAACCCATGTAAGGGCTGGATGAAGTCTCGTGTGTCTATTCTATGCTTAGGTATTAATTCGGAAATGCCAAATGTTGTGAAAATTAGTTTGGACTAGGCATATCTTGCCATGTGATGATCATGTGACCTTGAGGTATTTGACCCCTTCATGCTGTTCGTTGTTTGTCTTTCTTTATGTGATCTTATTGAACCTGCCGTTGATTATCACAATGAGCTTGAATCATTGCTTCTTGCCCGAATTATAGGTAAATCTGCCTTTGTGCATCATGAAATTGAGTGGCTGTTTTTCTGATTGTGCTTTTTGGCCTTCCATTTGTTTAGAATGTAGAACTTCCTGAGAACTTCCCTTTCAAAGTTGAGGACAATGTTGGGAAGCAGACAGTGACTCTAACAGGAGAGTACGGCAGTGAAACAATAACAATTAAAGTATCCATTCTCAATCTTAAAGAAGAAGAGGATGAAGAAGAGGAGGATGATGAAGAGGTGGAGGATGAATCAACTTTAGCCCTTGTTGTAACCATTTCTAAGAAGGATGGCCTAAGTCTGGTTTTCAAATGTTCTGCTTCTGAGGATGAATGCATAATTAACAGCCTCTCGCTAAAGAACCCAGAGACAGATGATCAACTTGCATATGAGGGCCCTGATTTCTTGTAAGTTGGTGCTTATGGTGATTTGATCTCTTTTCCTTTGCGCTCCCCTTATTTGCCCATTCACCTTGTCGAGTTTTTTTTTTTTGGGGGGGGGGGGTGTATTGCCAGGGATTTGGACGTCAATCTTCAGAAGGCCTTCCAAAGATATCTCTTCGTCAGAGGCATCGAGCCGATCACAGTTGCCATTTTGCAGGACTACATGATGGAGAAGGACAACAAGGAGTACCACAGGTGGCTTAAAAATTTGAAGAAATTTGTAGAGGCATAAACTTGAAAATTGCCTTTCTATGATTGGAAACAGGAGTGCATCTCGGGTACTCTGTTTTGCTAGCAGATTCATGTAGTGATGTTTCTTTCTGCCGCCATTTTGTACAATAAAGGTGTACCGGATAATTTGACTTGGTTTATATAAACTTGTAGAAAGTTCCCGTTTTTAGGGTGCAAATTGTTGCTGTTATTCCCAATTTGCCAAGTCAAAGTTGTATAAGTTGGTGTGATTTAATTTGGTATATGCAGTATATCCTTTATACCTATCCACTGCAGTGCGGTATGTGCAGTATATCCTTCATCCCTATCCACTGCAGTGCTTAACGTGGAAGATTATCAAACAAGATAAGACTTTGTAACAATGAGGTGTGACCATGCTGAGAAATAAGAGCGAATTTAGGGCGTGTCTTTTTGGTAGGTAAATTGGGGTTGAGAAATAGGTGAAGTTAGCTTAATTGGGTATGTCTTTGATGAAGTGGGTTGAAGTTGGTATATTTTTTATATGATAAGTAAAAGTTGGTTAAAATAGTGGCTTGTAATAGGTTGAAGTTGGTATTTTTTTTATTGAAATTCGTAAAATGAGTTGACGTCGGTAAATTGGATTTTACCAACGAAAAAACAGGGCCTTAGTAAAATTCTACGTTTTCATATTTTTGCGGATGATTGATGTGCGTTTGAAGGGAGTGCAGGGAGTAGTTTGTGAGTCCAATTGGGGAAAGACTGTGCAAGCTAGCAGCTCGGAGACCCGCAATGGTTGGCTTGCAGTTGCATTTCACCTAGCGGCAGCGAGCGGCCTGTTCCTGTAATTTTTGTCCCTTACGTCAAAACAATAGTGTTTTGGCATTTGACCCAACTTTTTTTTTAGCCGTTGCAATGAATTAAAAAAAAAAAGGGAAAGGGATTTGTTCTGGGCTTATAGCCATAGGTTAACATTGGGCTAGATCAAGCTGACCGTTGACCAACTGGTAAAAATGGGCAATGATTATATTCTTCGCCTGCTCAATTTTTTTATTTTGTGAATTTATTTATGCTCTATAAATGGGCCCCCGTTTGTCACAAATTCTGCATGCAAAATTCTCAAATTGGGTCTCTCTAAGAAGATTATGAGAAAGATGATTAATTTATTGAGTTGTTTCATCAAAAAGAAGTGAAGAAATCTAGTAACTATATTTAATTTATATTCAATTCAATACTTATTTTTTCAATTTAAATTTAGTATTTACATTTCAGAATTTTGTTTTGTTTTGTTTTTTTTTGTTTTTATAGAAAGTTGGAGGTGCTCTCAATTAAGGAAGAAATGAAGTAAATTGTGAGTGAATTTTTTTATAAAATGTGGCAAAACTATGTTATGTGTTATTTAATGTGTTAGTAACTAAAATAATATGACATGATTATATGAATGTAATGTTAGTGACATGATTAGTTAAATTTATAAATTTTGGCATGCTAGTGAAATTAATCTGTTGGCATGTTAGTAAAAGTGATGTGGTTAATTACATTTTGACATGTTAGTAAAATTCATATAGTTAATTAAGTATTGGAATGTCAGTAAAATTATCTGAAATACTTTCTAAGTTTTACAATCATGATTAGTACGAAATTTTGTTTTTATAAATAGTCAGTAAACATGGTTAGTATGACTTTGAATACTTTATGAATATGTTGGTATGCTTGAATATATGACATTGTTAGATCTTATCTAATTTTATAAATTAGATTTTTGCTAAATACATGAGAACATGTTATGAAATATGACTTTATAAATATGTTACTAAATATGACTTTATAAATTAGAATTTAACATTATGAGAATATGTTACTAAATATGACATGATTGTATGTTAGAATGATTTTGGTAAATAAGTATGCATGGATTTAATTTGAAAATGATTATATGTTTGTATGTTAATATGATTATATATTACTATTTAGATGCTAACATGTCATGTTTAATAATAGGAATATGTTGGTGTGCTTTAATATTTGACATTATTAGATTAGCTTTTGGCATGATTTTATAACTCTACCCATGTTAGTATGTTAGTAAAATTTTCAACCTCAATACATACAATTAATATGATTAATTAACATATTAAAACGATTAATGATAAATTTGTAGGTGGTATTTGTATGCCAAATATAAATCCTAACACCATTTGACATTTATGAGTTTACTTGAGGGAGACGATTCACCCCAAATTCGGGAGAATACTACTAGTCCGACTATCCCTACTAATCCCCACATATCTTACTTCTCATATCCACCATCATCCATGTGCGGATCTTAGTGGAGGAGAAGGGTGTTCATGGACACTCTTAGCCTTAAAAAAATGTCTAACAAGCTATTTTCAAATGGCTAAGTTTGTTATGTATGGATACTCCTAAAATAGCCCAAAAAATTATAAATGCACCTGAATCCAAGCATCCAACTTACCCAATTGTGCTAGGATTAGCAGTTTTAATTTTTTAATGAAAAGTAAAACAATAAAGGGGCATGAGAATACGATAAAATAATAAAAGAAAATTTATTCCAAGTTATCTTTCTTCCCAATGAACACACTAACTTAGCAAACCCATTCACTCAAATTCAGTAAATGAACTCCCTGTCTCTCTCTCTCTCTGGTAAAAACACAGTGAACTAGGGAATAAAACCTGGGAATATTATAAACCTAAAACCTCCATTGTTAGAAGTTGAGACCTCAACCGGTGGCGGTGAGTCATCTGCCAGCCTCCTCCGACCTTTGAGACCCTAATATATGGGATTCATGTCAATATTTGAACGATTTTTTGCATCGTTATAAAGAGACATGTGTATTTGACAAAATTTCTAATGATTCTATTATTTGATTTTTGAATATGAAAGACATCTAAAGAACAATTGTAATAGTAGATTATTGTAATATCTTATGTAATATATTTTTTTTTAGTCCATGTGACAATAAATGTTAGTAGGTGGAAACCCCAAATGCAAATGTTTAGATCCGCCACTGCTATCATCCATGCCCTCTATATTACCTATCATCACCTAATAATTCCCAAAATAATCCAAGTGGTGGCTAAAATCAAATCTCCAAAACTATCCTCCACCTCATTAACCCCCCCACATAATGACTCACAAAATACGCCTAATAATCCCCACCAATATTATCTGCCATACTACCCCCACCACCCCATTACATTTCGCAGGTAGGGAGGGGGGAACCCTATGCCCTCATTCATATCAACCGGATCGATTGCCGGGCTAGACCCTAATACTGAATAAAGGGGGTGGAGAAGGAAGTAGTGGGCGGGCAGTTGTCGGGGCGGAAAAGTGGACAGTTGAAAAGGCTCGATGGCTATTACATGCTTGGATTAATACTTGCACACATGCCATTGCTGGAGCCGATCAAAAGAAGTTCAACTTCTACAGGTTACGGCGGCCCTAAGTTTTAATGAGCACCCCATTTTGGAGCCTCGACACGTATTTGAAAGACGATCAACAACCGATGACTCTGATGCTTCCCACTCGTTAATAAATGGACACATATTATGTGGGAAGTGGAACATACAAATGAAAGTAGGAGTAATGAGGCTAGAATTATGGAGCAGACCCATAAGTTGTACTTCGATCGTATGGGAAGAAATTTGATTTGGAGCATTGGTATGAGATGCTCAAGGACCAACTAAAATGAAAAAAGATTTGTAAGCCACCTAGTTAGGATCATAAAAAAGGTCTAACCCTAGAAGTGAAAAGTCAGGGAAAGAAGGTGTGGCCGGGAGTGATTGCCCCGGGAGGAGGAAAGTTGCGAAGAAAAAGGGAAAAGAAAAGGCCAAAAACACTGTCATTGATTCCGGGACTAGCCATTTCAAGGTGTTTAGTGCAAACAACATTGAGAAGACACAAATCTTCACAGATTTGGTTACCATAGTTGACAACAAGGTAGCAGCAGCTCAGGAGGCCATTCACCTAACATAAACAATACAAGGATATGAAGGCGCAATTGAAGTTGAGAAAGTAGGATTTCAAGGAGACAATGTATGAGGGCAACATAATGATGGTGGACATCTCTGGCGTGGCTTTGGAAGATGCCATTTAGTATGAGTACTCTTCATTATATTAATGTATAACCATTATCATGTTACACAAGTGGTTGATAATGGAGAATTTCAATAATCATAAGATGCCCCTTAAGGAAGAATCATCCTCCTCGTCTTCCTAATAAGTGATACTCTACATCTTTCATATTGTATTTTTTCTTAATTTGAACTTTTGTATTATATTTCTTTTTAGTCAAACGTTAAAATCAATGTATCTTTTTTATCGAGCTCTTTTAATTTTTTTCTTTTTTGTATCGACCTCTCTTGTTTTGTTTTTTTTTTAAATTAAGTATGTGTTTTTCTCACTCGAGTAGGTCTGTTGCTTTTTTAAAAAAAAAAATAGATTGCTTGTTTTTTTTTTAAAAGTCATTTTTAATTAACTGTGTCATCAAATTATTATTATGTGCAAATTAAAAACTTATGTGAGATTTATAAATATTATTTTATGTGATGAGTTAAAGTTATGAACTAGGGGAAAAATTTATGTGTCAAAACGTTAGCTCAGAAGTTGATGTTAAGCTCGCAGGCCCCCTTTTCTTACTAGTGCATAGTTGATTATACTCTGTCCATAGCATTTTCATTTTTCTAGGGTTACTCTTAACTAACGACTGATAAATTTTAAAAAAAAAAAATCAATGAGATGTGAGTACCAAGAGTAGAAGAATTGTCGCTCTCATCTGACGGATAAAATTTCTTGCTCTCTCACACAAGGATTCGGAAACCAAATACCACAAACGGGCTTGTCCTTTTCATGAGTAAATTTTATGTGTGGTATGAGGAGAAATGAAAGAGTGAAAATGAGTGATTTTTTGCTTGTAGAAGTGAAAAAAAAGCGGAAAAGAGGGGAAAGGAATTGAATGGAGTGAGAAGGAATATAATGGACTAAAAGAAAGATATAATTATTAATTTTAAGCGTGAGAATGCGTACAAGATAAGAGAGTTTGAAGGGACGAAAAAGAGTGGAAATGAATGAAAATGAATTATTTTTATCTTTAAGGGCTAACAATGAGTCAAAAGGGAGGTGAAAAAAAAGTACAATAATATTTGAAAACATAATCCCCTATAAAAAGAACAGACCCTACATTACTTCGTGGATGCATTTTGATTTTAGTTTGGTCATTAAGAGAATAACTCGAGCAACTCCTTTGTTTTTAGGGTTTGTTTAAATTATTGGATCCATTTTTCCGCCCCCGGGGGTGGTGGTGTTAAGGGGAGATTGCCATTATGAAGGAATCGGAGATGTCTATGAAGTGGAAGGAAACAGCTTCAGTCCTCCCAAGCCAGGATTACGAAGCTGCCTCTAACCTTCAATTTGTCTTCTCGCGTCATCGGTGCAGATGAACTCAGAGCTGGCAAACCTAACTGAAAATCAAATCCAAACCATTTCCACTTTGAAATCCGAATTAACACAAACACATCTGCATTCCAAAGTCATTAATCGTTCGCATTCTGCTAAATAAGCAGTAATATTGCCTCACAATAATGACAACACTAGCAAGGTCACATAACGGGGCAGTAACATCATTCACGCATAAATAGAAAAACTAAGACCACCCACGAGGCAGCGGCAGAGGATAATAGGAAACCGCACTCCTATGGGCAGCGTCCAGTTCTAAATATTTGAACAAAAATTTAACAGTTTTGGGACAGCTTAGTGAGGTCCCTGTGAGTATATACTACGCCTTTGTCGCCATCGACCACTTGGCCGCTTCCCTTGAGAATCCTACATCAAATAATACAGATAACAGTCATCAGTCACTTCGTCATTCACATTAACCCGTACAAACAGCTGCTGGGTTGATAATCGGTTTATTTGTCATGCATCATCATCTACGTCTCACGAACACATATTCCAGGTTTGTTCTTAACTCACATAGTGCTCATCTGCTTTGGTGAGGACTCTGTCGGTCAGATATCAGATTTGAGCTCGTGTTAACAATACACAAAGGCCACTCCCTTTTGAAGAGGGTGGTGGAAAACTGGGAATTCATCATGTGACCAAGTCACAGGGTAGAGAAAGTCTTTTTTCCCTATAAACAACTTTGTCTTCCAACGAACTGTCAACAGCCATGGTTCCCTTCACAATATCAAGGGTAACAATACCAGGAAGATCAAATATAAAGACTTATCCTGGCAGACGCTAATTCTTCTGATCCCTTCTAAGCTGGCCTATGAAGATGCAGTCACAAAACTGCAGTGAAAGAATATGCAAGGAAATCAACATGAACATACCATCTAGTGGTTAATAGCCCTTCAACTCCAACCGGACCTCGAGCATGAATCCTACTTGTACTTATTCCAACCTGTTGCTCATCAAAAATTTGGATTATAGATCTTCCAAGTATAACAATTCATATCTAACAAAATCAATAGTCATGAATATACCTCGGCACCCAGACCGAAACGAGCCCCATCACAAAACCTTGTACTGGCATTATGAAACACAGCAGCACTGCAAATTGACCCCCAAAAAAAAAGAAAAAAAAAGAGCACAATAAGAAACGTACTTCAGTACATAAGAGGCCCTCGCTTGACTTGTTAGCAGTAGTGCACAATCAGCTGTCCTTCCGTTTTTAATAGGCTTAGACATAGCAAACTGTTTGTTCTGATTGAACTGAGGTAGGTTATTTCAGTTCAGATCAGAATTGACAACAGATTGATGGAATATAGGTTCAGCGGCTCAGGGTTCAGCTTGTATCCAGCGCACAATGAGTTTGCCCAATAAATATATCTATGAACCAACTCGTTTAGTTCAAACGAGTTCAAATCTAGTTGCCTTATTTCAGGTCTAGTCGTACTATTATTAATCGTTTGAGTTTGTTAATTGGGCAAAGCCCACTTTTGTTTGGTGATTAAATAGGACAATAGTTAAGATGTGCATATGTATATAACTTCTCTTATGTACAACAACCACACCAATGTGAAACCCCGGGGGTTTGGGGTGCCACAATAGCAGGTAATGTGGAACCCTTGGGGTTTCGGGGGGCATAATACCAACTAGCATGTAGAATCCACGAGTTGGCTGTGACATTATGCAACAAATTAATGGATGATTCGGATAATTAAGCAAGCACTACATGGACTTACTAGAAAATGTTATTCAATTCATGAACAATTATCTCATACCTATCAACTTGCTTCAGAAATGCCCCTGCAACATTTTGATCTTCAGCTATGATGCAGTCGGTGTGCGCACTGGACCATGCAAACAGAACAAAAAAGAGATGCACAAGAAGAGATCAACTCACAAGTGGCATTTAATTAATAATAGATCAATTTAAAAATACATGTAATGGCAATTAAGAGCTGAGAATTGGGATCAAATTAGTACCTTCCATGGTGATTGATATGTTCAATGGCGGCGCACACATTATCTACTATTTCCACAGTACAAGCTGGAGAACTGTACTCCTTATGGAATGTCTGAGTTGTTGGGATATTAAGCTCTTGCAAGGCACTAATTCTGGGCCCACCAAACAATGTGACCCCTGTAATACATGCACACACTTTCAAGTTCTAAACGTTACAAGGAGGAAAAAGAATGAACAGTGGAGAGATGATACCTTCAGATGTAAGGGCAGCAATCAATTCATTGAAGCTTCCATTCTCTATTAAATCCTTATGCAAAAGAAGTGTTTCCTGTAAATAATAAAAGGAAACACCAGAAAAGTTCATAACAAATGCCAAACACCAAAAGACCAAAAGGGACTAAAGTTGCCTTGCACATTTTAAGGCAAGAATCAGTGAAACCAACAGAAAAAAGAAGTTACCATTGCGTTGCACGCAGCTGGATAGTCCATTTTTGCGTCCAAAACAATCCGCTTTGCCATACCCATATTGGCAGATTTGTCAACATAAACATGGCAAACTCCATCTACAACGGAAACAGGCGTGCTTGATCAAATCTGACATACTCTGCATGAAGATAATCCTCATCAACATGTACTTGAGTGAAGGTTAACTTACCGGCATGACCTAAGACTGGAATTTTTGTTGATTCCTTAATCTGAGACACAAGCTTATTGCTGCCTCTTGGAATCACAAGATCAATGACATCATCAAGCTGGAGCAGAGGTACATGCTTTTAGTTTTAATGACATCCTGCTGCTTTAAATTGGAAGACGGTTTGTATTCTTACCTTCAGAAGATCAGGGATCTCCTCCCTTGAGGTGACTAGACCTATCAATTTCTCACCAACCTTCTCCGGCATGGCAGAGGTGATAACCTAAATTTATAGACGCCTTTCAATCAGAAAAACAAATTGCAGAATCAAAGATATCACGCAGAAAATCTTTCAGGCCATGCTTAATATAAACACAAAAAGTACTAACCTTATGCAAGATTGCATTTGATCTCTTTGCCTCCTTTCCACCCTTCAAGAGAATCCCATTCCCACTTCGGACTGCCAGTGAAGCTATCTGTTTATTTTTTTGGGAGAATGGGAATTGAATGACAAAGGTTACACGTCAAACACATCAATAAGCAGGTAATACTGAGCACCAGTGATAATCAATAATCAAATTCTTTTTCCAGTTGTCATTCATATTTGATCCTATAAACTGTATGCTCTGGTGCTTAAAATTGCTACCAAGCATAGGCGGCAGGGCATGATCTGTGGCAACCATTTTTGTACCACGTTCTATGCTTAACATTGCAACTTAATCTCTACCTTAATTTTAATTAATGCAGACAAATTACTCCCGAAAATTCTTAAACACCAGTCTTCATTAGAATATGGTCACATGATAACAATGAAAGAAGTGAATCAAACATGCAGCATATTGAAACCGGAAACAGCCACTTCCAATCATCCCAGCTTATTGCATCATCTTTGTAAATTAGCATATACAATCACCAAAACTGACCTAAGATCGTGAATTAATCTGACTTAAATTCCCCGAAATGTGAAAACTGAACATTAAAAACGAGAATCTTATTTCTCAATAATGTACTCCAGCAGACAGCAACAATTGACTTGCGAAATCAATTGTGCCTGTCTTCTCATTGATTCGCAGGTTTATTGTTAGAAAGCAATCATATAGCTGGAGGTTTACAACCCCGGAATTTTGCTGAACACATGAGCCCACTTTGATAACAGTACCATCCATCTAGTTCATTCAATCATAATATAATGCTAAACGGACGGGCTGAACAGACAAACTTGTAGAGGTACATCATATAAAGTTAACTGCAGGTTGCTCCAAATTGCTTAGAGAAGTGTAGTCGCTAGCTCTTTGCTGAATGGATGCGGTGCATGAGTCAATGAAACCTGAAACCTGAAACCTGAGAACCCAAAAACTATATGATTCTGAACCATGTCCTAGCCCCATGACAATAACCGCCACAGTATTTCAAGCAACACGTGTGACTATAACTCTTCCTCCATGCTCCTACCCCAGCCCCAACCCTAACCAAATAAATATAGATAAAACATGCTCTCCATGAAGGTATTAGGAAAGCCTATAAAAGGTATGAAATCTGGCACAAAACTTAAAATAAGTCTACACATAAAAGTCATATGCTGAAGGTAGCCAAACAAGATTGTAATTAGTACCTGAACTAAAGCATCTGGACGGGACTCAAAAATAACAAGAAGAACGCCCAATGGACATGATGTTTTCTCCAAGATGAGTCCATCTGCAACCTGATTAAAGCATAGTAGCCATGCAAACACACAAAAATGAATCATCTTCAATTATAATTGAAATATCAGCCTGTCCACGATGGAAGCAAAGACTTCTATGCATGTCTCGACAAGTTATTTTTGGGAACAGAATTTACTCTTAAAATGAGTTCTTCATGATCGCTATAACTGCAAGGAACTGTCCGGATAGACATTAGGAAAACTTCAAGAAGGTCAAAAAGGACATCACTACCACAAATCGTTTGTTCAACCGACAACCTGATTAGGCATCACTTCTCAAATCATTTCTGAGGCTTCTTGTTTGTTTCTTTACACATCTCTCTTCCCCATCCTCATCCCACAACTATTTAGATTGCTCTGTCTCCCCACTACCAAAACGTAATTATAAGAGGCAATATTCAAGGCTACCCAACTCATTCATTCCTGTGTTGATGAAATAGGATCCACAAAACTCAAATCGCTGCCGTGGTTATAAAGAGTAAATCTTTTTTAAAGATTACTACGCTAATCGATTCTAAATGAGACAAAAAAGGGCATTCGAGACTGCTCAATAAATGAAAAGCCAAAGGATTTTTTTTTGGAGCTCTTTGAAAGTTATTTAACTTGAGTTATGAGTATACAAATGATTTTCTTTTTTTAGGAAAGAAAAAGAAACCTCTTAAAACAAGATTCAGAAAATTTTGGATGAAACAGAAAAGTGAACCTATCAGTTAGAACACAGATGCCAGGATCCCGGAGATGTTCCACAATTTCATCTCCATATCAAAATTATTACAGATGCTCAAAACTATGACTCTGTTTGGACTTTGGAAAATTTGATGGAAAGAAAAAAATTTAGAAAAATTACTTTTTTTCTTGTGTTTGGTTTAAAGAAAATCACAAAGAAAAAAATATGGAGGAAACTTAGGTAGAAAAATTGTTAGAAACAAGTGATAAAATTTTCCTCATAAAATCGTGAGGAAAGTTTGAGGAAAATTCCCAACCTTCTTCAATCTCACATTACTTAGATAACATCACTCTTATTCAAATAGTTCATCAACATTCAAATTTCTCATTCAAATTCTTATATTTTTTCCTCAATTCAAACAAGAGAAAAAAACTCATTTTCTCCCTACTTTTGTTTCCTTCACATTTTTTTTCCTTCAACTTTTCTTTCCACCAAATTTTCTAAGAACCAAACTGAGCCTAAGAGCTCTTGGTATGGAGTTGCAAGTTACCATTACTGTCAAACAACGAACTCAGCAATAAAGGTATTTGAAATGATAGATTCATAGACCTCTAAAGATACTTCTTTCACACGACCCTATCCAAACGCAAGATTTCTAGTTGAACTGCCTTATACTAGTTAATGCAACTGCTGAAAATATTCTCTTTTTTTAATTTGAAGTGAAAAATAAGAGACTGCAGTAAAACTATCAAACATTTGACAGTGGTCAGCTCTACCATAGACTATAATTTGTCTCACTTAACCAACGTAAAAAGAAGTAAAAAGAAAAAAGAGACACTCTTTCCATACCTCGGTTCTCTGTAGTATTCCACCAATAGGTTCTTCCATTTCAGCAAGCACGCGAATTGATTTAGCAAGATTGGAAATCTGGACAACCGAAGATCGATAACAGAGACGTCCAACTTCAGAGAAGAAATGTCTTTAAAGAAATCCCACAAAACTTGGGGAATGACAGAACATAATGGACATTAGATAAGAAACCTAGCCAAAGAGCATGAGCAATCTAAAGTAGTCCTTGCCTTGCCAGGCTTCAAGGCTAACCGGGCCACCAATGACTTGTCATATCCAGCTACCTGTGCTTCTGTAACATCAGTGTCATTTTCAGCCTTAATCAGTTCTTCATTTGCTTCCAAGGCATCAGCAATGTCTTGAAGAATTTTTTTCCTCTCCTGTGAAGACAGAGCCTGTAAAATTCAAGGATGCATTCCAGTTACAAAACCTTCCAAAAACTACAATTCAAAAAAAATCCTGAAAGAGGGCCCCATCTGATATGGCAAACATGTAGCCAGAGGTACAGGGGGGAATCATGACACCTGAAGCCTCCTAGAGCTCTCTCTCGCTGCAACAGCCATAGAACGGGCTCCGGTTTCTGTAACTGGAGCCCATGAGTGAGCATCTTTGTGAAATAGGGTGCCAATGCGCTGACCTTCGAGTACTTTGATAATACCATCAGTTGTCTTGCCACTTCAAGAAAAGTGCAATAAACAATCAGGTAAGTAAAACAATGAAATGGAGAACAAGCAAATTCAGTAGAGAAAGCAATGTCTTGCAACGTTGGCAAAAACCCCTGAGTCATGTTGAAAATCACACCCTGAAAGATATATGTGCTTCTCAGAACAAGAGCAGCAAAGAAAGCCATAACATAATATTCATTTTTAGTTGTCTGACATTATAGCAAAAAGAATGCTACAAATGGACCCATAGTTGCAATTAGACAGACAAAGAAACTTATTCACTGTCTATGTATGAAGTAGTGTTTACTATTCAATAAAAAGATCACTGCCGAAGCCTGAGCACAGGCACAAGCACAAACACAAGCACAAGCCCAACCTAACATCCAATTTAGGCAAAGTAAATGGTGCGAAAACCAGAATCAGAACACCAATCCTAGCGCTCGGAACTCTAAACAACAATGGAGCTCCAAATAGAGCCATGCAACTAAGCAGTAATTGAATCAATATCATTGGGGAATTGGACGAACAACAATAAGAACTGCACTGTCAATACGTGCAAAACAGGAAACTAGACAACAAAATCATACCAAGTGCATAGAGGCATACCTAGCAATAATTACAGGAACTCCAGCATAAGCAGCATAAACAGCTGCTTTTACTTTGGCAGTCATACCCCCTCTCCCCAACCTAGACTTGTCTCCAAAAGTGATTTGTCCCTGATGCCTCTCTTTGACATATGTGTGGATGAGCTTTGACTGTGGATCACTTGGTGGGCCATTATACAGACCATCTACGTCACTCAACAAAATAAGTAGATCTGCTTTTAATTCCAAAGCAAGCAGAGCTGCTAAGCTATCATTGTCCCAAAATATACCAGATGAATCCTGCTCAAAGTGCTCATGATTAGAATAAGCGACCAAAGAGTGGAAAAGAAATTATCTGCTGTGCGTAACAATAAAATCCTTCTCAGATATGTGTGGGCACAATATTTAGCTACACTTTGTCGGGGCAGAATGATAAAGTAATGACTCGATAAGTGTCAAGGGCTTGCAAGTTGCAGCAATGACCATAAAAGTAGGCCAAGCAATTTCTCAGAGAAAATGATCGTTTTTATTTCATTTTTCCCTTGAAAGATGTTTTCCACTGCTAAGCCTCTTCTTTTGAATGGTAAAATATTCTCAAATCGAGTACTCAAGTTGAAGAAAACATGTAAAGAAAACATATACAGATTACTTGTTTGAGCTATCTGACCACGCGATGACAAACTTTTACCTTGTATAAAGTATAACCCTGGTTAACAAAGGAAAAAAAAAATCCATCAATGTAGAATAAGTAAATAACAGTACATACCTCATAAGGAGCTTTCCTGGTACTTACAGCATCATTTTCGTTTAACACAGGTACAACTTTTAGATCTAACAACTGATTAACTGTTTCAGTTAGTTGAGATCTAAAATTTGGATCTCTGAAGTCATTGTCCGTTACCAGAAGTTGGGCAGAGGTCAGATCCAACTGCAAAGTATTCACCATGACATCACATTCAATATATATTAGGAAGCTCAATACTCAATGAAGTTAGCATCTCCAACGACCTTGCGCTTATAATAGTTAGTGAAGTTTTTACCTGACTAAACAATGTGTCATAGAGAGCCATAAGACCATTCTGTCCAACGGCAGCACATGCTTTTCCATCAAGTTCGGCTTGTGGTTTCTGAAGATCCGCAAAACTGCAAAAATGGACAGAGACTACCTTAACATTACAAGGCTTCAGTCATGAGATATGTTTCAACTAAAACAAAAAATCACAATCTTCAAAATCAGATCTTTAAATTGATACTACATAAAGATCCCATCACGTGCATGAAATTATTAAAAATTATATGCCCTTATATAGTGAGCCTAACAAGATGATTCTATACTTTCTCCATAACTTCATTCATAAAAACCAACATCAGACATTCAAGAATTGGCGGTTACCATAGTTCAGAGATTTCAAGCATCAGCGGACTTTCAGCATCAACCCACTGACTACTTTGTAACGTAATGCTTGTCAACAATAACTCTGGGCACTAATCAGTAGCTCAAACTAGCCATAAAGCATCAGAAATCCATCCAAATGTGACAGAAACATTCAATATGCAGGCTTTTAGCAGTACATGAAGCTGATGCCTATAGTTCTTAATTTCCGTTCTCACAAGACCAAATATGAAAGAGATGCCAATGAGGTATCCTCCTAGGGCTTAGGATCGAGGCCTTGGATAGATTAAGTCCTTCGTTTGACTACCATTCCCCCGATGTATGTAATTGTATGTTACTACCCTTTATGGCTCATTTACAATATAAATATGGAAGAAATAATTTGTCATTATCATAGTTTCCTTATGGAAACTTCGTTGTCTATGTGCTGAATGTTGGTATGTGCCTACATAATACCCTACACTTCTACTTGTATCAGTGAAACCCTTTTTTTGGGGGGGGGGGGGTGTACCCATCTAGCCACCCACTGCACTCTTCGTGACTTTTTTCCACCCATTCCTAGTCAATGATATGCTTATCAAAAATCCAAACTAGTCAAATGTCTATTCGAACATTGGATAGTATTAGATGTGCATTTGAGGGTTTTTGGATACTTTTCTTGATTGAGAAAGGATCAAATTCCTCCATCCCAATATTGTTCTCAAGCAAGGTAAATAGCGAAATATAATTTTGCACTTTGGCAGCTGGCATAACTTCAAACAAAAGTAATTCGAAATTAATTTGCTTTGAAATAAGCAAGTTGACACTTTTCTCATGCATGATGCCTAAGAGTTGATCTTGCATTGCCAATGTTGCAACCTCTTTTTAATTGTCCAATGAGAATGGTCGTCTTGACAACATCTAGGATGGATAAGGCATAGTTCATAGATGACCAAGTCTAAATCCAGATTATGAAGCATTCAATACTATTGCCCTGCTATAAGTTCTTTCATCCTGCCACTCCGTCACTAGATCAGTTTTCATATAAGCTACTATTCCTTAAAGATACATAACCAATATTGGCATATACTGAGCTAAGAAACATTCTATGCTTGCAAAGGACATTTGGATATATCTCCCCACATCTTGGATTGGATTGTTGTAGCTGTTGTTGTTGATAGACTCAGAATACATAGAAGATAGGCGTGCTAGCAAGGAATATGTGCATGACCATTAACCATTCTTTACTCCATTTCATTTGGGGAAGTCGCAAACATCACTAATACTCAATACTCAACTCAGAAGCACCACCTCAAGCACCTATGAAATCAGTCCCCTTACATTCAGAAGAACAAAAACCCTCCACAGTTTTTTGTATTAACAGAACGGCGTAATTTATTACTTCAACATCAATGATAGGATTAGAATATAATATTCGTCAGCAAAACTCTACAGAGAACGAAAGTTTGAAACCTGCTATTAACCAATCTCCTGAACCTAAGCCTCTGACGGCCAGCACTAACAGCACCTGAAGTCACCAGGATTAGCTCATATCCATCGGAGTTCAACTCCTTCAGCTGCACAACAATAAAGCCATACATTAGATTCAACTATCCATAAATGGAAAAAGAATGGGGAAGCCCCCAAAATGCTGCAAATTCAGAGAGAACAAGAGCTTCACCTGCTCACAAAGTGCACCTAGCCTTCCAAGTGCCAGTCTCCCATCACTCCGGGTAACAACAGCAGTTCCAACCTATTAAATTTATACAACAAAACCAAGACCAAAACATCAGTATCTCTTATTTCACCAATAGTAGCTCGACTCCAGTGAAGTGGAAGATCAAAGATGACTTTAAAATTTTAAAAAAAGTACCCCAATTTGGTAAAGATTTCTTCTTTTATTTCTCTACTTTTGTTTGCAATTTGAACATATTATCACCAGTAGAGCCAAGTCAATTTAGTCAAGTTGACAAGAAGCTTTGCGTGCCCTTGTGATTGTAGGGCTAACAACAATCCCATAGATTATTTCATAGACCTAGGAGGCTAGGACTATAGGATCATGGTAGGGCTGGCAAAAAAATATGTACCCATTTAAAACCCACTAAACCTGCCACATTGGGGGCTTGTTGAAAATGGAAAAAAATGAGTATAGGATAGGACGGGTATTGCTAAAACACGTATGGGTATGGAATAGGTACAGGGATACATTCCACCCCCGCCTTACTCGCTTTAGCAATACCCGCACCGGAATTGTACCCGTCTATTTAAAGTTTTAGTTTGTTACTTGGACTTGAATATTTTTCTTAAACTGTATTACAATACAAAACTCTAGTGAAGCATTTTATTAGAAACTGTAACTGGCTAATTTGTTACTTGAATTTGGAAACTTTTAGTTATATTCGGTATGATATCATAAGTTGTTGGAAGTTTGGTGTTAAAGTGACATATTGGTTATTTGATCTTTGATATGGGCATAAACTGAGTTTAATTCTTTTTTGTCTATACATATGTGAATAAAGCCCTTACACCTGCTATACCCAGTGGATATAGGTATGTGTATAGTTTTACAAGATCCGGTGGATATGAGTATGAATATGAGTGATGACAGTGGCGGATCCAGACATTTGGAATAGAAGTGCCTATAAATTAACATCGTTACTAATATACACTATTTTTTTTAGGAGTGTCCATTAATCAATATTGTTACTAAATTAACCACTTTTTAAATAGATTTTTTTTGGGGGGGCTAGGGGTGTCCATGAACACCCCTAGCTAGAACACGGATCCGCCCATGAGTGAGGATATAGCGAAATTTGTCATGTATCAACCTCATTAGTCATTACCATTACTAGACCGTAGTATACAAGCTGCAATAATTGTCATATATCAATTCCTAAAATATACCAAAAGCATAGCTCAACATGTGACAAGTACATCCTATTATCTGCTCTATGTCATCCATGCAACATGTTATTTTTTGAGTCATCTTTACCCTGCAATATTGGATCAATAAATTTCTTCTGAAACACTCAACGGAAAAATGAAAATTGAGAGACCAAGAAAATGTTTTTTTTTTCCCGGGTTGAACATGAAGATTTTCGCAGCCACTAGGCCAACAATAATAAGTAGGAAACTAAACAGATTTTTCCAGTCCTTTTCTTGATTGTTTCTCTCTCCTTGTTCCTGTCATACCTTGGCTTTAAAACTCGCAACAGTATTCAAAAGGCCGCGGCTATGGGGCCCAGATGTGACGGTCCTCGCAACGATTCTGAGAATCGCAAACGCAAAACCATCAAAAAGTCGCCACCTCTCACAAGAGTTTTCACTTTAATGTGACAATCACTTTTCTCTAGGAATTCAATTCAATCACAAAAAGAAAACCATAAAAAGTGATTTTAACAAAAATTCAAAACTCTAAATTCATCGCATCAACATAAAAAAATATTCCGCGTATTCAAACCAAAGGAAGAAATAAATCTCCATTTCTCCATAATTAATCAAATCAACAACAAAATTGAATTGATTCGCGAATTCCAAACATCTGATCACAACAGAAACCAGATGCTAATAAAACTTCCAAAAAAATTTACGAAAAATGATACGATCAAAAACTTCCACCACGATCTTCATCAGAACAGTGAACTAAGCACTAGGATTTGCGGAATTAGCGTAAAATCGAATCAATCAAGCAGCAAAAAAACAGAAAAGAAAATCGCGAGGACACTGACATCTATAAAGATTAACGAAAATTAAATGATGATAATAAACTAATCAATTTACCTTGACAATAACACGCTTAACATCCCTGACGAAACTCCTGGAAGCGTCCATGGAGTCTGAGTCGACTCGGCGAATCAATGGCGATTGGAGGAGAGAGAAACCAGGTATGGACTCGAGCCAGACTCACTCGCTCACTCACTGAGAAGAGAGAATTATGAGGCGACTCGGAACGAACGAATGAGTACTCAGGTGAAGTATGACAGCAGAGAATCAGAGACCAGCAGTGGCCTAGTAGCGGTAGGGTACTTGGCGTGTCATGCGTCTATATTTATAGTCAGAAGCCACAGTCATGGCCACAGCACAGGAAGTCACGGGCCCATCATTTTGTCCCTGCTCCCACACAGCTGGTGAAACTCCATTGGCCCACGTCACATGTGATTATCAAGCATCAAATCAAACCAGCCACATGTGTGGTGCGGCGTGATCGTGCGGTTTGATGGGAGTGGCACACAGCGGGAACGGTAGGCGTGATTGTACGTAACTACTCTACACGAACACGACAAATACTGGGTTTTAAAATTTTTATTTTTCTGCTGCCAATATTCTCGTACCCACAGTAGCTTCTTTTCTTTTCTTTTTTTTTTTGAGTCAGCAAAGTAGCCAAGTTGTTGTTGCTAACTTGGTTGAATTATGACGGGGTAGGCTCCGTGTAAAACCCGTACTCTTTTAACGGGCACATGGGTTTATTTGTTTTGTTTGTGGGTTTTTGTTGGTTTCTCTGTCCTCGAGTGGTTAAGATTCATGGGGATGGGTTTTGCCAGTAGAACTCCTACGTTTGTCCCTGGAAATTGTGGATCTACCGATCTAGACGCATTAGTGGATTCGAAAAGATTTAGTCTAATGTGATG
Source organism: Selenicereus undatus (assembly GCA_017589665.1). NCBI lineage: Eukaryota > Viridiplantae > Streptophyta > Magnoliopsida > Caryophyllales > Cactaceae > Selenicereus > Selenicereus undatus. The sequence continues at coordinate 106,612,432 of JACYFF010031958.1, forward strand.
TATGCATCTGAGCGTGGTAATTAGGGGTTGTAATTTGTATTCGACTGGAGCCAAACCTAAACTTTGTTAGGGCTGGTTTGGTTATAAAGTTTGAGTTATTGTTGTAAACCCAGGTCACTTTTGATTGGACTAAGTTCATGTCCGAATCAAGTATTAATCCAGCTGAAATTTAATTGAATTGAGTCTAAGGGAAAGTTCAGCTATGACATGAATCGAATTTTTTTTGTTATGAGAGTGTTTGGTAACAACAGTTTTTTGAGAAAAAAGAGTTATTTGGAAACATTTTAACTGTTTTGATCAAACCAAATAGCTAAATGGGTATTTGATAAATAGTTGTTTGATCCCAAACAGCTCTTTTTGAAAAAGTTATTTTCATTAGTCTTTTCGAAAGAGCTTATTATAGAAATAATAAATTTGTCTCAGGTTTTAAACAAATTACATTACATGTCATTACATTATATTTATGGAATATTGTTTTGTAAAATAGAAATAGTATATAGTATTATAAAGTGTTCCTTATTAGTATTCGAACCTATTTAAATTTTGAAGATTAACATGAATAGAGATATTTTCTTTATTTTTTTTTTTAGACAAGAACAAACCATTGAAGCTGCATTATCTCGTTAATTGTTTGTATTTTTTTCTTAACCAAGTAGTATACGTTTTGGTGTAGATTTTCTAATTCGGCTAGTATATTATATCACGCATATTTGGTTCTCTCACCATACACCTTTATAAACGTACAATATTTTGATATTTATACTTTAGATTATTCAATCTCCCTTCCGATTACCTTGATAATGAGCTTTAGATCGATGCGAAATAGTAACATTTGATACTGTATTTTGTATGAATTGAATCTAATAAAGATAAAGTCATTATAAACAAAAAAAAATAAAAATAACAAAATAACGTTATTAAACATTTGCATCATTCACATAAGAACAAATTGAAGAGCAATAAAATAGACGATGCATATAAGTTGTGTAAAATTTAATAAGAAAGTAAAGTTTTCATCAGTGAAGTTTTTCTTCTATTTTTTTGTGTGATCACAAATGAAGTTAATTTATGCCTATGAAACCAATTTAATCCTTTTTAAAAAGAAATTAACCAATAAATCAAAAAAGTTCCATTAAGAAATAATTTAGAGATAAGAATATAAATGAAATTTTACCAAATATCTTTATGAGAAACAGCTAACTTTATCAAACAGGTTTTTTACAAAACAGCAAATGCAAATAGCTAATTCAAACAGCTAGTAGCTAATAACTAATACAAATAGCTAACAGATGTTTGCCAAACAGCGCTTATATTATTCGCGTGATTCTTGATGTGAATGTTTGAATTTACTTCTAAAAGACTATAATTCCAAACTTAAAGCAAGTAGGATCTAACATATGGCTTAGGGTCGGTCCTTTTCGTTGGAAAACAGGAGTTAAAAAATGGGTAAAGTTGGTTGAAATAAATTGAAGTGGATTGAAGTAAGTATTTTTTTTATTGAAGTAAGTTGACATTAGCTGAAGTTGATATACATTTTATATGATGGATAAAAGTTGATTAAGATAATAAATTAAAGTAGGCTGAAGTTGATTGAAATGAGTTAAAACCAGTAAATTGAGATTTACCAAAGAAAAGAACAGAGTCTTAATACTCGAAAATTTAAAAACGTTGAAGTATATTGCTCATTCACTTCCAAAATTAGCGAAGAAGCATAACGTGAAATGCTAAGCTTTGTTGAATAAAAATTTCACTAGGTCAAGCTCAGGTCACTATGCATTTTAAGTTGTACCCAAATCAATGACCAGTTCCAATCAATCGAGCTCGAAACCCAATCACTGATCAAGTATGGTTTGGTCGACTCATTAGAGAGCTCTACTACTTAGGTTATCTATGTTCTTTTTGTTGGTAAATTAGGTATGTAAAAGGGTAAAGTAAGTTGAAATAGGTTGAGGTGGGTTGAATTTGGTATTTTTTTTTGAGGTGGGTTAAAATAAATTGAAGTAAATTGAAATAAACTGATGTAGGTTGAAATGGGTTGAAGTTGGTATATTTTTATGTGGTGGGTTGAACTGGGTTAAAATAATAAGAATGTAATTAATATGTCATAATTTTTGAGCTTATCAAAATTTTGTGGAATTTTTGTCTATTCTTTCTTATTTATTTATTTATTTATTTATTTATTTATTTTATTTTATTTTATTGTTTTATTTTTTTGTTTTTCTATTTTTTCTATTTTTTATTTTTTTATTTTTGTATTTTTTATTTCTTATTGTTTATTTTTTTATTTTTTTATTTAGTTTTTTTTAGTATTTTTTATTTTTTTTATTTTTTTATTTTCAATTTTCAATTTTTAATTTTTTAATTTTGTTTTTAAATTTTTAATTTTTTAATTTTTTAATTTTTAATTTTTTTTGTTTTTTTAATTTTTTAAAATTTTTTTATTTTTTCTTTTTTATATTTCATATTTTATTTTTTATTTTTTATTTTTTTATTATTTTAAATTTTTTCTTTTTAATTTTTTTACTCTTTTACTCCTTTAGTTTTTATTTTTTATTTCTTATTTTTTATTGTTTATTTTTTATTTTTTAATCTAGTATTTTTTATTTTTTATTTTTTACTCTATAATTTTTTTATTTTTAAATTTCTAATTTTTTAATGTTTTAATTTTTTTAAAATTTTATAATTTTGTATTTCATTTTTTTATTTTATTTTTAAATTTTTAAATTTTTTATTTTTTATATTTAAATTTTTTTTATTTTTGTATTTTTTGAATTTTTTGTATTTATTTTTTAATTTTTTTATCTTTTTTGTTTTATTCCAAACAAAAGCTACAGAAAATTCGAAAAAAATACAAATATAAAATATAAAACAAATAAATAAATAAAAATAAATAATAATAATAATAATAAATAAAAATTAAAAAAAATTAAAAAAACAAAAATTAAAAAAATTTAAAATAAAATAAAATAATAGAAAAATAGAAAATTAAAAAGACTAAATAAAAAAATAAACCATAAACAATAAGAAATAGAAAATAAAAATTAAAAATTAAAAAGATAAAAAATTAAAAATTAAAAATTAAAAAAAATAAAAAATTTAAAAATAAAATTTAAAAATTTTAAAAATAAAAATTAAATACAAAAAATTTATTATTAAAAATTAAATATTAAAAATTTAAAAATTTAAAAATAAAAAACTAAAAAAAATACAAAAATAAAACATTTCCAAAGTATGATAATTTACAAAAAAATTAGTACAATAAACTTTTTAGTGCAAGAATGATTAACTCTCACATGATACTTTACAAATTATTAAAATTATAAAGGGGTGGGTTAAAGTTTGCCAAAATTGATGAAAGTAGGTTGAAGTTGTCATTTTTTTTAAATGAGTTGAAGTAGATTAAAATAAATTAAAACAAATTAAAATTAATAAATTATAATTAACTCATGAAAAGAACGGGCCTTTGCTTAATGAAAAAATTTGAAGTGACAGAGACCAAGTTTTAATGAGTATTCATAAAAGAGGGAAGGCGCTCAAATATAATTTATCGATGTAAGTGACTAATGTCTTCGTTTTTGCACAACAGATTAGGATTTATTCTCATCTGTCGCTTTCAAATATCAGACAACTCCCTGATGTCTCTGAAGATTACAGCTTGTCAGTATTCATCCATCTCGTTCTTTGGAAATTCAGCAATTTTTAGAGATTAGTTCAAAGTTTTGGACAATTTGTAATTTTCTTATAAAGTTTTACAAGGTAATAGTATACCACGAATTCAAAAAATTTGACCGATAGATATTATATTGTACTATTTTTTCAGAAATTATCTCAACCAAAAGCTTAAGTTGAATCGTGGCTGTTGCAGAGAGCCTCATACCTTGCGAAATAAATCAATATGGGTATTGTTGAGATTCGCACTCGGGACCTCTCAGTCATAAAAGCCCCGATAGACTGATACCATATTCAAGAACTATATCAATCAAAAGTTTTAGCTTTCAAGAACCATTTTAACTAAAAACTTAAACTAATGATTGAAGACCTAAAAACAGCTTTATACTCTAACACTATTATTACTGCAGATGTGCATTTGGGCACGTATTTTGATCATCACAATCCTATGTAATCTAACTGTTGTCTGTATGTAACAAGCATTTTCACCATGCAAGTGTTAGTATTGGATTGATGTGTATTTTAAGGGCTAGTTAGTAATGAGTAAATTAGACACATACATAACCAAGCATCATGCATGTCATTAAGCTCTCCACAATGAGGCTTGCATTTATTTTGTTTTTGTTTTTCTTTTGTTGTACTAGTTAGTGTTTTTAGACACTTCTTTTAAGGCTCTTATTTAATAGTATATATATTAATTATTTTGTTATTTTATGGTACAAATAGGTACTTTTTCAGAACTAATTAAAAAAAGGGGAGAAAAATAATTGTTGCCATCTCTATAAAATTATGATAAATATAACATATACAAATATGAACAACATATATACCTCATTCAACCAATCACCTGTTTGCCTCATACTAAATCATATATATGAATAGTGATTGTTGAATCTTATTTATGATTATTCATTTAATCTTCCAAGTTCTTAATGTTACTCCATAAATATTAACTCTACTTCCAGCATTTACCCTCACACAATGGACACCAATAATTGCATAAGTGTTCAGTGAATGTCCTCTGCACATTATATGTTTTATACAATGAATGACGACAAAGATTTTAATGCAGAATATAAAAATATGTTTTAATGAGTGTAATATATCATTTCAAATATAAATTATTAATAATTAATTAATCATTTGTAAGTGTCAAGTTTAAATATTTATCAGCTACATAAATTAACAAATAACTCTTAGGATCAACCATGTGGGCGAAAAATGATCTCATGTGTAATCTTATAGTAGTAAAAAAATTATGATTAATAAAATGATTTTATACCATATATGACATACATGCCATTTTAGTATCTAATCCCAAAATATTTTATTCTATTTTTTTATCAAAATTTAGTACTTTTTACGGCTAAATTATCAAAATTTAATACTCGATACAATAGTTTTAGGTTGATCAATTATAACACTTTGTTTATGTATTTTGTCAAAATATTATAATTAGTTTTATTATAAATAAAAAAACTAACTCCTACACAACTATGAAACTTCATTTTATACAATTTTTACAATATCGTCGACAACAATACAATTTTACATAGTTATTACACACCAAATGCAATTATATTGTACTGTCATAATCAAATTAAATTGAAACATAATTTATTTCTCATTTTCATTTTCTTTACATTTGTTTTTTTTGGGCATTTTTCCCCCATATATATTTGGGTTTAATTTTATTCAATTTTCATATTAGTAAAAGAGCGAATTTTAGGCAACTTTCTTAAGATCCAATTCCAATAGACAAAAGCAAAATTTCTTTCTCATTCACTTCACTTTTATCAAGTACTGTACAATTGATAATGTTTAATTTTATGATATAATGGAACCTACCTTAGTGGCTTCATATATTCACACCTAAAGAAAGTTGTTATATATTATATCCTCAAATCCCACCTTTAATTCTATTCTTTTCATTGAGAAAAAAGAGATATGGAATGGAGAGAGATAGGAAGAATGTGAAGAAATGGAAAATATGTGGGGGGAATTGTATTTTTTTTGAAGGATTTGAAAGGACCGCTATGTAGGGTCGGTCTGTTCTATTTCGTGTTTTAGATAGATAGATAGATGTAAGGAGCTGTAAGAAGATGTAAAGAGATGTAAGCTCTTAGCTAAATCATAAAAAACGCGAAATAGAACAGGGCCGTAATAATACAAAATGAAAAAGAGTGGGAAGAAGAAATGAAGAATTTTTTTCTACAGAATGAAAACAAATAGTAAGAAATGATATAATAAAAAGAAATGGTAGAAAATAATAAAATATAAAAATTCACCATTTACCCATAAAAAGAACAGATGTATAGCAAGACTATCTAATTTTGTTTAATATTCATGAAGTTGTATCTATTTCATATACACCAAAGAGACAAAGAGGGGGGCAAATGATAAAATTGTGAAATGGACCTTTTGAATGTTTTGTAAAGGTAACAAGAAGCCACACGATTCCTCCTTTTTTTTTTTATTTAAATACGCGTCTAATTGTCTAACCTTGGCCCCAATATGATTAACTAACTCATCATATATAACCAGGCACATGGCAGCCACACAGAGCTAGTTTCCCTACACTACCATTCGCATCTTGGCCTTCATTAAAAAAAAAAAGAAGCATCTTTTTCCCTACTTTTTTCCCCATTTTTGTTTAGGTTACCACTTTTCAGGTAATGATATTTTCCTTTTAAAAAAATTATTTAATCAAATTTTAAGAGTCTTTTTGTGCGGAAAATACAGCAGTGGTTAACAATTAAATCTCTATTAAATTTTATTTTTTTCAATTCAGCGGAATCACAAATATTAGGATAGGATAGGATATATATTTTTTAATTTATCATAAGTAATTATCATCATTACCAATTAATATTTAGTCATATTTTTAACTCACAATTTCAGCTTCCCACTCACTATCATTAATACTAATCAACACTTATAAATATTTACTAATATCAATCAAAACTTATCAGTATTAACTAATAATAAGTTACGTATTTTTTAATAAAATAATAAAATATGTATAATAGTAACCAATCAAAGACGGAAGTTGGAGGGCGGAGGGGTTCACTAAAAACCCAAGAACATGAATATCGGTTGACTAGATGCTAATACCTACCACAGGTAGCAAACCGACAAGAGCTAAAGCTTCATGGCTTCCGAGCACAGTTCATGAGCTCATTTGTTTACGGCCCCCCCCCAAAAAAAAAATTACAAACAAACAAACAAACAAATTTGGTCAGCAATTGCGGCTTTCATGATTGGGTGATTGCTCAGATATTTTATGCTGGTCACGTAATTCAGTTTTATACTGTCTTCTTTTGTTTGGCCATTTGACGGCTGAGCCTACTCCACATAACGACAACAATTTTAAATGTTGGTTTCTTTTTACAGAATTTAAAAAATTTAGATGTAAGTAACTTTATCCATACATACATGACTGCATATAAAGATATCATTGTCAATAGATGTTGAGCTTACTTCATGTATAATAATCAAATTAATGTTAAGATTACAGGTATGAAGATTCCGATATAGGCGAGTTAGCTAAGAAGACCCCTCAAACAAAAGGAGTGTCAATTACTTTGACATTTGTGCCTTTCTCACGTGACTTAATGTTTCAAGCAAAGAGTATTTTATGGCTAGCCTAGGAGTTGTGCGTTGCTTGGTTAATCCGCTTCCATTCGAGTGAAAACAATAAGCCTTCATGTATGTGTTTGTCGTTTGCACACATAACAGCTTTGATGGATTATATGAATTCTTTCTATATACTAGCTATGAAATATCTATCAAATATGGTATAATTTAGTTAATAGAGCTATTTTGAGCTCATACTAGAACTTTAAGTTCAAACCAACGTATTATGCCAAATGTTGTAAAACCAAACATAGAAAAAGAACCGAGGACTGCATTTTATAATTATTTTTTTTTCTAGGTGCAGCTGAGGGGCCCAAGAGTGCAATTGGGCCCTTGTCAAACTTTTTTTAAAAAATTTTTTATAATAGATAAGCTAATTTCCATTTTCTGGGAGTTAGATTGCCACAGAGATTGGGCCTTCCGGCCCAAGCTCCTTGTTATAGCCCATTGGGCCAGGTGGCGTCCAGAATAGGGGTGGTGAATCTGGTGATTATGCACAGCCATGCAAATTGGGATGCGCCAACTGAGCTGTAGCTTAGCCTTGAATATAGGATTCCACAAGCTAGAAAGATAAGAGTACAACAATAAAGAAAACAAAAATATGGGGAGGGGAACAGAGGTGGTCACCAAGGCGAATCCTATTTACACAAGAAGTTTACAGTAACCAGAAGTTCTTAAAAACCAGCAAGAAATGAAAGAAGATGCAGAAGGCAAGAGTAAAACAAACACCTAAAAACCTCTTACAACAATGCAACCCTTTCTCATTTGCCACCCTTCCAGAACTCAGAAGCAAGCATCAACAATAACCACAAGGAAAAAAAAAACCCAGTATTGGAGAAGCGGGTTAGAAGAAAAGTTCTCCAGAAGTTTTACTACATGGTCAGTAACAATTTGATCATGTGAAAACTCTCTCACAAATGAAGCCTCTGGACAAGGAAAGTTGTGAGCAAGCCTACGGGAAAAACCAGATCTTGATGAAGAGTCCCAAGGCAAATTGCAACACAAGAGCGGCCACCAAAACCACCATGAGATCATTCCCATCTACATAAGTTCTGAGATTTGATCCCACAAAACAGGCTGAAACGCCACTGGCAGCAAGTATGATCATCCATCTAAGGAATTCAATAGGGACTAACAACAAGAACTGCAAGTTCCAAGCAAAAATGTGTCAAAAGATATGATAGGCAATGACAGGACAGGTAAATAGTACACCCAGAAATGTATCACGCTGCTTGATCATCATCAAACCTGCTAATAGTCACAAACACAAATACTCGAACTCATTGTTTCAGATCCAGATACGTGATTAGATTTTGAGAACCAGGACTAGATTTTGGATTCAATCTGCTAACAATATGACTAACTGCTCATTTTGCCAAAGAACAAATGATCATATTCATGAACCACCTAAAAAGGCCAACTTCATCTTTGAAAGGCAAAACTGATAAGCAAAATTCATCTTCACGGGGTTAACAGTTGATAGCCACCCTACAACCTTCCAGCTGTTTGGGTGCTTACTGAATCAAGCGCCTCAGACAGTTCATTGGGTGTGCCAAATGTTGATTGGTCGAGTGTGATTTCCAGGATAGTATCGTCCCACAATAGGGCGCACCAACAGTTGAAGAAGCAGTACAAAGGGCATCACCAACTTTGCTATTTAGTAATCTATTGTCTAGGCAAAGATTTCAGTTTAAATTAAGACATTTCCACATTAACACTACAAAAGAAAAGTTGCCCTTTGCCATCTACTTATTGAAAGAAAAGCAACAACCAAGCATGGGTCTGCCAATATTGGTGTTTGGTGGGGAGGGGTTAGAAATGATCACCTGCACAGTGACTTAATAAATAAATATAATTGAAGTAGATACTTACAGAGCTTAGAATGAAAATGAAGAGTGAATAACCCCACATGCACCAGAAGCGTACAAGGCTGGCACTCGTGCCCAAATACTGAAGTAAAAAATAGAATGCCAATGGCACCACAATCGCATAACCATATATGGTACTCGCCGCCAAACTCATATAGCTGACATTAAAGCTCCACGAAGAATGGCTTATAAAGTAGGTTGCCAGATTTCCAAGGGATGCAATTGCGAAAACCAATGTCGTGGAGACCCAAATAAGTCCGTAGCTGAAAGATTCACCCGTGTAAGTTCAAAGTACACACAGCACCATGTTTATTGGCGAATAAGAGCATAAAATAAGAAGTATAAGAAATTCAGACTCTTTTGCCCTACAAGGATCTCAAATCAATATTGAAATAGTGGATTAGTAGACAGAGAAAATGCCCACCAAGATGTATTAAACATCACCAGCCCTATCCAGCTACGATTTTCATTTTTAAGTGGGCTACATGTTATTCATGTGGTTTGAGTAACAAGGGCACATCCAATTGACATGAATGATGCGAGTTATGCAATTACAAAGTTCTTTTAACAATCACTCAGAAGTGGCCCCTGCCGCCTCGCAGTCCGAAACATCATCTGAAGTTGTAAACATCCTGAATAGTGAAGATTGTACAAGAATAATCTCATTTTGTTCACTATCAGGAAATCACAGTTGCCGAGAACACTTATCTGTATTCAAGGGCTGAGCAATCTCAATCCCAGTACAGGCTAATTTGGGTTTTCAAGTACCTTAGTGATCCTCCTTCATTACTATTTTTTTACAGCAAATTCACACAAAAATATAAACAGACACACAATGTCACTCAGACCTGGGCACAGGGACCATAAATAGGCATTAATCCAACGGTTAGAGTTAGACATGGCTATTTTCACAGAGTTCCATCTGTAATCAGCATAATTTGAGGAGCCCAAAGGGCATATCTATCAGAGTGTTTCAAGAGTCAAGCCATGGTGTTTAAGAAAAGGAATGAAGAGTCAGATAAAGCTTGAACTGCATAATTACATTCCAACCAAAAAGACGAAAAGGATGCAGGATACTTTGGTTTTAAAATGAAGCCTGTCTCTATGGCACATCTTTTGATTGTTGTTCTGGTGATGCTTGTGTGGTATGTATATGACCTCCCAGCTTGCAAGAGTCAAGCCATGGTGTTTAAGAAAGGAATGGAGAGTCAGATAAAGCTCGAACTACATAATTACTTTCCAACCCCAAAAAAAAAAAAAAGGATGCAGGATACTTTGGTTAAAAAATGAAGCCTGTCTTTATGGCATATATTTTGATTGTTGTTCTGGTGATGCTTGTGTGGTATGTACAAGACCTCCCAGCTTGCCTGTTCAATGTGGCCATCTAGGAACAAAGCCATCCAGGTTTGAGCTCAGGTGCCATGGCAGCATTCTTCCCATGCGGGAAAGGACTTAGTGACTAGAGAGCCCTCCTGGCTCAGGTTTCCATGACACTTTCCCAACCCCCCCCCCCCCCTCCAACACACGAAGCCTATCAAAGCCCTGCTTGGAGACCTAGCATAGGGCTCAGGCAAAGAAGGGATCACTTGACAACCCAAAACATGCACAAACATATATGCATGTATGTTTCTGGTAGACAGCCAGGATAGAAAGGAATTGCATGGTTGGGAGGAGCCATCAAGTGAAATTGGAACTTTCACCTTACTAAAATACAAATGTTGATGTATTTGCGTGGTTGTTTCTATCCCTGTGGCTTCAAGAATTTTAATGAAGCAAAAATGGCTGGATTTATTTCATGCTAGTGTATTGTACGCTTTGTCGCTTGGACTCTTGATTGTTCCTCAGGTACCCATGTCAAACGCTGGAGTCATTCAACACTCAGATATGGCAAAGCCTATGAACACTTGAACCTTCATTTTCGGCTAAAGCCACATAAAGTTTTAAATAATTTCTGAGCCCACCAACAACATCAGTGTTGGATGCTCAATACTGCCACAAGGGCATGGGATTCCAAGCAACATCTGGTGGAAGATTAATCACATTAAGAAAGGAAAACAAAACCTCATCACCAAGCTAGATTCCACCCTGTTCAGGGTTCAAGCTGTAGCCTGGTGGCTCATTCCAGCCAGCGAACATGGACGCTGGAGCTGCCAGTACAGTTTTCTGCCAGATTAACACATTCATGCTTTCATAGTTCAATGATCCAATGTAACAAAACCAGTGAGCTAACCTTTAGCAATTCTGAAACCAGTAGAGCAAAGCCTATTCATTTTTGGTAGTAATTTGGTTCTGACCCTTAGATATCTCTTTAGCTCTTTATTTTCTCCAAGATGATTTGCTCAGTTTTATGCAGATATTCTTGCTGAACTTTTCAGGTGAAGTCTGTATACACCATGCATTATGCATTATGCATGTTTTAGACTCCACAAGCTGCCCATTACCACAATTAGGCGCTGATTAATTCTATCTTTTTCCATTCAAGTAAGGAAAAATTGGCATTCTATAGTCACTATTGGGGAAGGGATGATATCAAATGCAACAAACACAAGATCAGCATATGGAAACAGCATAAAGGAACCAAACTAGCCCAGTGAAATGAAAGATCCAATGAATGGAAGCCAACACTTACAGATCAGGATTTGCATCAATCTTGTTGAAGAAATCCCCACTTCGAGGGTCCAACGAACTAAGCAATCTATTGAGAACAATGTCCGTATCTACATTGAAGTACTGTGTGTATGAGGCAATGTTGAACACTCCTTGCCAGTTACTCGTTGGTGGTGGCCCGCCTCCTTCTGCCAAATGTCGCATAAGATATCAGTGTTGTTGGGCCACAAGACTAAAATTTCAACTGCTCCAAAGATGTAATTTAGATAACGAGGTGGTTATTTGAAATAAATCATTGGTATTCAATGGTTTAAGATCAATACCATAAAATTCCAAAAAATTATTAGAGATACAAAGTGCAGAACTCCAAAATCCATGAAAATTTTCAACTGAAAGGAGCAACACACATATTCCTGGCTAGAATTGTTCAAATGACACTATGAACCCAGTAACTATTACACAGATTACATCTGAATCAAAAATGACTGAACTGATAACTGCATTCTGATTAACATGAAAAGGTTAAATGTTATGCTAGCTAAGATAATGCCTTCCCTTGATCTCCAATGTGAAAAAACATTGCCACCAAAAAAAAAAAACCATAATATATGGTCATGATTCACAACTAGCAAAGTTGTTGCAAGACAAAAGTAGATAGAAAGTAAAATTCTCCGCATGATAGGAAAAAGCTGTGCCAACATATATTCCTCACTTTTAACAACTGAGGTGACCCAAGCTAAATTTTTGTCCATTCACAACAGCGGCAAACCAGAAATTTTGCATGCCAGTATTCCCTTTCTAGTTTCCTGGATTTTGTAAGCCCTAATTAATTTTTATGAGTATCTTTCCCAAAATTTTAATCTCTTCCATACAAAATTCTAAAATAACTTCTTCGGCTAACAGTTTTTGGGGACACCGCCCAAGGAACCCTGTCTTCAGACTGATTCAAACGTAGTGGATTGGGATCCTAGAAATACACAAGGCAGGTCACCCCTCTTTACCTGGCCCACATAACCAAATAGAAATAGGCAAGAAAGAAATAGAAAATCATAATCCAGGGGGGGAGTTAGCACACAGTCTCATCAATTCTGAATTTAAAAAACCTGCAATAAAGAAAGAAAGAAAGATAGCAAAGAAAGGTAGTTTAAGACCTGATTCACTTAGGTGGACACGTCTCCAAGTCCATTACATATGAGAAAGTCTTCAAGAGCATACCATTTTCAAATTTAACACGCATATCATAAGGTTGGTTATCCTACTTATTACTTGAAGAGACAAACGTAGATGGGAATTCACAGCTTTCTATGGACACAGGACAAGGTTGTAGCCTCTAAGTTGTGCAAATGTACTAAATTTTACCTAACTTATCAATTCTCAAAAGAAATAAACAAAAGAACATTAAGAATAAGAAATTAAAAGCAGAAAATTTGAAGCAGGTTCGTAACAAAAGTCTCTAAAACCGTCAATTTTCAATATCTAAGCAGGAATACATGCGATGAATGATAACAAGATTGACGTACTCAACCCAATGCTTGAAATAGAAAAATGGAAATTGCTAAAACTCAACATACTCCTCTCAATTACATTAATTGGTTTACTCCACCTAGTCGTGGAGACATACCATGGACGCCAAAACAGCTCCTTAAATTACCAAATCCAAGTTGAAAAGCCAGCTAAATATGTCCACAGTCCACAACCCATTCTGTCGATTTCTCTCAGGCAAACATCATCTAGAGTATCTTACAGAAGCAGAAAGTATAGCGTACCACTAGAACTTGCCAGCTTCTGATATCCACGGCCTCTTTCACCCCCTTGCAGTGGGGGAAATATTTGCAAATTGGCTTCAGAAGCTACACAATTTAGAAGTCAAATGAACAAAATTTAAATTGCATCCTATCAAAACAACAGAATCAAGACAAAAACCAACAAGCCTAGGTCCCAGATTCTTTCGTACCCGCAGCTTCATGAATATCACCTTTCTTTTCTTCAGCTAGAACAGCCTGTTATCAAATGAATCCGATTAACCCCCTGCATTAAATAAACTCCAGATATACTTGTTTTCCTCCTACAATGTACACGGGTGCTCGTACGTATGCATCATAAAACGTTTACCAACTACCAATAGAAGCTAAGAAGTTAAACCCACAGAAATTAGTCTTTCTCATAAATCAAACACACTGAATACATTGTACTATAAGTTAAGCGTTGGAACTAGCAATTACACAATGCATCCTAAAGCTCCCACAGAGACTGAAAAACCCCATCAAGACCTCTCGTAATTCCAGAAACAATTAGTCAGATTACGCAATAAGAGATTTAAAGGCTTGAAATTACAATTACTACAGGACTTAGCAAGTAAACGATACCAGAAACAAAACCCAGAAGAGTAAATTCAAAACCCCACATTGAGAAGGGAAAAAAAAATCTGAATTAGGGCATATGAGGATCAACAAAAGATAAAAGAAAGAAGAGGGAAGTTAAACGTACTGGAACTGAGCCAAGCAAATGGCTGGTAGGGATATTACTATCGGGATCCGCCATGGTCAAACCTCAAAGGGTATCAGATAGAGGGAGAAATTGGGATGCTCTTCGATCACGGGGGAACTCAAACTTCGATCAAGATTGGAGATTGAAGAGAAATTCTTGGGTGTAAGCCAAAGAACAGCAAGCCCTAAAGTGTTGCAGCAATTATGGCAAGCAAAGCTGTGTTTCTCTGCCTTTCTCGCTGTACACGTGAAAGGCGCGACGGAGAGAGAGGGGGGGGGGGGCGCGCCCAGTAGAAGTAACTTGGGGTTATGGCCGCATGGAAGACGTCAGATGCGTGCGAAGGCAAAAGGATTGAAAAATGAATTTTGTCTGAGCCCGGGTTCGAACCGGGGACCTCTAGTGTGTGAGACTAGCGTGATAACCAACTACACCACCCAGACCGGTTGCTTGGGGTAGCTAACTTAAAGTTTAGTTAAATTCTAAACAAGAATAGTATTTTTTTGCAAGAAATAGACGGATAAATTCATTGAATGTGGATATATTTTTCTGGTATTTATAATGTAAATTCTACTAAAAGAAGTACAATTGTCACTAATAAAATAAAATTCTAAATCTAAAAAAATTAACTAGCATACAATGCACATCCCACGGTACATTAGGAGGAACAAAACCACATATTCGTCATGTTCTCCTTCAAAATATGGACCTATTGATTTAATTTAAGCTTTATGAATCAGATCTCAACCAGGCATGCAATATTATACTTGATTTGTCGAACGCCGTTGAAGAGCCTTGTTGTAACATTTAAATGATTCATCCTAAAAACTATAAATGGAACTACACAATAACCGTAGGCAAACAACATAGACATAAATTCCCTACACAATTTTAAACATACATTACATAATAAGATTATCAAATCTCACAATTTGACAGAACCATCATAGCAAAAATAAGGACAACAACTTGACATCTGAGAAACTAAAAATAGAAAAGAGAAGGTTGAGAACAATCAACGAATGATCATTCTCGCCCTTCGAATATCTACTAAGACGAGGAAACCAATTCGATAGACACTAATAAAAAGAGAGCAACTAACTGATGGAGGGGAGCGGTTGCTCGAGAATGCACTAAGGATCAGACACATTCTATAAGAGCAATGGATGATGGGAAAATTCTCAAGACTGGTGGGTTCTATCATGTACTCTATCACTTTAAATATGAGTAATCTATTATTATTTGCTAAACATTTTGTACGCCAATAATCCCAACTTTTGGAGGAAGTATTGGACACCAATTGCTAAAACTTTAAAAATAGGCCAATACCCTAAACTTTAAGGTTATTTAACCACCGAATTAAGGTAACCTTGACAGGCCAAAATAATGATGTAAAAAGGGATTTATACCAAGTACAACTTGTTGATATGTTGTTATTAAAAAGTACAACCACCATTCACATACCACTTCGTCATTATGAAAACTAGTTTGGACCCGTGCTTTGCACGGTGCATGTTAAAATAGACAT
>JACYFF010031958.1:106633852-106653672 GCA_017589665.1 Selenicereus undatus
AACGTGAAAATGACTCAATCAACAAGTAATTCCCAAGAGGTTTTCTTACCCCTACTTAGATATAAGCCTTGATATGGTCTTCATTTTTTGTGTTGGAATTAACATTCAACAATAATGAGTTGATAAGACATGTCTCCCAGGTACTCACTAATATGCCAAGAGCCTGTCACGAGCCTCGACTGTGTACTGAATAGTGAATACTCCTATACAGCACTCAAAAGAAGTTGACAGACAACATCTATTAGACCACAAATTATATAGTATTTCTACAGATATTACAGCACTTACTAAGATCAACAGTTTGATAGATCTGCTTACTAAAACACAACAGTGCTTACTAAGATCAACAGTTTCTACAATTTTTCATTTTCACCCACCCACCCCATGTGGTGGCGAAGCCAGGATATTAGGGGAGGGGTGTCGGAAATAAAATGATAATTGTGTTAAGTGGTATCGTTTCCACTTTCTTTATTCAATAGTGAGTTTCGAGTTTAGAACTTGAAGGGAATGATAATTCTTTAGTATTTCTTTGTATTTTGAGTTAGAATTCAAATTAATCCACAAATTAAATAACTGTGAAATTAAAATTGACAAATTAAACTCATAAATTAAAACTAAAAAAGTAATTTAATCTCAAGTGAATCAATTAAAGTGTTATCTTTTTGAAATATTTATATACTTTGACCCAAAATTGAAATTAAATCCACAAATTAAACAAATTTAGAATTAAATTTGACAAATTAAACTTATCAATAAACTAAAAAACAAATTAATTTATAGATTAAGAATTGAATAATAAATTAAATTATATTAAAATATTGAACTATAATTAATAGACTTTGAACTTTAAATGGGGAGATACTACTAACCCCCAAAAAAAGAAAAAAGAAATGCTACTAATTGGGAAAAATAAAGAAAGAATTCAACAACTAACCCCACCAGCCTGCGAACTCGTGATGTCCTCCAACATAAAACAACAATGTAAGCGCCCCAACCGCTCCACCACTTGCGTTCTCACTAAAGGTGCCTGCCACAATTTTAATATATACACTATTTTGGCTAATTTCAGCATACTATTCTTCCCTTTTTGGCGAGGGAGGAGGGTCAGCTAACCCCACGCTCCCTCCGCCACTGCACCCATGCCACTAAGCCACGTCGCACTAGGACACAGTAGAGGACATTGGCAACAAGAACAGTTAACTACCAAATTTTAGGCCACCTTGAATGGTTGCCTCACGAGTCACGAGCCAAAACAGAGGAGAGAGAAAGGGGTGAGGTGGGGGGCGTGCTGCACTAGTCAGCTTGCGGCAACTGGCTCCCGGGGAGGCTCGCGGGTGAGAGCCGGCTCCCACGGGGCTATGTGGTTGCTTTTGGATTTTTTAATATTTTTTGATTAGTTTTTTTTTAATTTAAAAATAAGGTTGTATGTAATAAAGAGGTCCATGGATATTATTTTATTTGGTGAGCTAAAGTGGTGAGTCTTTTATTGAAGAAAGATAAAATTATCAGCTAAAAAATTAGATCATAAGCTAATGTGACAAGGTAGATTTCAACCGATGAACCAAAATAATCGCTACCAGTAGGAATGCTCCTAGAGGAGGGGATATTCGAGGAGGGCACTGGCATATTTGTTTTGGACAAAAATTCATGTTGGATGCGTCAAAATCCTCATTTTCGGATTGCGGCTGCTTCAAATACCTTTTGGAGGCTTCTTGCTTCTCTCTTCACCAAACCTCCACTAACGGCCAACTCAAGCGGCATCTTACTCTTAAAGTCTCCTCTTCATCCCCGAATCGTAAGTGTGTTTTCATTCTCCACTCTCCCTTTCTTCAATCTCTCTCATCTCCGAATAACTGAATCAACCTCCTGTTTTCCCCAAGTCAGAGACTCAAGGCATACACCATGTCAAAAGGTAATATTTCTGCTAACTCTCTTTGGATTTGTTTTTGGGCAATAATTTTTTTGGGTAAAGATGCGTATTGTAATATAAAGCTTAGAACTTTCATATGGGGTTTTGCTAATTAAGCTTCTGCATATCATGGGCTTCTGGATATAATGGAGCATAATGAGGGGGGTTTCACCTATTTGATGGTTTGTTTTATTGTTATTGTGTTGTATTTGTAGTAGAATCTGAAAATGGATCTCCCAATACTGTGGTATCATCAGCTTATGAAGAAGCAATGGCTGCACTATCCTCTTTGATCACCAAACGCACCCGCGCTGATAAGAGTAACAGCGGGGATCGGTTTGATTTGCTATTTGATTATCTTAAGGTAACTGATGAAGTCTGCAATGTTACATTTTGGTTTGTCTAAAATCCTGATTTGGGGGTTGGGGGGAAGAAAAAGAGTTTGTCTAATCAATTGAGTTTTAGGAATACTAAGGTGGTGACTTCAGCTGGATTTGGGTGGTTTATGCAGATGTTGGAGTTGGAAGAACCCATTTCCAAGTTGAAGGTCATTCATGTGGCTGGCACCAAAGGCAAGGTATTGTGTTATTTTATGGAACAATTAGTTAGATCTGCTGCTGGTGATTTTGCTTCCCTTCCCCCCCCCCCCCCAAAAGGCAAGGTATTGTGTTATTTTACGGAACAATTAGTTAGATCTGCTGCTGGTGATTTTGCTTCCCTTCGCCCCCCAAAGGCTGTTGTACTTATGTGAAATTACCTTAAGAATTCAGTCCTTGTGAATCTAGTTTTGTCAAATTTAGTTCTTTTTTTTTTGTGTTTCGGTTATCTGAATTTCTCTGTAGTAGTCTTCATTTTAGTTGCTCTTCAATGTTCATAAACCTCTGGATTTGCCTTGCTTGTGAATACTGATTTCTGAACTTCATTATATATGACTTAATTCTGGCTGTGAATCATGTTCTCAAGAGTTGGATAACCATTCTCTATTAAATGCTGAGCAGGGAAACATGGGTGGCAATGAGTACATATAGACTCCAAACCAACAGATTATGATTGGCATTGTTATAAACTTCCATTCCAGGAGGAGCAGTTACCTATTTAGATGTTTTTGTAAATAATTTGCAATGTTTTCGCCTGTATTTCTACAGGGTTCTACATGCGCTTTTGTAGAGTCAATATTGCGCAATTATGGCTTCCGCACAGGGCTTTTTACATCTCCTCATCTCATTGATGTTCGGGAAAGATTTCGACTAGACGGGTGAGCAACATTTGAGTTTCATCAAAGCTTCTTCCAGTTGCCATATGCGTACTCTAAATATGCACTGTTGTGTATCTTTCAGTATGTTTATACCTGTTTGAAAATGAAAAGCAGTCATGCTGTCTCTGGTTTTTGCTGCTAAGTTCTTTTATCAATATGCTTACTCAGCAATGGTGGATAAGAAGCAAAGTGTTGCCTTTTATTTCCTCTCTTTTTTTTTTGGTTTGGAGATTTTTTTTGGGGGGGGGGGGGGCTTTCTATTCTGCTTCTTCATAGTGATTAAAATATATTTCACTTATAAGATCTGCATGTCTTGTAGTGCTGATATTTCTGAAGAGAAGTTTTTGGCATACTTCTGGTGGTGTTATGATAAACTGAAGGTACATTCTTTTTTATTTGCCATTTAATCTGGCTCTTTGTACTCTCCCTTTTCCCTTTCATATCTAAGAATGCTGAATTATCTACTGTTGACTGGATTGTAGTGGGTAAGTGAATCATCCTGAGTACTTATGTGCCTACCATCTTTGTGTGAGCGTCATGATTTGGCTTCTAGGATGTCAAAGGCTATCATACAGCACTTTTTTGACTTGGTTGCATTAACTGCACACCCTAGCTGACATTTTGCTGATGTACAATAACATTATTTGGTTACGAGAAATACACTACAGGGATATAAGTAAGACAGTTTCTCTGGCCAACCATCTGTCTGTGTCATTGTATGTATTACACTGTTGTTTTATTTGCTTAGTAACTTTCCATCTATGAACTTTGATGGCGGCAAAGTCTTGTCTGTTTCTGTGATGTGATTGCTTTCTTTAGAATGTTAATTTTGCCTTTGGTGACTTGCCTTGGTTCTCATGCGCAGGAAAAAGCTACTGATGACATACCAATGCCTACTTATTTTCGCTTCTTAGCTCTGCTGGGCTTCAAGATTTTCTGTGCAGAACAGGTTGCCACTGGAACCCCCCTCCCTCCCATCTCTCTCTCACACATACTCGCACACAATATGTTGTTTGCTTTTTGTCATAGTGTTACTGTGATCCCTGCAGATGAGAAGCTAAATGTTGCACATTTTAATAAAGGCTTAATTTTTCTATAGGTTGATGTTGCCATCTTGGAGGTTGGATTGGGAGGAAAGTTTGATGCCACAAATGTGGTATGTCTTATGTCATCTCAAATACATTAACTTTGAGTTGGTTACCTGATATTTATGCATGCTGTTACTTGTCAGGTTCAAGCACCGGTTGTTTGTGGAATAACCTCTCTTGGGTATGATCACATCGAAATCCTTGGTTAGTTTTTTTCTCTTTATAATATCAAACAAATCAAGTTTTAATGTAAAATTTGCAAATTCATGGTTGCATTTGTCTGCTAGAATTTCAAGCATGAACCAATAGTCTAAATACGTCCTTCAATTTGTAGAGGTATTTCTTTGGTGAGCTCCTAATTCATGAATTGTTCTGCACTCCTGTGCCCCTTTACTGTCTGAATCAAACGTCCTTATTTTGGGGCTGAAGTCATCTTTAATCTATGCAAGTGGATCAATGCTAGCTACTAGCCGGTTACTATCGTTGATAAATGTGCGGGATCTTATTTTGCTGTACAGGTTTACGATTGATAAAAGCATAAGATCTTATTTTTTGCCTAATAGGATTTCGGAGATGATCTATGCTTTTTATTTGAACTCCTGGGAACTGCAATAATGCTATGAATATTGCATCAATGTTTTAATAGCTTGAGCTTGAGACATCTTTCATAATGCATTGTCTAATAGCTGAAAGTCAACCATTTAACTCAAAAGAAATTGCCCACCATGCCTTTGAAAACTGTGACAATTTACATGGTCAAGACATAGCTACCACTGACCCCTTTGATCACAAATTTCTTGAACTCTACAACAACAGCAACAACAATAGCAACAATTCTCAGAGTGGGTGTCGCTTTCGCGGGTCTAGGGAGATCCAGATGTAGGCAATCTTACCTTTATATACATGACTACACATAGAGATATCGTTTCCAATAAACTCACAAGAAATTTTTTTAAGAAAATATTTTGAAATTGAAAATCGATTGGTAAACAAAGTTAACAAACACAAGGCCTAACTTACTTCAAATAAAATAAATTAGCATGAATAACTGATGAAGGATAATATTCGTACGTACCTTGAGCAACAAGCGGTGACATATTACTAATCTGGTCAAGTACAGTCTACACTTGAACACTTGGAGGTGGGGGTGATAATACAGATGCCATGAGGGTACTACATAAAGCAATTAGAGGAGAGAAAATAAAACCCCGCGAAGATCAATCTACTAACCTATGATCTTCAACCTTAATCCTAGATCTCTACAAACTTCTATCCTAAGTCATATCCTTTGTTGGTCCTATATACTTCAAATAATTTTTAATCTCATTCCAACTTTTCTTTCGCCGTCCTCTACCTCTTCTACACCTCTGAAGGTTAATCGTCTCGCACCTTCTTACTGGTGCATTCACAGTCCTCCTCTTAACATGATTGAACCATCTTGGTCTATTCTCCCTCATCTTATCTTCTATGGGTGCAACTCCTACTTTCTCTCTAATCACTTCATTCCTAATTCTATCCAATCCCGTATATCCACACTTCTATCGAACCATTCTCATCTCTGCTACCATTAACCTCTGAACTTGAGTTTTCTTGATTGGCGAGCACTCTGAACCATATGATAGAGCTGGTCTGACTACCATATGATACACTTTCCCTGTCAATCCTATTGGAATTTTCTTATCGCATAATACTCTAGAAGCATTTCTTGAATTCTAATGGAGACTATAAATATCAATTACTGTCAAATGGTTTCTGCTTTCCGCTTAGCATCTCTCATCACATAGTATGAAAATTGGGAATTTGTTTCTAAAATCTTACGGTCTGCATGGAAGGATGTTATTAGTCTAATGGATAGACCAACCACTCATCAATGCTTCCGGTTGAGCGGAATATGAAGGTTTTTATGTATGCAATCTAAGAAGCACGGACACCGATACGTGACACGGATACGATACGACACCGACACGCAGACACGTGATTTTCCTGAAAAGTAGGATACGACACGTATAGTGGACACGAAGTGGAGAAAATATTTATTCTATTACCTATTTGTTCATAATTTGTTTTATGTCTTTATCCTTGAGAGGATCATGTTTGGATGAGATCAATAGCAAATTGTTCATAGGATGTGCACTCTACAACCATCAATAACATAACCTAATTTCTTCATATTGTCCATATGTTCTGCATTCGCTTGATAGTGTCCGAGAGTGTCGGTGTCCGACACGTGTCGGACACGGATACGTGAAGTCGCGGAGAGTATCCGTGCTTATTAGTATGCAATCTTAGAACTGTGAAATAGAGAGGTTTATATGAAACTATTCTGAAAAATGAGAGCAAATATAATTGACGCATGATCTAAACCTTGTGAAAGTTAAGCGCCATTGTAGCTAATTTGAGTAATATCTTCGTGTTATCGATAATTTGTCCTTCATCTTTATGATAAATGCTGCATTCATGTTGTTACAGGAAACACTCTTGGACAAATTGCCGGTGAAAAAGCTGGCATTTTTAAGGTGTCTTCATGTTCTTTCATGAGTTTTACAATTTTAGTCATGAGGTTATTTTAAGGCAGTATCAAATCTGTGTGTATGAGGATTGTACTTAATTTTTTGGATGCTTTTCTCAGGAAGGTGTCCCTGGTTTTACTGTGCCACAGCCTGAGGAGGCAATGCGTGTACTGGAAGAGAATGCTTCCAAATTGAATGTGAGTTGGGACTATCATTAGATGATATTCTGACTAATTGTCCTGTATAGTTTTAGAATGGAGAACATATGAATCTAGTTACTTATGTTTGCTATTAAAACACTAGCCTAAACTAAGGCTAGTGCTGAGAATTTGGTTGAGTTTGAAACATGTCAAATGATCTGTAATTACATTGAGTGGAAATCAAAACAAGGTATCATCCATGAAATCAAAACAAGGTATCAATCATGTCCATGGATGTACTTGCACAATTTGGGAAAATAACTCTCTGAACCAGGAGACTAAATGTGACGTTCATATAAACCTTCGCATCCCATAGTCATTGTCTAAGGATTTGGTAGTTGTCGACCTAGTTCATGTTGTGATGAAAAGTATTTGCAGGTAAATCTTCAAGTAGCACCACCCTTGGACCGTAATTCCCTACAAGGCATGCAGCTTAGCCTGGATGGTGAACATCAATTTGTAAATGCTGGGCTTGCTGTGGCATTGTGCTCTTCCTGGCTTCAAAGAACCGGACATGTTGAAGCCTCTCCTAATCTAAGCATGGTATGTGTCATTGAACTTCAAGTTTTCTGTTCACTATTGTTCCGTTTGGGTTACTAAGTTAATCTTGTCTTCTTTTTTTTTTTTGGGAGACAGAGGTCCTTGCCGGAGCAGTTCGTTAAAGGACTGACAACTGCTAGTCTACAAGGAAGGGGTCAAATTGTCTCAGATCAATGTATCAGTACCAAAGGCCCCGGGGATTTGGTTTTCTATTTAGATGGAGCTCATAGCCCTGAAAGCATGGAAGTTTGTGCAACATGGTTTTCTGATTCCATCAAGAAGAATGAGCTACTAATGAACACCATTGAGCATCCACCAGTAGATGCTTCAAGGACATCTCATGAGACGGCAGTGAAGAGCTCAACTCAGGTAAAGGGCATAACTTCATCCCTCCTGTCTAATCAAAATTAAAAGTTATGGAGCAACGAGGGGAAATAAAGAAATTTAACCATGACAGAGCTCCTCACTAGCTTTTCACTAGCTTTTCCGTTGAAACCACTAATGTCATTTTGGACCTAGGAAGCTAAAATGACGAACAAGTTTATATTTGCTATTTAACTCTAGTATGTGTGGTACTGTTGACTGCTGTGTCAAAAACATGAGCTGTAAGAAGTGTCCAAACATGTCTTCTGCGTGGAATTCTGGAGGCTTTTCAACTAATGTTTAGTGAATTTGCAGATATTGCTGTTCAATTGCATGTCAGTTCGGGACCCACAGTTGCTTCTACCCCGCCTAGTGAAGGCATGTGCTAGTCATGGTAAATGTCTGGGCAAGTAGCTTTCAATTTGGTTGCCAATATAGTACTTATACATTATCAAGTTTATGGTGTGGCATAGCATGTATGCACAAGTTTGACTAGTGCAATAGAGTGATTCATGGTCGAACATGCTGAGTGTCAGCTGACTGCACGGTCACCAACTAACAAGTCCCAATAAAGGAGAAAAAGAGAGGGTCCGTTATTATCATTAAGGCACTTGATACGTGAAAATTATCTACAAACCTTTTAGCAAGAAAAGAATGCCTTTGGAAAAAGTGTTTTGCTCCTTCCATGAAAAAATCTTGACAATTGTAATTCTTCCCTTTCTTGCTTCTGGAGAGTGAATGGAACTTGCATTACTGTTTGTGCCCAACTTAGCTAGACAAATGCTATTGTACTTGCTGACTATGTGACATGTACTTTTGGGTACGTGTGTTTGATGTAAACACATGTTTGAGTGTTACACATGGCTATTCTCCATAGATCTTGTCAGAACTTGCATTGCTTGATGTGCCTCCATTACATAGCCAAATTTCATGGTACTCACTGACTATGTTACATGGACTTTGGGTATTGGTGTCTGATGTGGATACATGTTTGAGAGTTGGGCCTTGCTATTTTCCATTGATCTTGCGGCCTTTTAGCCTAATTGAAATGTCCAAATGTCCTATTTATGTATATTGTCATGCATCCTGCTCAAGTAAATAGGGAGGATTCCTGGAATGGTGGAACATATATAATTGATGTGAGTGGTTTAGAATTTTGCTTAAGATTGACCTGAGGTGAAGTTTACCTATTGGGAAATTCTAAATGGCGACTATGACATGGAAAAAGTAACTCGTACTCAGTTTATGACCCAACTATACCCATGGACACTGTAAATTCCAACCCCAGCATGAGCAGACCACAATTACCCCAACCTGAATGACTCCAGCTGAACAACTAGTTGGTTGGGTCTTCACTACGATTTTTTTGTCGAGTTCATAATTGTGAAATTCTTGTGTGGTCATAATTTAATGAGTTTACTTGCTGCTGATCAGGGTTACAATTTAAGGAGGCACTTTTTGTTCCTAATATTTCGGTGTATAACAAGGTCACTACTAATGTGCCTCAACAAGATATGCAAGTTGATTTATCGTGGCAGTTGACCCTCCAGAACGTGTGGGAAAGTCTCATTAGTGCTGAAAAAGGTACCTCTTCCATCTCTCTGGGGATTTATTTATTCCAGGTAGATCGTGATGAATATGAATCAAAAGCAAACCAAACTGAACTGTGTACCTTGGCGCAAGTGCACCTGTGCACTTTTGGGGATTTTAACTGTGTTTCAATCTGTTAGGTGGGCAAACCAAGGATGCAGAGATGAGTTCTGAAGAAGCTAAAGAAGAATCAGATCCAAGTGTCATCAGAACTGCAAACAGCAGAGTCTTTCCCTCACTTCCCTTGGCTATCAAATGGCTCAGGGACAACGCTCGACAGAATCAATCTGTACGTTTTCAGGTAAGCTGATTTGTGACTGCTTGTCAGAATTTGCATTTAAAATGTGGCACGACAACACTCGGCAAGTGGGTTGTTCAGGTGGGGATTTGTATAAGGTTGATTTTGGATTAAATAAAAAGTCGGTCATTGTTCGCGTGTATAGCTTAGATAGGATTTAAATTGTGTCACACTTGGGCTTCATATCGTCCACTAACATTGTCAGAAAATGTTCCAAATTTTAACATATGAAGTATTGCCATGAGTGCAAACCTGGGAAATGGTTCATTAGATAGGAGTGTTAAGGGATTGATCTCTGATCACGTCACAATAGGTGTTTTGTGGGGATATTACTTGGCCTAGAATTCAAGTTGAGTTGCTTAGTCCACGGCGGATTGCATTTAAGTGGGTGCTTTGTACACGATAGTTTGACTTCAAATTAATACTCTGGCATGCATCTGTTTGTCAAGTCTGTATCAGAATATTCTTGATTTCCTTTAGGGTTTAGTATATGTCGTTTTCTTACAGTTGATGTACTAGTATATACAGCGAAATGATCGATTTATCTGTCCTGCTACTTGCAGGTCCTTGTAACTGGTTCCCTACATTTGGTTGGCGATGTTTTAAGACTAATCAGGAAATGAAGAAAATACAGTAATAGTTTGACAAAGTTTTTTGAGGAAGCAATTCAAGATATAACTGCAAATACTTCCACATTTAGAAACAAATAGCCGCTCATGATCTGTAATCTTATACATCTAGCTTTGGACCAGTAATTGTAGGTGTAGACAATTTGGAAGTAACAGGTGAGTTTCCATTCCCCGTAAGAAAACATTGAAATAAAAACGGTTGATCACTGTCGATGGTTATTTTGCATACCATACAATCACACCGAGGAAAGAAATTTATACTAGTTCTGATTGTTTCTTCAGAGGTCTCGTCTCTGATGCGTACTGCTCTTAACTCTTTATGTGCTAATGATTTACTGATTCATAGAGGCGATGTACTCGAGTGTCTTGCGATGTACTCGAGTGTCTTGAAGGGAAGCTGAGTAGAATTGCACCATTCACTCAAAAGCAAGGCTCCCTTTTGAGACTTACCATGCTCATAAAGAAACCATTAAAAATCCATGCTAATTTTGCATAAAGCTCTAGCAATTACCAGGCCAACTCATTACACAAGTTTTTGAGAATAGCATGCTTCACCAAACCAGGTTACCTAGTACACAATTCACCAGCTAGAAGTCGCCCTTTTTTTTCCTGGGAAATAATGACTCAACAATGAAACTTACAGCTGCCACTACAAAATATACAATAAACTATCACCCGTGTTTACACCATCAACCATTGGAGTGAGGCACCTATATCTGGGGGCTCCATTATTTTATGGACTGCCAAGCCGCAGTTGGAACATGTCACACAACGTTCAGCTTCTCCATCATAATATTGTCGAATGAGATGCAGAAACATTTGTAAAACAACCAAACCCTACCATCAACTGGAAAGCAAACGCAGGTAATTTAGTCAGTGACAAGGATACAGGGCAGCTTGACATACGGTTCAAAGGTATAACAAGATCAAAATTTACAATATGACAAAATCAACTAGAAACAGAAGGAATGTGAGGCTTAAGCAGCAACTAGATAAAAAGGATGGCAGGTAGCAACTGCAATAAAAAGGGCGGCGGAAGGCCATTCCAAACAAGTAGTTGATCTCTGACTATGTTATGCCACAGGAGCTACAGCAAAGGTTCTTGCTGAAAACTAAGAAAAACAAAGGCAAAATCCCCCCCCCCCCCCCCCCACCAAAAAAAACTCAAAGAGAAACAACAAACAGTCCCACTAGTCCAGACTCCAGCGTCGTTCTTTCTCACAAACCACCGACAACTTGCATCACTATCAAACCTATGCAGAAATATATCTCAGTTTTTGCATGACAATCTAAAGGACTCCTCCGAAAACATGCATTTCACCAAGGAACCACTGCAAGCTCTATTTATATTCAAGCAAGCGTTTATTAACCATTAGAAGAGCTTTCAATTAATCTTCATGCCTTTTTTCAAGATTTTATGTAAATTAGGACAAATTAGATAGAGAGAAATCATTAAGCTTCCGACAGTTGGGAGAAACCTATTCCGAAATCAATGATAAATGCATCAAAGACGTTATACAGTCACATTTTCACCTACCAAAGAAATGTAAACGAATCTATCACTCCATATAACATCAGAGACCCAGAGACAAGAAGTACTAAAGGGATGAACAACAAATTTTACCAAACAAAGTTTCCACCATGTCAAATAGATCTCATTTAAAGTAACTTTTGATCAATTTCATGAAGGTAGGAAGTTTAATTAAACATGGAAAATCATATCTGCAAGTTGCGTCATGCGTGAGAGAAAACTATTCCATTCGTATGCATAATTGCAGGAAAACATTTTCTATCATCAAATCCTGACCAAACTTCTCTCAGGAACATATCAATTTAGACCGTTCAGGTCAACAATTAATGCTCAAAAATCCTAGGTCAGAGGTTGAAGACTGAGTTGATGAAATTAGATGGTGAAACATAAGTGGTTGTGCTCATCCATGAGTGGAAGCGTTTCTCATTCCCTAGTTGCAAGCAACAATGTGAGGAAAGAAGTAAACGCAAATATGGAGGTTGGAATGACTTCAAAATCCCAAGAGCATTGAGACCTACCCTCTCAGAACCACAGGTACGGTAATAAAGCCAACATCACATTTTGGTGGTCATCATAAATTTATTTTTCTTCTCTGCCGGCTTGAGAATTTGGAATGAGCACATCAGGTTTTCGTCAACACTCATCATTGCTCCAGCGTTATCAAATTCACCACAGTAATTGGGGGCTGAGAATATAGTAACCAGCTGCCTATCAGCGAAGAATTCATAACCATCCTCCACCACCTAAACCAAGAGAAAAGTTTGAGCAGAAGAAAAGGTCATTCAACCACCAAGAACCCAGGGGAGGGAAAGGAGGGTGATACCTGATGTGCCCGACAAACAAGGTCCAAATCATGTTTTGCCAGAAATTCTGACACCTTATCAGCACCAAAAGTATATGAAACCCCTCTATCATTCATTGCCCATCCCTTAACATCTTGACCAGGATCAGCCCAAAGCAAATCACAGAGCAGACCAATATCAGGCACCACAGTAGGGCGAGGCAAGTTTCTAATCTGGTCCATGTTCTGCAAATCTGGAGAAAGGCCACCATGCATGCACAATATTTTGTCATCTATTAAAGCTGCCACTGGAAGACAATTGAAACAATCCGTAAATGTCTTCCAAAGTCTCACATTAAATCGGCGTTTGCATTCGTCATAAAATCCATATATCCGATTGATGGAAGCACACTCATGATTCCCTCTGAGAAGAAAAAAGTTTTCCGGGTATTTAATTTTATATGCAAGCAGAAGGCATATTGTTTCCAAACTTTGCCGCCCACGATCAACATAGTCCCCTAGAAATAGATAATTTGCTTGAGGAGGGAAACCACCATACTCAAAAAGCCTCAATAAATCACTGTACTGCCCGTGGATATCACCTGAAATTATCAAACATAAAATAACTAGTTAACAACCATATTCCCAAGTTAAATCAGACAATCTAGAGCAAAGGATTGCCATAGTCATTCAAACAGACACTCTGATTAAATTTAATGCTGAAAATTGGACACATTCTTGCCTATGGTTACTTCAACTACAGACGTAGTACAAAACCTTAAATTCAGATCATCTTGGCAGAAGAAACCCCAACTACGTTACAACTAGCTACACCATAAACTTTAAGAAAGTACTAATGGCACCAAAAAAAGTACTGATGGCACCAACCAGTGAAGCTAAAGTAGGCCACCCAAGAAACTGCTTTCCTACCCTTATGCCACACCAAAGACAGAAGCCTCTATGGTAACATGAATCAAATGATAGTATATATGGTTTAATGATGAATTGTAAAAAATTACAACAGAAACATCATTCCTGACTCTACACTGCTACCACAATTTAGGTTCATGGTTACAATGCCTTCATTCTTCTCCAAAAGAAGAACACAATTACACAAATAACCTAAGCCAACTAGCCAAGCCTTGTCCTAGGCAGAGTTGAGCTTGCGAAAAATTCTCAATTGCCAAACCCATGTATCTTGTAGGAAGAAGGATGTTAACACATAATGAAAAATTTAGCATAAAACTCGTGCTCCCAGCAAGGAAGCCATTCAATGTACGGAATGCCACCACCTGCAATGTCTCAAATCCCAATGCTGCCCTCATTTGATGATCACTCCTACAATCCTACTTGCCCACCTAAGCTCCATTTTGACTTCCCCAATCACACCAAGAACACAAATTCTTACACATCCTTAAATATCATACCACATTTTCAAAGTGATGTCCATTTCAGGGATGAGAATATAAATAATCGAAATGCCAAACGACATTGTAAACAAAACCGAGATAGGTTACAAGTTACAACCAGCCACACCCCACACTGATGAAGTGGAAAATGGGGAAACTACCCAGCAGTAAAATTCAACACAAGCACATAACTTCACTTCTAATAACCTAATCTTGAGCTATGAAACTTCAAATGACAATGCTATTGTTCGTTAGTCTTTCTCTCTATCACACAGACACACACACACTGTATTGCCCAGTTAATCATAACCATGAAAAGGGGTATGAGAAAAGAGGGGCATACCACAAATCTTGATGGGGGCTTGAAGCTCGAGTAGATTAGGCTGCTGAATGAAGATTTCGCGGGATGCGAGGCAGAGCTGGCGGATCTCGGACTCGGATAACTGGACTTGCTTGCCGGGTCGAGCAAGTCGGACCTCCAAAAGCCGCCTTATGATATCATCCAACACAGCCGGGTCAATCATCTGACCTCCTCCTTGCGTCGCCATTGTCCAATTGGAAGTTTCTACGGTACTAAACTCCCTGATTTCTCCAATTTGGGGGAGAAAAACCCTAGAATTTGACGAGAAATGTAGGGGTTACACTCGCAGATATTTCTACCTCGCGCAAACACACGCGCAGTGAGAGAGACAGAGAGGGAGAGGGCGTCTTCTTTTGTTCTGCGTCTTTTGCTGCTCTGTGGGACCAGTGGGCTATGGGCATGTTCCTAGTGGGTCCAGTTCAGCCAAAAAGATAAAAGAAAAAAAGGAAAAAACTGCTGAATGTACAGGATCCACTCCTTTTCCTTTTTTTCTTAAAAATATAATTAGTTGACAAAATGGTTGGAGGCTTGGAGCGAACAATTAAATAATCACTACGTTTTTATATTAAAAAAATATTGCTAATACAAGTTAAGTCACCTGACAATCACTACAAGTGAAGTAAACAAGTGTAGACATCTTACATATCTTAGCTCATGTATTACGAACTAAGATGACATTTATAAAATTCTGTCATTTTTAATCAAGCCGACTTTTCTTTTATCAGATTAGTTTTTGGAACGTAGTTTTAGTAGTTATCTTCATACAGTAACTACCATAATCAACAAAATTTTTACCGTATATATGTCATGTGTAGATCTTAACTATTCATTTTAATTTTAATTTTTAAATAATTAAAAATATATATAAAATCATAAAAATTGCCTAAATATCGAAGAAAACAGTTTTTATGTGACTTGTTTGGTTATAAATTCCCATTCATTCAAATGGAGGTTTTGCGCAAGTACTCCGTTCCCATCATTATATGATGGAGTACTTACGCAAAACCTCCATTTGATGAACAAGAATTTATAACGTAACCAAATTGAATTGAACATAATAAGGCCTTAAACATTCAAGTACACGAGAAGATTTACAAAAAAATAATTAAAAGAACAAAGGATAAAAATATTTTGAGATCCTAGCAGCCAAAAAACAGAGAAGATCAAGCCTACATCTTCTGATCTGGAGCTGCCTCAGCCTGACCCCCTAACAGTTAAACAAGACGGCTAGAGAAGCCATGAACATGGATGCTCTGGTTAGTTTTGCTACAGTGGGAGAGGAAAAAGAATTGCAAGCAGCATTAAGAAGTACAAGAAAGACAAGCAATGAGAATTGTCACTTGGACTATTGAGTTTTTGTTTTTTTTTTTTTGGGAGGGGGGTTGGTCTCTACTGGAAAAGGCACACATCAAATGAATGGTTCTGAGTACTAATGTAATGTTTGGTTAGATATAATTAACTATGTAATGTAAAAAAAAATTATAACTGTGTTTTCATTACCTTGTTTGATTGTACGAGAGTGATGCAATATAAGAATTATCTTGTAATTATGGTTAATACAAATTAAGTAATCATAACTGCATTGTAAAATTGATTGTATTACATTGCATGCAACCAAACATTACACAAATGATTTACTTGAATAGCTTGAAACTAAGCATGAGCATATTTATGATGTTATTGGACAGTGATTAAATTGAAAATGAATATACAATCTGCACTCCTAGGTCGATTTGTACAGCATCCAATTCTTCAGGGGTTAGGGGCTTTACCGAGTATGTTCAGGAGCTAGAGTTGATTGAGTGTAAACGTTGTGGTTGCGACATGTGTCTCATTGACAATTAATACTTTAGTGTTAATTTTTACTTAAAAAATTTTAATTTATGATTTAATGTTACAATAACAAAATGTATTTAATTTTGCATCTATGAAGAGTGCAAATGTTGTGATCCTGACATTTTTTTTTTACAGTGATAAACGGGTCTAGCCTACTAGGCCCCTATCGCAAGGTTTAGCCAGTGGACTTGAACGGATCAGGAGGCGGGGAATGTCAAAGCTCAGACCAAGGTCCAGGCCCACACACAAATGCACCGCAAATATGCCCCCCAAGGTTTGAACTCGGGGGGGGGGGGAGACCGTGTGGAGGGATGACCATCCGGCCATCTCTTCTTCAACATATGGCAAGTGAAAAGTTAATGCTATATTTGATTTAATAAAACTTTGCTTTAATGGGATTGTTAATTTCCTTCCCTTGAATTAATGAACGAAAAAAATTCAATACTGCGAAGATTAATGCATGTGTATTAATGAAAAGATTATTTTCTAAGAAAACATAATATTATAACACAAGCATTTTACAATATTTTTAATAACTATAATTTAATAAAAACCTATGCATAGCACGGGGTCAAGGCCTAATTAACATTAAAATTGGAATTTACCAATTATGTTAATGACCAACAGTTGATATATAATTAACCTTAAATTGGAATTTATCTGCTATAAAAGCATGTTGTCAAACTCGGTAGACTGGATAGAATCTTATGTAACATTTGGTTAGATGTAATGTGATGGCAATATAATGCAATCAACTTTGCGATGTAATCATGATTACTTAATTTGTGGTAATCATAATTACAAAATAGTTATTTTATTACAACATTTTCACACAACCAAATAAGGTAATGAAAATACAATTACAAACTTGACTGCATTATAAAATTAATTACATCTAACCAAACATTACATTATTATCTTTGAAATGCACAAGCAATTCTCATTACTACTTGAGCCAATTGTTAGGTGCCAGGAGAGGTGTGCAAAATCAGTTACCGGGAGTTTTGGTTAACTGAAAATCAATTAACCGGTTTTTTAGTTCAAAAAAATTTCAAACCGTAACTAAACCGAAAATTTTAGTTAGCCATTTTTCAGTTCAGTTAGCCAATTTTTCGGTTCGATCACCGGTTAACTGTTCACAAATGGTAAAAAAAAGGCATACTTTCTTACCTAAATTTTTTATTTTTTTATGTTTAAATTTTTTATAAAAATTAAACTTTAGTTACTATTTATAAACAATAAAAAAGTGCACTTTTATCACCTAAATTTTTTATTTTTTATGTATAATTTTTTTAAAAAATAAAATTACTTTTGGTTCGGTTAACAACCGGTTAACCAAATTTTCAAATTGTCCGAACCATAACCAAACTGAAAACCAATTTTTTTTTTTTGGTTCGGTTAACCGAATCGATTTTTTTGAAAAAATTATTTGGTTAACTGGTTTTTCAATATGATTTTTTCAGTTTTCGGTTCGATTTTCGGTTTTGAATTTTTTTTGCACACCCCTAGGTGCTAGGCTTCAAGCCAAGGAAAAACATATAAACCAATTCAATTTAATTCATAACAATAAATTTAGTTCAGTTTAGTAAAAAAGAAGTTTAGATTTCAATACAAATAAGTTCAGTTTGAAGGAAGTTAATTCAAATCAGTTCAGTTTTGCAAAATAAATTCAATTCAAAAAAAAATAACTTTAGTTCAGTACAAATAATCCTAATTTAGATAACTTCAACTATTTGTTTTTATTTATTTTTTTTTAAAAGAGGGTCTAAAGGTTTGCCTTTTTTAGTGGTAAGCTAATTTGCGGACCACCTTTGTTCACACTGTTAAAAGATAAAGTTTCTGCATCAATTAGCCATTATTCCGTTATTTAATGAATATTTTATTATATAGAAAGAAAAAATTAAAGGTATTTGAAAGGAATATAATGTGGAAATGACGTGTCCTGCAAAGCACACATGCAGGTGCTTTGCGTCAAACATTTCATGGGTTTTAGAATGTCGGCCAATGGTATTTCAATATGCATGTTTGAAATGACGATTCCAGGTTGGATAGATGCATTGAGTCATGTGATTAAAAATATAAGAATATATATCAACTTCAGCATTCATACGAGGATTGTTTGGTAAATAATTTTTTGAAAAGTTTTTTTAATTAAAAAGAGTTTTATTTTTTAAAAAAAAAATTATCTGTTTGACTAAGTAAAAAAGTTAATATGGGTGTTTGATGAAATAGGTTTTTAGGTCCAAAAAGCTAATTTGAAAATGTTGATTCAATGAGTCTTTTGAAATAACTTTTTTAAGAATTAGCTTTTTATCTTATAACTTTATCAGAAACAACTAATTTTACTAAACAGTTTTTCAACGAACAACTAATTCAAACAGCTAATATAAACAAGTGAAATAGCTAACTCAAACAACTTGACAGTCAATACAAATAGCCAACAACTCTTTGTCAAAAAAGGCTATAATCATATCGATTGGGGAAACTCCCTACTCTCTAGGCAAATTGATGTTGTCCGACTAAAAGTCCTATCACCCATTCATTGACAAATGGCTCAAATAAGGTGCATCAAGTTCATAAAATCTTTAAAACAAACACTCATAAAAATTAATCAAGCTTTGTAAAATTTTAAAATCCCAAAGTGAAAATATGAGATATGTTAAATTTTTTAAGTGACAATTAGGCATTAAATCAATAATCATACATATAAGCTCAAATGAGATTCTGTCATAAAATCAATTGGTAATGGATGAAATAACTCACAAATTTATATACATGTTTAAACCTTTTTATTTTATCAATGTGAGACAATACCGATTTTCATACTTCAACACACCCTCTCCTATGTGGACTACTAACAAAGTCCAACAAGTGCACAAAATTTTAATCAAACAAAGACGGTGACAAATCAATATCGAGCAATCTACTATGATACCATGTTAAATTTTTATATCAATTAAGCATTCAACAAACGAATAATGTATACAAGTTCAAATAAAATTCCAACCCAAAGTCAATTAACAATGGGTGAAGTAACTCACAATTAAGTTTATATATATGCTCAAATCTTTTAATTTTATCAATGTAAGACATTCTTGTATTTTATTAATGTGAGATAACACTCACTTTTATACCTCAATAGATACTTTTTTTATAGAAGTCCCTAGATTAGTTGACAAATTAAACTAAACAAAAATCAACGGTTAAAATTAATGTAAGTACAAGATATCACTTTTCAGAAGTAGATTTTCACTTCCAGCAAAACGTTTATGCAAAATGATAAAGGGTTATTGGACCTAAATAATCATAAATTTGGGGGTGTTGGATGACATTAATCCCAACTAGAAAATTGAATGCTAGCACTCCCAACTTTACCCCTATTTATTTTCCTTGCACTGCCACCGAGTTGGACTTAGTTGTTGGATGACGTGGACTGGCCGGAGGCGCACGTGATAGTCGTTTGACAAAAAAGTGAATATTTTTTTTTATTTTTAAGGACATATCAGTATATATATATATA
>JACYFF010031958.1:106654072-106755559 GCA_017589665.1 Selenicereus undatus
ATTTCTTCCCTGTAATACTAATCGATAGGGCCTCATTGGTAAGTACTACAAGATCTTGTACATTGGAACTCAAGGTTATTGACCCGAATCAATTAGTCTGGAACATTTTCTTTTCCAAGTGAAATCCTCTAGTATAAGAAAGAGTGAAAAGGTGTTTTCGTCATTGTGGAATAAGAAGCCTTCGTATCTTTATGCATATTAGTCCAAATTTTAAAAAGGCTATAAAAAATATTTAAAAATTGCCTTTTTTATTACTCCAAATTTTAGACATCTGTTTTTACCACCGGTATATCAACTCTCCGAGGTGTTGGGACTTGATGATGATAGATGATAGACTCGAAATACTCCACCAAAAAATACAAAGTATTAAAACTTATTTTTAAACTTTAACTTATTATTTTTCAAACTTTCCAAAATTAGGACTGCACTCCTCAAATCACATATTAGTATGGAGAATTATTGACATTTAGATATCCTGAGATTTGATATATTAATTTCTATAATCATGATATTTATGAGTTTATTTTTAAATACCATCACTTATAAATTTCTTATAATTCAGTCATAAAATTATAAAAATATCCTCACTACTATCCTCTCTGTTTTTTTCTTTCAAAACAAAACCACAAAAAGTATATTTCTACTGTTAAATAGTCTATCTATAATGTTATGGGTACTTAAAAAAGAAAAATTTGAGTTTTTTTAAAAGAAAAAAACAAAAGGGCCAATTATAAAAATGTTTTTATAATTTTAAAACTTAATTATAAAAAATTCATGCAAATATATTACCGAAGCATTCGTATTCTGTGTTCCTCTGCAGTGCTACGCTTTTGTGTCTGATGTCTGCTTAATTGTCTCCCACTTTCTCTCTCCAAAATTGTTCGAATTTGTATGCGGTTGGAACTCCTTTTTGCAGTTCCAATAGAAGAGGAATTTCCCCTGAAGAGTTCCCCATTTCTAAGCCGTTGGAATCAACTTTTTTTTTTTCTCAGTAGAATCTCTTTTTTGATCATATGCAGCTTTCCACCCTCCATTTAACGATTCCCACTTTGTTCGCCTCTCATCTCATCTTTACAGCTCTTCCAATCTTTTCAGCGCCCTCGAATTTCACGGCAGTATATATACATGTATACACACTTCAATCTTCATGGGTATTTCCGATGAGATCGACCACCTTTCTCAGCCTTGAATTTACGGTATGATATTTGCTTTTAATATTTGAATTGGGATGCACCCCACATGATCGAGAAAATGCCCAAGTGAACTACAACTTTGTGCTTGTGGGTGTGTTTTGTTACTTGCAGTCCTTATCGGCTGATATTTTTGTTGAATTATGTGAAAGTTGTCAAATTTATTGTTATGTTTTTTATTGGGTTGTGTTGCTTAAGCATGGCTCTGTGTTCCTACCAGTGCGGAGAGCAAGTGACGCATTATGAATTGGCTGAGTAAGATTTTGCAGAGCCGTGGTGACTCTAATAGTGCCTTGTCGTCGAGTGGTCGACATCCACAGTTTCTGGAAGACAATATGTTTTGGCGCACTCCCCCTTCATCACTGGTATACTTGCACACTGCTATCTAAATTGCTGTTAAAATTTCTTTTTCTTTTTTGTGTGAAAGAAATAATTTACCGACAGTGAACTGAAGCTGTTGTGCGTAAATGAGGATTGCCTGTTGATTATAAGGTTCACGTATATCTTAGGCGGGTCTAACGGGTATCAGTGGTGTCATCCGAAACCCTTCTACTCACAAAAAAAAGGCGGAAATTAAAAAATAAAAGCTTAGTATATATAGATACAAAATAAGCCAAATATTCATACTAAATGGTAGTTGGCCTAGCGGTGGGGAGTATACTTTGTTAGCTTTGTTTGGTTATGTAAGGTTGCGTGTTCAAATCCTTCCGAAGCAGTTTTATTTTTTTCATTTTTCTAAACTTTCTGCCTTAGAACTACCTCCCCCCACCCTCTCCCCATTCGGCCTTCCACACACACATTCTGTCCCAAAAACTCCAGCCTCCCACACACGCGCACGCAGCCAGCCACCAAAATCGCAAACGCCAACCCGACAACCCTCACCAGCCCCACACACGACTAATCAATTTAAATGCTTTAATGGACTTGAATTTGTTACTTAATTCTTCAATTGTAGATTAATTTGTTTTTATTGTTTGATTTATGACTTTATTTGCCAATTGCAATTCCTAGTTTGTTTAATTTATAGGTTTAGTTTCAATTCTAGATTAATTCTTCAATTTGAAGGTTAATTTGTTTTTATTGTTTGATTTATGAGTTTGTTTGCCAATTTTAATGTCAATTTTTTTAATTTATAGGTTTAATTTCAGTTCTAAGTTAATTCTTCAATTTGTAGATTAATTTGCTTTTATTGCTTTTATATATGCGTGTCTCCGTGTGTGCAGTTTTTGAATGATATTATTATTACTTTGAGAATGATTTGTTTGAAAGTGTATCGACTGATGATATCTTATATCGCTTTCAAAAGATGAGGTCTCATTGAGGACCTTTAGATTAGATGTAATGCAATAGTTGTTTATTTCAGTTTATGACTATTGTTGAATTTTATATTATATACTTTCCAACACCCCTCTCCGAAATTTTTGGCTTCGCTACTGACATATACGGTCATGTATGTGTTGCTATTTTACTTCCGGTTTGAATTTTCGATACAATCATCTTGAAATATGAAATTCCTGTACGTGCTATTTCCTCATGAGACAGTGGTCAGCTTATCCCAGAAATTGCTTGCTTATTATCATCCCTGAGTGCCAACTATATGCCCCTCCATAAAGCTTGATGAATTTGTGATAAGGGTTCCCCTTGCTATTTTTGAAATGAAAGTTATATATTGAGATGCAGTATTTTCTTCTCGTAGATCAAGGGTAAAGGGGATGTTTTTGAGAGCAGCCAGCATCTTG
Organism: Selenicereus undatus; assembly: GCA_017589665.1. Lineage (NCBI taxonomy): Eukaryota > Viridiplantae > Streptophyta > Magnoliopsida > Caryophyllales > Cactaceae > Selenicereus > Selenicereus undatus. The sequence goes on from JACYFF010031958.1 coordinate 106,657,002, forward strand.
CCTCTCACCTCTTTTTCAAACATTTTGCAGTTCTGCTATTGGACGTCTTAAATCATGTTTAAATGCCATTAAAAGAAAAAAAATAAGCATCTTGTCCACTTTGGTCAAAAGATTCAATATGTTTGTATTTTGGCACTTTATATTTCTTCTCAAGTGTATGGTACTAATAAACTACAAGAAGTACGAAACTGAGGATAATCTTACACACATCCAACGCACAAAATCAGTCAATAAGCATTATTCTACGGAAAATCAAGTGTAAAAACATTCTACCGTGCTTTATATCTATTGTGGGAAGGAGAGTGAATTACCTCACTCTTAACAAGGATCTTTGTGTTTTGATAACAACTGCCCTGTGGCAGTGAATGTCAACCTTGAGCTTCAAAGAAGATTTTGTTTCTCAGGGCATTCTGTGCATTTGTGGATTTGGTATGTGGATCCAAAAATTGTTGACTAATATTTTGCTTATTTTAAGCAAAACTCAGTAAAAACACTATTTTCCTTCTTCTGTTGATTCTTTTTGGTCATCTTCCTTCTCTGTTAGCCCAGTTTCTGGATATCCAACTTCATGAGGAAATGAAGGGAAAGATAAAGAGCAGCATTAAACATTGTCAAGAATTGAAGGAATAGAAGTAGTAGTCCAAACGCAGGTGCTTTGGCTTTGGTGATAGGAGACTAGTCTGAAATTCTGAGAATCTCCGGTACTTGAGCAACTTCCACATATTGAAGTGTTTCTGAATGCTCAAGGCGATGCTGGTCTTAATTATGTGATTCTATGATCTGGTGAAATCACAAGTTGTCTGATTCAACCTTGAATTGTTTAGTGTACAAGGAGTTCTAATCAGTTCTTTCAATTGCCATTAGGATGATTGTTTTGGAAGATGGAAAGAACAGGAAGAGTTAGATCATGCATTGGCTCTCTCTTTGACAGAAGATTTGAAAAGACCAGGCGGTATGTATTTATTATGGGATTCAAGCATTATGATTGTGCTTTGGAGTCTATAGTTTTTCTCTCCCTGGCCCTTTTTTCTTTCAATTGTGGAGTCTAATCTTTACCTCTGTGCCCTTTACAAATTACGATTCATAAATGCCTCATCAGTGGAGTAGCTACATCTTCATATTTCAGGTCGCAGATGGTGCATAGACAGTGATGATATTGCAAGGGAACTTCAGGGTAGCCTCCACAGACCTTTCTATCCCTCTTATGTGCCCTCCTATCCTCCTCCTAGTTCAGGCCCACGTTATCCAAGAGCAAATAGGTACTAATACCTTTGTCTCTCCTTAACGCATCTCTAAGTTGCGTCACCCTTGAGCTTTGGTGACTATTATCTGGTTGTTGTGTATCTAGTCTGTACGGGCCTTTAATCAACAGCTAAATGTCTTACTCTTATTTTCCCAGTTGATCTCCAATGTTGAGATCAGGATAATCACTAATAATTAATGCCCTTGATTGCAGAATATGTGCTGGCTGCAACCGTGAAATCGGATGTGGAAAATATCTTGGATGCATGGGAGAATTTTTCCATCCAGAATGCTTTCGCTGTCATTTTTGTGGTTACCCCATTACTGAGCATGAGGTAGTCCGAGTACATTGTAGTCCTTCCCAGTTTTCCTATAGATGAGTTAGGCTTATATAATTGTGGGACAATGTAACATTGTTTTGTCAACTATATTGGAACTTGCCCAAGCTTAATACTGAACATATGACTTTTGTTGATTCTCTTACATTGAGATAACGGTACTTTTTCTGTTGATTTTAAGTTCTCTATGTCAGGAAAAGATCCATATCATAAAACCTGCTTCAAGGAGTTGAATCATCCGAAGTGCGGAGTCTGTCAGCAATTTGTAAGGAAATGTTACTTTTTCACCTGCCATAAGTACCACTTTCCAGTTCAGTCCATATGCCCAGTGATGCAATGACAACAGTCACTAAAGTAGCTCTTCTCATCACAATGAGGTCTAGTTCTGTATTGATATCTGTGAATATCTGTTCTGTTTCTTTCCCAGATCCCAACAAATGCAGCTGGTTTAATTGAGTACAGATGTCACCCATTTTGGTCCCAGAAATATTGTCCGTCACATGAGCATGATAATACTGCTCGTTGTTGTAGCTGTGAACGTCTAGAGGTACTATGCGACATTGAAGTTATGCCTTAGATTGTGGTTTAGTCACAGGGCTTAAAATATTACATCCCAGTTGGGATATTTTATATTGGAATCTTATTGTGATTTCTTCTTTTTCCCCTAACTTTTTTTCTGTTTATCCAATTCAAAGTCTCGGAATACAAGATATGTTGCTCTGGGAGATGGAAGAAGTTTATGCTTGGAGTGCCTGGAATCTGCTATTATGGATACTGGAGATTGCCAACCCCTTTATCATGCCATTAGGGATTTTTATGAAGGGATGAACATGAGAATAGACCAACAAATTCCCATGCTTCTAGTTGAAAGACAAGCCCTAAATGAAGCTATCATAGGGGAGAAAAATGTATTCTACTGTCCTTCACAGTCTTGTTTGAATTTTATGGACCAGTATCTTATTCTGAAAAATATTTCTTTTCAAGGGGTTCCATCACATGCCAGAGACCAGGGGCTTGTGTCTTTCTGAAGAGCAGACCGTCACCACTGTATGTCCTTCCAGACATCTAATTTATCTTGTAACATTTTATCGTTTGCTGATTCAGAGAGCTTACCATTGCAAACCTTTCAGATACTCAGGAGGCCAAGAATTGGTGGACATCAGTTAGTGGGAATGATAACATATCCCCAAAAGCTAATACGTAGATGTGATGTTACAGCCATTCTTGTTCTGTATGGCCTGCCAAGGTACATTATTCTGCAAATGCTCCCTCTGTTTGACGGTAACCATAGGATTGAGATGCAAACAGCTAACACTGAAGGAGGTTGTGGTCAACTGAGAGATTACTGATTTTTATCTGTTTATCTCTGGGGGCTGTAGGTTACTTACGGGTGCCATACTTGCTCATGAATTGATGCATGGTTGGTTACGACTTAAAGGTAAACTATCTTTGTTTTGCAACTGTCTAAAGAACTTTTCCCTCTTTAGAGATGTATACTGAAACCAAACCATTAATCAGGAATCCTCCTATGTAGGTTGCCAAGGGGGGAGAGGGTGGCGTGTGAGATACATATATCATTGACTGAATTGTAGAGAAATCTCCCTTTGACTTAGCATAGTAGATCTACAAACCCTTAATCATCACTTGACAGTTTGCCACATAGCGGAAATGCTTTAGTCCAAAATATAATGCTCAAAACATTGCCCCAAAGTGACTTCTTTAGCTGCCTCAAAGGTGGAAAAGCTCATTGCAAAATTTAGTTGTCGAACTCAGATTGAAAAATATGTACAGGCTACCGTAATCTTAGGCCTGAAGTTGAGGAAGGTATTTGTCAAGTGCTTTCCTACATGTGGCTAGAGGCAGAGGTGACGCCGGGTTTTCGTAACATGCCATCAACATCAACAGCTCCATCTTCTTCATCCTCATCATCAAAGAAAGGCAGGACATCTGAGGTCGAGAAGAAGTTAGGCGAGCTCTTCCTCCACCAGATTGCCAATGATGCTTCTCCAGTTTATGGGGGAGGTTTTCGAGCAGCCAATGCAGCAGTCAATAAATATGGCTTACGATCCACTCTGCATCATATTCACCTCACTGGATACTTTCCAATATAAGAACAGAGCTACTTCTTTGGGAACCCTTTTCCTATTACAGCATATTGTTGTAGTCTTGCGTCACATACTCCCATGAGCATCAGCTAACCATGGAATCCAGGGTTTGAGGCTCTGCTCTCCTTTTTATTGTTTGGCCTTACTGCACCGAGAGAATTGGGCTTTAATTTAGTAATTATATCATTCTTTAGAATTTGTTTTAGCCTTGTGACCGGATTTCCCTGCCATCGACCATTGTCCACTTGCAAACACCCCACCCCCCAAAAAACCAAAAAGGAAAAAAAAAAACTCAAGGGGAAAAATGTTGTAGTCATGTTCTTTCATAATACGTTTTGTGAGAATTTGCATGGCTATTTACCACTGTTTGTCAGAATTACTCTATAGTTTCATGACATAATCCCTCCAGATTTTGCTCTTGAAACGTTTGCTTCATGCATTTATCCACTTTTCTTCCTCAACTCTTAACCTCAGCAATGTGCTTGGTTTTAGATTATAGTTCCCATTACACGATGTGCTCCATCGATCCAGTCATCGAAGGTGCTCTGATATGAAAACAAAATCAGTATCAAAATCAGCCAATAAGTGCCAAATTGCTCCCGACCCTTGGCTTTCCTATCTGCAGAATCTTCAAAGTTGTATTTCAATGCAACAGCGACTAATGATATGATTTAGGTTAGGTTTGGGCCAAGCAAATGTTGGATTTGGTCAGACAACGGATTGGACATTTAGGTTAGATGACGTTTAAGTGGAACCATTTTGGATTCAGTTTTTAAGAAAATATAGTCAGTTGGTAACCATTGGGGAACATGAAATTGGTTAGGAAAACTTTTGAGGTAGCTCTCTTTAGATGAATTCTGGTTTAGGTCATTTTGTTTGGATGATCAACCCATGATTCGTAGAATATAGGAAGTTCAGAGACAATGCTATGAAATAGGTAATCTCACATTGTCTATGCCATAAGAAGAAAATTTGGAGAATGGGAAATTCAGAGGCTGTAACTCGAACTGACAAGACTTGCAGAGGGATAAGCAAATATAGGTACGCTTTTCATCAATAACTCCACATTTCTCAATGTGTACAACTGAAATTTCTCTATCGCAACTTAAAGAAATTTACCCTACCAGCAACGGACTAGACCAGGAAAACAATAAATGAAAATGGCATCAATTGAATGTGTAATCGAGATATTTTTCTAAGTCAAAATGCTCCTGCATAGTCCTGGATTTTGGTTTCTATCGAGCAAAGTTACTCGCCTTCTGGGCAGTTCGACAAAAGCTTCTTCATCATCTCGTATGTCATGAAAACAATGCCAACACTGGGCACCACCTTGTAGTATTCTGGGAGTATCCCTCTGTACAGTCCTCTCAATCCCTCGGTATGGATGATACGCCTAAATGTACCAAGGAGACCTGTCTTGTATATGCGTGCTCGGCCACCTGCTCCTTCCAATTGCATCCTCCGCCTCAACAAATCTAAAGGAAATATTACTGCATTTCATAGCATTGCACCCGTAAGAAAAAGCAACTGTTCATTAAGCAAACAGGTTACACACATTTTTCAATCATCTGAAGGTGTTTCAATTCATGTGTATCACAAAGAAAAGATCAATCATCCTTGCGATGGACAACTTCTACACATAAGCTGCAGGCAGCTTATAAAAGAGCAACAAAACAAATATTTAAGTTCCACCCCCACCCCCCAAATGTCCAACCATAAGGAAATTGCTAAGCACAAACAGTGGACAAGAGTGGAGGTATATAAAACTGCAACCAGCCGAAAGAACACAGTAAGAGATATAAAATCGGGGTTTTGGGGGGGGGGGGGGGGGAGATACAGAGACTGCCTGAAAAGATCTACCCGAGCTTACATAACTTCCATGAGATTTGAGAACTAGTGGTTCTTGCAGGAACTCGACATTCAATTTCACTTTATGTTGCCTAAATGAAGCAAGAAAAGTTGGAAGTGATTGCAATCTACCCACAGATCCATGAAGATAGGTTAAAACCTCAGATTAAAACAAAAGTTAATGAAGCTAAAATCCACTTTCAGAAGTTGGAACAAGCTGGATTCTATTCATTAAACTGTTGGACTGGAAATTGCACATATGCCCAGGCCTAATTCCATTCACAGTAATTTGCACTTCTACAGTAAAGAAATCAATTTGCCAGGGGAGGAAGCGATTAATGGATGCTGCAACAGGATAGTCAACATGAAAGTATTTATGGGAAATAAAATAATGTCAGCATTTTGATGATCACTTCTGATTAGCACTTCCTCACCTAGCCCTGTAGACATACTACGGGAACATTGAACATAAATAAGTCAAGCAATCAAATATTAATATAAGATAGTATGACTTTGTCCTTTCTATACCATCCATCATAAAGGAAGCCCAAGTGAGAAGCATACCTCACAGAGGAAGCCTCTCACATTTGGCATAAGAGCATGTGCATCCCTACAAAAGTAACCCAACAGCAATGTGCTTGGAAGATATTATGCAACAAAATGCCTGGCAAATGATGTTAATCCAAGCACGACTTTTGAATAAACATAGTCAATAAACTGCAGGTATGAGGGCAGACTTCTTATTTAACACCTTACAAAATCACATGTGACAAATATAAATAGCTCCCTCGTCTCTGGCTCTAGAGTCAGTCTCGTTAGACATTTAGTGCAGAGCCAGCACCTCAACCTGTTTCTCTGCACGAAAAGCATAATAAGCAACTAGAAAGAATTAACTTATCCATTATCAAAACAGAAGCACTAACTTCCTCATAGTACACAATAGCATCTAATCAATAAAGTTAAGTTCTCTACCAGCATCCTCTCTGCCTAGGCTAGCGCACTCTATGATAAATTAGTAACAATTCAGCAAAAAGAAAGCTGAAATGTTGCAAATGCCAAAGAGAACATTGGTGGCCACAATTAGCATTGGCCCTCAGATTCCATCTAGTTCAATTATCGTATTCATTGGAAGGATTGCTCAGAGGTCAGGGTACGTGTGACTTAAACAATTGCCTATATCTGTGTTAGAACAATACATGTACTCAATAATGCACAAAAAAAGAAAATTAGGGCCAACGGCATAAAAAAATAACCAAAAACCACAAGATACTGGCATCAAGTTTAGGCTCACCCACCTGTGGATGATGCAATGCCAGAGATGCTCCCACAAGCAAGACTGATCAGCACTGAAGAATCATGCGGCCTGGAGTCAACAAATTAGATGAGATGATTGAACTCAGCAGTCAAACGAACACAAGATTGTGGGAAAATGTGTAAGTTGAGTCACAACAGTATGAAGTGATCACCTCTGAGACTGCCACAGAGATCTCAAGGTCTCATAAACTGAAAAGCTGATAGCTATATTTGGTCCCACACTCTAAGGTAGAAAAGGAAAATCAGTCAACAAAGGAACATCCTCCAAAAGCGCAGATAAAGCCACAAAAACAGAAAGAAAAAAAAAACCCATAGTAATACCAGAAGCGTTGCTCCAAGGCCTTTATAAAGACCAAAAATGCCTTCGTCTTTGCTAATAGTCTGTAGCGCATGCCAGATACCTTTGTAGTAAATCACATTTGTCTACAAAAATTCCAATAAAATGATAAGAAAAAAAAGGATATTCCACATATACAAGGGCATTCATATTAGATGGGTCACCTATTCATACTTTCACTACCATACACACCACTCAAGACGACATCTTCCAAAGTTATCTAGATGCAACCACGGTTTAGATTAGAACATTGATAAATGATCTTGCCTAAAAGGCTAACACCAAATGTTCAAAGTACAGGGATGTGCAGAGCAAAAAGTCTAAGTTCTTATTCCCATGTCTATTCTCATAATCTCTTAGGCTTAGCTACCTTCTTTCCTAACTTAGTTTAACATCCTCCCCTGGACGGATGAGACACTGATGGTTATGTTAAAAGAATCTCTCTCTCTCTCTATGTGCGCGTGCACATGTGTGAGCCAGCGCGCGCGCATCATAGATAGATAGATATGAAGGAATGGATTCTAGATATCTAAATTCCAATGGAGCTAATTACAATCTACAAAAGGCTATTTATTTTAGAAAGAATATACCATGCGTAAGAGTCCAGAAATATGCTGTAGGTGAACATTGTGATCCAAAAAGCATAATCCACATCACCTTGCATTTACGAGTCCGTAAACTCCCTCGTAACAGTAACAGTCGACTGGGTGTTTCTCTCTCTTTTTGTGTGTATGCATGCTTGCTTGTTTTTTTCTTCTTTTTTTTCATTGGGGAAGGGAGGGGGTTCTTCAGCAAAAGCTAAGACCAACTATCACGGGTTATCTAAGCATTAACTTGGGAGGTTATTACACAAATGCCACATATATTTGACAGCTCAATCAAGTTTGACAAAATATAGTGAGCATAAAATTACCTGAGCAGCAAGACGCGTCCTAACTAAGTCTAAAGGATAAGTAGCAGTTGCAGCTGTTACTCCAGCTAAAAAACCACTTGTCAACCGCACAAGGAGGTGTGCGCTTATGTTTGCTGTACTACTTTCTAATCCTGGAAATGACTGCAGGAGCTGCTTCAAAAATTAAATAAACTGTCAGATCACAACAAGGCATTTAAGCAGCAAGGCGGCGAAGTAAGTCTACCAAAACAGAATGATACCCACATTCTTGTATTTCTCGTACGAGTAGAAACTGACAGACGAATAAGGAAGACGATGAGCAATAGTAACCAAATTCCCTTTCCAAAATGCTCTTACTCCTTCTTCATGAACAATCCTTGAAGCCTCTCTCCATATGCACGCTTTTCTCAATGTTGCGACCTCTGAGTGCATGCCTTGCACCTTTAACCGGAATAAGATTGCAGATTACAAAGGTGTACACAGCTCCATAGCTTTTTACAAGTTTACACTTTGCACAAAGACTTTACGAATGAAAAAGAAGTGGTAGCATAAATAAGGCCCCATCATAAGGAATAGCATCCAAATGGTTACAACAAGCAAGCACAGCAAACAAGCCACTTATTAATCAAAACAAACTCAAAACTTGCAGCTCTATCCATGCTGGACATTCACTAAGCTGAGTTGACTCTCATCTCGACCCTGCTTCCAAATTAAAAACACAGTTTTCACAGACACAACTTAGCCATAAATGAACAACAAAACTTCCAATTAACACCCCCCCCCTTCACAAACCCCTCAAACACCAACAGAGAACACTCAAACATGTAGCTGCAACCAGCTAATCCGTATGCTCAGCCAACATTGATTTACCAATGTAATCGTTCCACAAATCACAGAAAAATATTCAATTAAACAACAAATTTAAAACGAAAAACACATGATGACAATTCTAAACACAGCCCTCATCAATCATGCACCAACAGTCCTCCAACAATTCATTTTCAACTGAACAACAACATGAATTAGGAGAGAGACTGCGACGAACCTGAAAGAGAATGGTAAGGCGAGCGAGGGGGGCGGTGCAGGTTTTACTGACGGCGCCGGAAATACCGCCGGCGAGAAGCTGAGACACGGTGCCAATTTGAGCAGCCTGTTGAACCTGCACAAATTTACGAGTACAACCATCTCTCTGTCCTCCTTCTACCACTACTCCTACTCGAGCTTCCGTTTGCATTTCTCCGTCTCCAAACCCTAGAAATCCATCAATGGATTCAACCAAATTGCAAAAAAAAAATTCTGCTTTCTTAAAATTTCCAGACGAATTTGAAGGCTAAACCTTATTTGATCGGTGCTTGAATCAATCGAATTTCTTCCCCTTCCTCTCTCTCTCTCTGTGTCTCTCCACAAGTTCAGCTTGCAGGAGGAGGAAATTTGCTGCTTGTTTTTGAAGTCTGCGTGCTTTGAACGAAAAGGTGAGGGTTGGGGTTTGGGGCGCTTCTGTTACATGAAGAATTAATAAAAAAAGGAGAAAGAGAAAAGTGCGTGGTGATTCGGACTTGCATCCCGCGACGACGTCATACTGCCGGGTTATTTAAAACCGACAACATCAATTTCTTTGATTTGTTGCCATGCCTTAAATTAAAAAGTGAAAATTGGAGTTCTCGGCTCGGAGATGTCCGAATATTCTTTGCCGATTCAAAAGTTGTTTTCTTTTTTTCCCTCTTTTCTCTTTTTTTGAATATAAGTGTAATAATATTTCTATTAATAAATTTGTAAATCTTCCTATGTCAAATTAATAGACATTTATAAAATTTACAGGATAATAAAAATGTGGATGTCATTTGGTAAGAAGTAAAAATTGATACAGATGTTTTTGTTTGGGGAAAAAAAATATATGATACAATTGAATGAACGTTAATATATAACCCCTCATTTTCTAGCAACAAAAATTCAATTAATATTAAAGTACAATTTGTCTAAAGCGTTTAAAATTATTTTTTAATGATTTTGCAACTTTTATGATATTTATTGATCTATTTTACTTTAATTAAATTTCCTTTTGGTGTAATTCTTGAACTATAATCAAACAAAATCTAAGCTATAGACATTGATACGCTAAATAACTCGCTTCATCACTGAATCACTACATTTTGTAAATTGGACATTTTAAACCACAACCATCTTATTGTAATTCTAATATCTTTTTTGTCAATATTTTATTTTGTCTTAATCAACTTTCAATCTCATGTCACTATATAATTTCAATACACAAGTTTTGTACATCAAATTTTAAACTTAGTTTAATTTAATCATCTCGCTCTTTGAATTCGATTTTAATTGTCTCTTATCTTGACAGCAACTAGTCAAAATAGGATGTATTAGCTGATAGAGGCGGGTCAGTTCTCACATAAACCAAGTATCAAACACAAAATTTGATCAATCATTAAAAATTTATGAGATGAGAATTAACTCTATCAAATTTGGACACAGCTTCACTCATTTTTCACACTTATTTTCACCACTACTGAGGGCCTGTTCTTTTCGTTGGAAAATATTATTTGAAAAATGGGTGAAGTTGGTTGATATTGATAGAAGTGGATTAAAATTGATATTTTTTTGTTGAAGTGAGTTGAAATGGGTTAAAGTGGGTTGAAGTTGGAAGAAGTTGATATCTTTTTTTATATAATGGATAGAAGTTGATTGAAGTGGGTCAAAATTGATTAAAGTTAGTTGAAGTTGATTTAAGTTGATAAGTTAGAATTTACCAATGAAAAAAACAGACTCTAAAATATCGAGGTTTGAGCCATTTATAAAAGAGTTGGATTTCTCCTCGACAAGCTATCTTATGTTGGCTAAACGTTCACAATAAATAATTTCATGAAATTGTAACTAACACAAATAATTTCAAATCGCTTTGGGTGAGATAGTTAAAACAAATTAAAGTTGCAAGGTGTAAAAAAATGTAGTTTAATCATATGAGATTTACAAAATTGCCAGATAATTTCACTAAGACAACTCGTTCGATTGATCCATTTAAAATAAATGTGTGGATTTTGACAAAAGATTAAGAAGTAAGAAAAATAGGACACGTGAGTGTATGCACTCTCATGTGATACATAAGTAATTATATATTAAAATATAAAACACATGGCAAATACACCCTAAAAAATATATAAAATAAATATGGGAGTATGTGCTCATAGGTGTACATAATAATTTGCCAAAACTATTCCATTCTTTTGAGTTAGGATATAAATAAATTAAAACTTACATTCATATTCTACGCTCATATTCTCACCTGCGTCATAGGTAATGTTCAAACCTAAATATTTGATGCAACATTGATTGATTTTATCAGTTACACAAAAAGTTACTAATTAAATCAACTGATATCCAAAAAGTTGTCTGACTCGAATACCTAAATTTGTCTGACCTAGAAAAAATCGGATACGGTTATGAATTTTTTGTCCAAATTTTAAATTTGAACACAATATTTTTCATATTTCTATTATCTAAACCCAATTTTGACCTGAATTTAGCATTGTCTGAATTGTCAAATATGAAAAATCAGATATTAGACATCAATTTCTTATGAATTTTGATGTTGTTTGATTTGTCTAACATGAATTTGATTCGAATCCAAAATGTTAATCATATTAGAATAGATGAGATAAAGCTCAAGTCGTTATTAGATGCTGATTTTGTACTTCTTATCAACAATAGCAGTTTGTTTTATCGCCATGACTAATTGGAGGAGCAGGGCCACTAATTTTTTTGATGGGGGGTGCACATCCTCAGATTGTGCATTATGGGTATGTGATGCCCTTAAGTGGAGACCTTTGTGATGGGACTGCTTTGTGCTGGGTCCTTGGGTTGTCCCTCATCTAAGCCTCCATCCTCTCTGGAATGACTAAGATCTACTCAAGTCTCAATTCAATCTCCATTTCTCCATTGATAGACTTTTTGATGGGTTGTGTGTGTGTGTTTTTTGGGTTTTCCTCGTGTTGTGATTATTAGTTTTCTTTTCCTTTTTCCTTTATTCCAATTGAGATTTAGGGCCTTTTTTTTGTTGTCTTACGAAAAATTCTTATTGGCTGCTGAAACATACTAAAAGGTATTAAAACATACTAAAATATACTTAAACATGTTGAAACATGCTGAACGATTGAAGAAAATATAACTAGATATTTTTAATAAGTACTTAATATTGTTGAATTGTGCTAATGATGCTGAATGTGTTGAAAGTTGTTGAATTGTGCTGCAAGTTGTTGAATACTGATGATAAATATTCAAGATAAGTCAAAAAGAACACATGCATAAAAGAAGAGAAATTTATAGATTATAGCCTCATAAGCAACTTTAAAATTGTAAAAGTAGGATAGTCCTATGTTGACATATTAAGATGTCCCAAGTATGTACATGAATGAGTTCATGAATTCCTCCATCCATCACCAATTAGTTTTGGATTGAAATTTCATTTGAGCTTACATATATTTATATGCTTATTTATTTATGGCATAATATTTATAAAACTTAACATGATATTAGAGCAACCCACATGTAATGAGGCATGTTTGAATTATAAAAGTGGAATTGTCCTACATTAAGATATTAAGAAACCTTGAGCACGTATATTAAACTTATGAATTATTTCATCCATCGTCAATTGATTTTATATTAGAACGTCATTTGAACTTATATGATTCCTTTATTTATGACCTAGTTTATATAAAATTTAACAAGTAAATAAGTATTGATTTTGATCAAGTTCTGGTGAGACCCTCTAAGCTCAATAGTTTATTTGGTTTACATGATATACATGACCAAGCAGCCTAATGGAATATGGTAAGTGTTAAACGCCACAAATAGTCTACATTCTACAACGCTTTAATCAGGTCCGAAAATCTCTAAACATGGGAAACGGTCCCTTCAATCAAGTCAAAAAACCTCCAAACATGGGAAAAGACAAAATTAAGCAATCAACACAACTTCTGGGAGAGAAATAAATCATGGCATATGTACGATTTTAACATTATAATAAAAGCTTATCCTGTTTTTATGTTAAGAGAGGAGGGAATGAGGTTGCTCATGATTTAGCTCACTGGCAACCGATCTCTTTTGATAGAAGATTATGTCCCGAGAGGTATGAAAAATCAGGTATCGGCTGACTTATATGCTTATATTGTTTCTACTTTATTGTAATTCCCCATTTCTATTAAAAAAACTCACCTATTAACAATAGTATCACTAATGGAGAGGGCAATAAAGATTAATATATTTAAACGAATCAAATATGGAAACAAATATGAGATATAATTCCCTTCCTCTGCTGAGGTCATCACCTTGATTGCTTGCTTGGGGTATTTCTATCAATTTATTCAAAGTCCGATAGATACTATCATTTTAACCGTGGATTTATCATCTCCCCTATTCTAACCATCATATCATGCTGCATTCAGGAAAATTCGTCATAAAGTTTCCCATTAAAGATTAAAGTACCATCTTGTCTAAAAAATAATTCCCCATTTTTCCTGCATGCCAAATTCTAATTCCCATTCCTAAATCAATAATCATGCACAACAAATCAGAACCAAGATTCCATGTAGTTTCTACTTTTGCTACATTACTCAACACCACAGTCCAACTCAGTCTGTATCTTACAATGGTCATATGGTTTATCATTATATCCTAGGTTTGGGAAAATCCCATATAGATGCTCATGATCCTCCAAAAATAGCACAAAGCTTAGAGCATCAATTTGAAGTTGTTTCAAACTTCAGGATACCTTGACAAACATACAACATTATATAATTACCTACTCCGGTTCTCATCCCTGCATTTTAATGTTCGCCATATAGAGCAGACATTTCAGATAGAAGAAAGAAACCACAAGTTTTGGGCCACAAGCTGGACGGGCATACAGATTTTGAACATTATTTACTACATTAATGTTCGCCACGGTTCCATCAGATTCATCACAAGTTTTCCCGTCTTCTCGCATAACTGCAAGTTGCTGTCTTCTTTCGCAGCACAAACTCCAGCAATTCCAAACAATCCTTCAAAATGAAGGATGTGACCGTACACTTGACAGAAGAAGCAAGAGCAAAGTTTGTCAGGAACGTATCTTGGAGATGTCAATTTTGTCCTTCAAGGATCAAGACAGACTCTTAGAGGTTAGAACAATGCATGTGCATGTCACTGTTTAGCCAGCCAAAACGGAAGAATTTGCCCGGGAGTAGACCATGATAAGCCAGCTGGGTTCTCTTGGCTGCTGCCGAATACCGAGGGATGGCTAACTCGTCCTCCAGTGTGGCTTCCACTAAGATCTATGACTTGGTTGCCTGGGAGATGGTTATAGGGGGTGATACAATGTTCCTTGCTCACTTCTCCTATTGGGAACGGATCAACCCTACTGCGCTTGCAATTGTTATCCTGATCTCTATACGCATAACTATGACAAGGCTGAGGCGGCATCGAAAGATGGTGGTCTGTTGACATACTCATAAGTTTCTGGGTGTCAACGGCCCTGGAGCACTGAGTTTTTCTCTCAAGTGCATGCATTTCTTCAACCATTGGCTTCCACAGCCTAACCCTTGCATTAGTGAACCAATTAGACACCTGCCAAAGAGTGGAAAAAACATGAATTCAAGACCTCGTTCTTCAGATGGAGTGTTTTTTTCCAGAGGATTATTTATGTGGCTCGCAACATTGGTGAAAGTCATATACAAGTCCTAATCAAACGTCCAAATACAAACCAAGCCCTAGACTCCTACCCACGCAATTTGTGGGTGCATAGGAGGGGGTTATATGTAGAAAGCTTACCCCTAAATTACGAAATGTCTGCTTTCATTAGACCCCAGCATAGGGAACCTTTGATTGCATAATGTTCCAGAAACACACATACGCACGTGAGGGGATTTGCAGAATCCACTTTAATCATTAAAGTCGAACAAAAAAAAAAAAAAAGATACAAATTGACTGAAAGATGGACTACAAGTTCTAATTATCCATAATCTGATGAGTTAAGAATTATTTCGACACATATGAGTGGCGCCAATGTTAGTAGGGGGAAAAAAAAGCAGGGAAATTCATATGGCCAGTGGTTCAAATGGAACCAATCAACTGAAATAAGTCACAATCAGAAACAGAAGCTAACCTGACTTCTTGACAGGCCTGTCTTCTGTGCCAACATTAGCTTCTCAGAATCACTAGGATAGCTGAAATCACAATATCAGTAACATTAATACCCTGGATTATAGAACAAAAACCAGAAAATTTGTCGCAAAGACATTCAGAGCTCATTGTTTATTGCTTATGATATTGCAATTAAGTAGACGCAGAAATGCTTACGGGTGCAGAAAGTGTTCAAAAAGCCAAGTCCTCAGCACAGCGACAGCTCTGTCAGGAAACCCTCGTTGTGATCTCCAGACAGGATGTTGAGCAAAGTGTAAATCTGGGACCTGCTTCTGCTGATAGTAACACTTGTCTTCTGAGCAGGAACCTGAACTACAGCCTTTCTTGATGCCCACACTACTGAACACTTTACCAGTGATGCGGATATGATCGAGAATGGCATTTTTCAAACAGTGGAAGTGTTTAAACATGGCTTTGATGGCTAGGCATATGAACGGGGCAGCATTTCCAAGGCCAGCAACTGATTCAAATGACGTCACTGCTGAGTGCATTTGTTGGCAGTATAGTTTATATCTTTTGTAAACCTACCATATGTCAGAAGGATCAAAGATTAGAGACTCACTCCATTTACAGGAAGACATCTTAAAACAGATTGACAAGACATTGCAAGTGTTTGTTGGATAGATAGGTTATACAGCAAATCAGAGTTATCCAATACTATATCAAAGATGTAGATAGACATGTTCCACCACCTGTACACAGTAGTCTTTTCCCTTGTTTTCATGAGGTATTGAAGCAACTTCATTCTTTTACAAACATGACTGATACAAATACTTTGTCTGACACTTTACAGTAAATCAGAGTTACTTCTGAAGCCTGTAATTAACTCACACATGCTATGATTCAAATTCTGGATACCTTCCTCCCAAGAACTTGCATAATGAGGAAAGAAACTAGATCCTCGGAGCAAGCAAGACAAACCTTCGGCCAAGATTTCATACAGCAGAACTCAGCAGTACTAAAAACACAAATGGTAAGAATAAGCAGCTACCAAACAAGCCCGTCTAGCTCAGTTGGTAGAGCGCAAGGCTCTTGCGGGCGTGAGTTCGAGCCCCACGGTGGGTGTGAATTTGCCTTTTCAATAAAAAAATTTGGAAATATGCCGACTGAGACCACATATCTTCATGATGAATATTACACTACAATTTGTCCTAGAAACAGGACATCCACTGTTGCAGGAGTATCAGATACTTCCTCTACCCGAAATTTTACATAATATTACAGCCATAGGACATAAGAACTCATGCCCCCCCCCCCAAAATCACAAATTTCAATGATAGAGCATGATAGAGAGTGCAGATCCTTTAAAAAACATAATACAGAGCAGTAACTCCTTATTTTAGAGCCTGTTCTTTTCGCCTTATTTTGGCTAAATTTACTCTGAACTTATCTTATCTGAACTTATTCTGAACTTATTTACTGAACTTATTATGAACTTAGGGTATGCTCTCTTCGCCTTATTTGGTCTGAACTTATTCTGACTTGAACTTATTTGAACTTATTATGAAAATATTTACTAAACTTATTATTCTGATCTTTCTGAACTAAACTTATTCTGAACTTTCTAAATTAAACTTGTTTTGAACTGAACATATCTGAACTTCTTCTGCCTGAAACTAAGTCGAAGAGAACAGACCCTTATTTCGAATTGAACTTATCTGAACTTATTTTAAACTTATTCTGAAATTATTTATTAAACTTATTATTCTAAACTTATGAATTGAACTTATCTGAACTTATTCTAAACTAAACTTATTTTAAAGTGGACTTATTCTGTCTGAAAATAAGTCGAAAAGAACAGATCCTTAGTATCATGCTTTATCAAAAGCAACAAGCCCGTCTAGCTCAGTTGGTAGAGTGCAAGGCTCTTAACCTTGTGGTCGTGGGTTTGAGCCCCATGGTGGGCGCTTTTCTTTTGGTCTAAGCTTCTAAGATTCTTTTCGTCTTATCTTGACTGAATTTATTCTAAATTATTCTGAAGTTATTTACTGAACTTATGAATTGAACTTATTCTAAACTAGACTTATTCTGTCTGAAAATAAGTCGAAAAGAACAGGTCCTTAGTATCATGTTTTATCAAAAGCAACAAGCCCGTCTAGCTCAGTTGGTAGAGCGCAAGGCTCTTAACCTTGTGGTCGTGGGTTCGAGCCCCACGGTGGGCGCTTTTCTTTTGGTCTAAGCTTCTAAGATTCTTTTCGCCTTATCTTGACTGAATTTATTCTAAATTATTCTAAAGTTATTTACTGAACTTATTCTAAACTTATGAATTGAACTTATCTGAACTTATTCTAAACTAGACTTATTCTGTCTGAAAATAAGTCGAAAAGAACAGGTCCTTAGTATCATGCTTTATCAAAAGCAACAAGCCCGTCTAGCTCAGTTGGTAGAGCGCAAGGCTCTTAACCTTGTGGTCGTGGGTTTGAGCCCCACGGTGGGCGCTTTTATTTTGGTCTAAGCTTCTAAGATTCTTTTCGCCTTATCTTGACTGAATTTATTCTAAATTATTCTGAAATTATTTACTGAACTTATTCTGAACTGAACTTATCTAAATTTATTTTGAACATATTATGAAATTATTTACTGAACTTATTATTCTGAACTTTCTGAACTGAACTTATCTGAACTTATTCTGAATTTTCTAAACTAAACTTATTCTGAACTTATTCTGTCTGAAAATAAGTCAAAAACCTCAGAACTGTTCAGAATAAGTTCAGATAAGTTCAGTTCAGAATAAGTTCAGATAAGTTCAGTTCAGAATAAGTTCAGACAAAATAAGGTGAATAGAACAAGCTCTAAGTATATTCAACAGTAAGTAATTTCACATAATATGGCTATGTTCTTTTCATTGGTAAATTCCAAAATACCAACATCAACCCACTTCAACTCACTTCAATCCATTTTCACTATTTTAACGAAGTTTAATTTATCGCATAAAAAAAATTCAACCCATCTCAACTTATTTCAACCCATCTCAACCTATTTCAACTCATTTCACCCTTTTACCCATCCCCAATTTACTCACAAAAAAACAGACCCTATGTATATATAATTTTCCAAGTATATTCAACACGCTCATCTAGCCAATTTGATAGAAAGGCTCTTAACCTTGTGGTCGTTCGTTTGAGCCCCATGATGGACTTGGTGCCTTCTAGAGAAATATAAAAGAAAGGCCTCAATCACATTAAAACAAGCAGTAATGTATCCACTCAAGTATGTAAATGCTACAAAATCCATCACAAGTGCAGGGATTATAGCTGACAAAAAATCAGTTTATCATGAAAAGAAGACATGATTAGTTTAATGTGCTTAGCAGAACTAGTGTTTTCTGCAACACAAACCAACAAATAGAGTAAATCCACAGCAGACTTCAGCCACTACACTAACGAGTTAGAGTAAAGCGTGGGAGTTAGAGTAAAGCGTGGGCAGCACTCATTAAGTGGATCAGGCAACAAGCATGATGTGCTTCCCTATGACCTCAAAAATGGAGATAAACTACAGCGCCCCCCCCCCCCTCCCCAGAAAAGGTTTCTATGTCATGCTTTATTACAGTCGCATCCAAGAATTACTTGATCAATCTGTGAAATCAAAATGACCAAACACAAGGCAAGGAGAAAGGGCACCGTCCTAACAGATCAGACAATAATTATCATAGGGCTAAAATTAATATTGCAAGCAAAGATTGAAAACCAACTTCCACAACCACAGCGCCAGTGCCAATACGTTGCATATGAGCTTACGTATCTGACTCACCATTAACCAGAAGAGGGAATACGTTCCACACTGGACTACTGACACTGAAACTTGGCAAAAATTGAAGCCACACGCACTACCATTTTGAACTACACTAAATTATTAATCAATAAATCAATCATAAACCTCTGTCTAGGTGCATGGGGGCATTAAATAAAGCAGCCAAAACTATGGAAAAGATGTTGGAGAAAGGAGTCAAAGAAAGCCCAGGTGAATATTTAAAGGAACAGAGAGAGAGAGGACATCAAGGAAATGATTTGATAAATAAGTTTGACAAGACAATACATCTTTATGTCAAGTTGCCAGTGCATCAGAGACACACGTTATCCTTACGCCTTCATTCCTCCTCCCAAGAACAACCCAAATTAAAACTGGCCACGCTCTCCACTCATAGAGATAGTGTCAGCAACTATCAGATCATCAATTCATTATCTCTTACATAAGTTATTAGCTCAGATAGTCCCCCAATCAATCCCAGCTGGTCCTCTAATGCACGCCCCACCAGTTCAACCAAATGACCAAATCCCATAGTGTTTAGCTCTCGCAAACACTTTAAATCCATAAAGATTAGTGTAATAAATAAATTTCATCGTACTTATCAGATTAATCTGAACCCCTTTATATTAATATTCATTTATATCTTACCAAACTCTATTTCAATGGAAGAACATATCTCATTTCACTGGGATAACACTTCTTTTTGTAACAATTATATCTGTATTTTCCCAAAATTTGTTATTCAGGAGTTCCTACAAATTTCTTAGATTTTTTTTTTTTTAAGGTGGGAGTAAAATTCCCTTACACTATACATCAGGACTTGCAAGAAACAGGGGCACTATTTTCAAGCGAATAAAAAATAACTAATTTTGCAGATAAAGATAGCAAATAATTAAATAAAACTTCGAAAGCGAGTTGTACGGAACAGTACGCATACCTCATGGAGCATAGACATGAGGGTAGGGTTGTTACACCGGCGGGAAATGTCGTCACCCCCATCATCCTCACCAAACCAACTTCCAGAATCTTCGAGAAGCTTCGACGCTTCGTTCTCGAAGGAATCCCCATTTCCGCGGCAGAAATCATCGAGGAGCTCCTGTGCCGGGCGGAGAAACCTAGATCGGCCAAGAATGGAGGCGTAGCCGGTGAAGGGCCCCATGGGAGTGGCATTGTACGCGCCACCGGAACGCGCGTGGGTGGACAGAGAGAGGTTGAGGCCGCCGCCCGTGGTCGCCACCACCGCGTGAGGAGAGAGAAAGGGATGTTGGTGGTGGTCGAGTTGGGCGTCGTAAGTGAAGCGGAGCTTGTGACGTCTGCTTTGCTGAGGGACGTGCAAGGGGCCCAGAGCTTCCTCCATTGAAGAAAGCAAGCTAGCTGGAGAGAAGAAGTGGAGGAGAAATTACTGATTTGAAGGGGGGATTTATTGAGAGCAAAGGAGGAGAGGGAAGGGAGGGGGGGACGCCATTAACTTGACTGACGGACTGATGAATGACGAGACTTATCACCAACACAAATTATTTCGGGGGAGGGTTCGTATCAGAGTGGTGCCAGTACGCTTATTGACTGCTGCACATTTTGACGTGCTTTTTATGACACTCATGCGTATGACTGTATGAGTGTAATGTATGACCAGGTGTTTTGGACGTAGCCAGCCAATGATATTATCGTTTTGAATCTCATTTTGAGTTGGGAAATTGTGGATAGGTAATGTTTACTTTGAAACTCGTTGGCATGGAATTTTATGCATAATTTATGCTTATTTTAGGTCTTGCTTTTTTTTACTTATTTTATTTGAATTTATTGTAAATTTATTTATTAAATTTATTCTGAATTTATTTATTGAACTTATTTACTAAACTTATTATAAATTTATTCTGAACTTATTCTAAATTGAACTTATCTGAACTTATTTTTTAAAAAATAAGTCGAAAAAAATAGGGTCTTAGCTATTTTGACATTGTTTAGTCCTAGAATTGCTAATTTTTTTTTTGATAGGAGAAGTGGAAATGTATTACTAAGAAGAAACTTGATGCGTACACAAGTCTTGAATTATAAGACTGAGCATCTCATCTGAGCCATCACCTTCCCACCTTCGACAAGATGGGATCGAAGGGTTATTTTAGCACAAATTCTGCAAAACTTTATTATTAAAAAATGATGATACAATTTAATTAAATACAGTCAATCTAATTTATGTTTGCAGAAAAAAAATGTAATACCTTTTAGCTTTTCCTTCTGATTTGAGTGCGACCTATTCTTATTTCTATTGATCAGATATCCATAATTTGCATTTGCTCAATGGCGTAGATATTGATTGGATGTTCACCTAGAATAATCAAGCCCAACTTTAAAGGTATGTTCTTTTCGACCTATAATCAGCATTCAATAAGTTTCAATATAATTTACAAATTTTCAACATAATTTAGCACTGTTAAGTACTTATTGAAAACACATAGTTATCGAATCTTCAATTATTCATTATATTTCAGCATGTCTCAACAATAAATATCAATGAATACCTATCACAAGTCGAAAGGAACATGTTCTATGCACATCATCAAATTTTAGTCAATTTTTAAACTGTTACCATGTGCTAATTTATTTCTCACTAGTCACTAGTTGGCCTTTGGGTTAGCCTCCTCTCAGGTCACGAATGACTGAGAAATAAATGTTAAGATGATATTAGTATGGCTTTTTGGAACAATCAAGTTGAGTTCTCCTAACTAGTGTAGTGATGGAGTGAATACGTGGCCATATGTATAGACATATGAGTTCTTATATTGGTTACTCAAAAATATAATGTTATCTTTTATAGTTTTCACTTTTAAAACAAGCAAGTCTTACACAAGGCTTTGTGTGACGCTTGAAATAAATAAATAAATAAATAAATCACTAAGGCCACCAAAAAACTTCCTAAAAATCATATGTTTTTTTAGAAGCTAACAAAACAGCTTCTTTTTTTTTTTGGTGAGAACAAAACAGCTATTTAAGCAAACATTATGATAGGAATTTTGTCGAAGTTATTTTCTATCAGAACCAATACAAAATTAGAGCATACTGAAATAAATAGCATGACTCAAGTGTGCGACTTAATTCACTATTTTGTTTGCATACCTTAAAATGTGCTTGATGATAACATTAAAAAGTCGATAATGAATCGATCATGGTGTTTATAGGTACCATTAAGGCACTTGAATAACAACACTACCATGGCCATCGATATAATTATCTTAAAACTCTTGGAAAACACATGGTATACATAAAATTTTATGTCCTTTAATTTTAACTTTATTAATCAAATGAAATAATTTTTCAAAAAATATAATTAGGTAAAGAGGTGCAAAATATAGTTGTGAAATACATTATTAAATTCCCACAACGTAACGAATGGGGTGAAGTCACCATATATAGCTTGAAAATGTTGTGCAATGAGTCAGTAGCTCATTGCCATTCTAGAATAGTTTTTGTATGATTATTGGTAACATTTCTTTCTCAACAGGTTAATGGCCGAGTCAATCAACAAGCCCGTCTAGCTCAGTCGGTAGAGCGCAAGGCTCTTAACCTTGTGGTCGTGGGTTCGAGCCCCACGGTGGGCGTTTTTTTAAATGTATTTCTCTATTTTTTTCTTTTTTTTTTTTCATGGTTGTTTTCCTCTTCTTCTGGATTTTGGGTAAAATTGGTGCTTCAACTGACTAATGTCAATCCACAGATCAGACAAAACTTCTTGATGTTTCAGGTCCCTAGTCACGTGCATGACTTCCCAAGTGCTACCTCCTGTATCCTCGTGATTTGTTCATATAATCATATGTTTGATTTATGAGGCCCAATTTGGATGATTTTGAGTCACAGCATGAAGACAATTCCACAAATAGAATTGGTCCTCAAAAGTAACTTTTGTAAAATGGTGTTTCTAGTATTCCCCCCACCCCCCAAAAAAGTAATGGCCAAAGTAATGGTGTAAATTATAAAAAGTTAAATTGTATATATTTTTTTGACAAAATAAATACTACATAGTTTAAATAAGTCTAATAAAATTAACTATATGTTTCTTGGGTTGAGCCAATTTGTGCATTTCTGTGTCCTTTTTTCTAAAGATGCAAATATAATGATATGGTTATGCATGTGTTAGAAAATTTATAGTAAATTACGATAGAATTGTGTACAAACCAATCCTAAACAAAACTTTGACTATAAGTCGAATGGTTGATAACACCAACAACAAAATTCCTTTGTGATTTATCATAGTTATATATATTACAAAATTTTCTATGTTGTACACATTACAAAATTTTCTTCCCTAATGTTCCTCTGACAACAAATTAAACCCAAAATCACAAGGAGGATAAAAAGCCCAAAACAAGAAAGGATTCAGTGCATTAGTTAGTTAGAGCAACAAGGCTTGCTGTCAAAATTGTTATTGACATTATTAACATTGATAGTGGTACCCTTAGGCAAAGTAGCAGAAGCCTGTTGGGCAGCCAGGGCTTTCTTCTTGATAATCTGGTAAATATCCAAGAGTATAACTTGGAAGGCCCTTTCAATGTTACTTGCATCCAAAGCCGAGGTTTCAAGGAAGGACAGACCTTCCTTCTCGGCCAAGAAACGTCCCTCCTCCTCAGGAACCGCCCTGAGGTGGCGGAGATCGGACTTGTTTCCCACCAGCATGATGACGATGTTGGAGTCGGCGTGCTCCCGGAGCTCATGGAGCCACCGGTGGACGTTGTCGTAGGTCTGCTTCTTGGTTAGGTCGTAAACAAGGAGGGCTCCTACTGCTCCTCTGTAGTATGCACTTGTTATGGCTCTGTACCTCTCTTGCCCTGCTGTGTCCCATATTTGGGCTTTTACTGTTTTGCCCTCCACCTGCACTTTCACTAATTTAACCCTCAAATTTTACATGTTTTGTGATTGTGATGGTATATATGTTGTCTTTGTAATTTGAAAACAGTTTATAATATTATGATGAAGAAGTGTTTGATTGTATGAGTTGCATCTACTAAATCAATAGCAAAAATAAATGGTTCTACCCTTAGATCATGTATGAAATGAATTAATGATATACGTTACCTGGATTAAAGATCATATGTTCTAATTGGAATTAATGAGCTAATTAATTAAGATTATAAGATAACTCACCTGCAAGGTTCTGGTAGCAAATTCGACTCCGATTGTGGATTTAGAATCCAAGCAAAACTCATTTCGAGTAAATCTTGAAAGAATATTAGATTTACCAACACCTGAATCTCCAATCAACACGATCTTAAATAGATAATCATATTCATGGTCCACCTTATAAGCCATTGATGGATGATATTTCTGTTCTTCTTGCAATGCGAAATTTACCTAAAATATAAATTGGATCAAATCAAACACGCATTTAACGGAATAATTGATTTGTAGATCACAAATCAACAAACAAAGCTTTAGAGAAATTAACCCAATTAAATTACAGCTTGCAACGTCAAATAAATACTGATCCTGAAACTTGATTCATTTCTCCTCAGAAAGACGATGGCGCTGTTTAATCAAACTTGATTAATTAATGAATTTATGACAGACAAAAAAAACATTTTGAATTTGTTTCTGCCAGAGGGGGAGAGAGAATTGCAAATGATCATTGAATAAAAACAGAAACGTAAGAAGCGAGGAAAATGGAGAACGGACGGCAATAGGAGAAAGAACAATCTTTGTTGGCTGAGAAAATTTGAATCTATAGATATCCCGAGTGGTTTGGCATTTGTACCCTTTAAATTAATAAAGTTTCAGGTTCGAGTCTTGTGAATGAAAAAATTTGTGATTAGAGAGCATTACCCCTTATTAGACCAATAGTAGCTCGACTCCAGTAAAATGGAGGATCCAAGATAAAAAAAAATAAAAATCCCAAGGGCTAATTTTTAAATAATACAGTCGCTTTTTTGTTGGGGGGGGGGGGGGGGTTGCAGGTCTGATAGTTTATTTTCAGCCTGAAGATTGGCCTATATAATCTTTTGGGTGTCTGCAATTTTACACAATTATAAATGGCAATTTCTCAAAAATATTTGTTACATAATTTCTTTTTTCCTATTGTGTTGTCTAATCTGGGAGAATATATATCCTCCCCTTTTAACCTCAAAACAAAAAAAAAAAAGTTGGAGAATACATACATGCTAAAAACTAGATTTATGTTCATTTTATTAAATTATCAAATTATTTCAAAAAATTTCTCTACCAACTTCTTCATAAATTACACAGTTATTCTCATTTCAAACTATTATTAATTCTTTTAAAATTTCATCTCCTCAAAAATATTCTACATTTTATTTAGCAAATATATTCCTTGAATTTATTTTAGAAAAATATTTTCCCTCTTTTGTGCGTCAAAAATAATTTATGTCTGTAACTTAAGGCATATAAATCAATCAAATTATTTTCTCTATATTTTGGGGCAAAAAAATTACTATTGCAAATTTAAAACCATAAATCAATCAAAATATTTTTCCCTTGTTTTTTCGGCCAAAAATAACTATTTTTGTAAATTAAGAGGATTGGATTGTTTAGTACTAAATTAAAAAGAAAATACAAGCAGTTTAATCCATTTAAGAGATCTATTCAGAAAATTTAAGCATAAGTCGTCCTCAAACATCTAAGCAAATAGGTTAAAACTGAGGCTGACATTTTAATCTGTTTAAGAGATTCTAGTCAAAAAATGAAATTAATTATCAAAAAATGAATTTCTATGCCAAGTGTGTTCAAACCGATACCCCCTCCTCATAAAGAGTGAATTTTTTGAAGTCGATTGTACCACATTGGTCCAAACAAGAAAGATATGAGTTACACAAAAATCCAAGATTGACCCAATTAAATTTCATGAAATGAACCCAAAATCTTATTTATCTTATGACCGCTTTTTCAAAAAAGACCAAAATTACAATTTCGTAACCCTTGGTTACACAATATGTAACCAAAACATATAAAAAAACGAACTCCTCAAAAAAAAAATCAACTAATTTTCAAATCCGAGATCCTCCAACATGGACCAATTCCAAGCAAAATAAACAACTCAACGTACTAAATTTCCTCTCCAACTGCTGCAGGCGTAAAAGTAATTTTGTCTAAGAATGACGTTGATTTGATCTAGCTAAGAGTACGAAAGAAGTCCATAATAATTTTGTTTGTGAAATGGGAAGTAAACAAATAAAATAAATAAATGGACCAAATCCAAAAATGGCTAAGTCCGCAAATAACATTTTTTGTGAATGGCTACAAAGTATAAGAACTTAGCCATAAACCAGGAAAAATTCAAAATCAAAAATCAAATGACAAAAGTCAAATCAAAATTGTGGCTATTAATTTAGCCTAAATAAACAAATTTATAACCAATTTAAATTGTAGCTATTAACTTAGCCCAAATGAATTAAAATCAAATCAAATGAATTAAAATCAAATCAAATGGTCATTCACTTAACCAAAGTAAAATACAAATCAATCAAATAAACTATGAGAACTATGACTGATTTGATTCGGAGAAACGAGATAATCAAGATAATCAAGTAAATCAAGTATAAATTGATTCGGAGAACTTCGACTAGAACTCTCACAATTGGAGAGAATTAACCTAAACACATGAAAATACTGCTAAAATAAGAAAAATTACAGTAAATATATAGGAGGGCTAGGATGGCCGAAAGTCGACCATCCCAACCCTCAAAGCACCAAACCTGCGAAGAAAGACAGTGGAAGAAGATACACAAGGCCGTTACTGTTTTGGGGGTGAGAGAGATAGGAATATAGTTTTAACCAACCAATAATTTATGAAAATTATATTATCTATGTAACTAAATAATAAAAGGAATTATTTTGAAATAATATCATGATATATAAGTATATATTTTTGTGTTTTGGAGTTGCACCATAGATTAGTACTAAATGTTGCATTTAAGAGTATTTTTTAAAAACTTTTACAAATTGAATGACCATTCATGAATTGTATTTAATTAGTGATTATATTTATACAATATTTACGGAATTGAGTTAATAGTTGATCTAATAATCAAATGACGTCTTGTACTATTATTTTAGGAAAAGCTAAACTATGTCATATTTTGTAAAATTTTAAACGATTATTTTCATAAAAAAAACTGTGTAAGAAAATTTAAAAATTAAGACTTAAAATCCGTATTTCTCTCACCATTTGTGTCATTATCTCATGATTATGTGTTAAGTTCAAATTATTCCTCTCACTTAAATGTGAAAGTAATAACCCAATTACCATAATGCGTTTATCTCCTCCCATGTCTCCGATGTGCTTTTTTCTGTGTGTTCGTTAATTTAGGAACCTTCTATTCCACGAGCTATACGCATTTTCCTAAACTTGAATTTAATATTTTGCTACTAGTAAGTCATATGGTTTGGTAATTAGTAAATCATACTTGCTTATATATATTAGGCTCATAGGATAGTCATAGAATATATGGATTATAACATGAGTTGGTTCAATTAGTTTAATACTTATTTTTATTAAATCAGAACTTGGGTCATGGATCTTGTGAGTTGAGGAAATATGTGACGGAAAATTATACTATTTTTTGGGCTAATAATAACTTGATTTTTCATTTTTCAATCTTACTAGTGTACATCCCGTACTTCGCACGGGCATGTATTGAAATTTTGTGACGTTATTATCGTTGTTGTGTATTTGTAGCATGTGAAGAATATGAAAGTGAGCGTTGTCCCACGTTGAAAAAAGTAGAGGGTTTGAGCGTGTTTATAAGCTTGTGAGTTACTCCACCCATTGCCAATTGGTTTTGGGTTGGAACCTTATTAGTATATGGTTTGTTTCATTTATGGCTTGGATTTACACGCATACACAATAATTGTGCTTACTTTGTTGCTACTAATATGTTGTGTATTTATGCCTTTTTAGTATCTCTCTACATTATTATCGGTGTCATAACTCTAATAATTTACATTGACTTTGCATAAAGCATTAATACCTTCAGATTACACATTATAAATCAAGAGTGCCTTAATGACCATAGGTTGTTTTTAAAGTTGCCCTCTTAGGTTTTGAATATTTAGTGTCTCTTTTAATTGTTAGTTGTTGTAATTAATTAATTGATTTTGTTTATTTGGTTTGTTAATATTCAGCCATTCCCTTAAACGAGCTAGAAAATGTCCTTTTACCAAGGCCACATTCAAAGATGGCAGGTCAGATAACTTACATGCGATACAATATACAATTCAAGGAAAGTGATGATAATAGGATAAAAACCCTAACAGTATACTCAAATCATAAACACATTGTGATAAAACATCAATGGTCACTAATTTAGAAATGCCCTTTTTGTATTTGGGTAAACAATAAAATAAAAATATAAAATCATGATCAATTTATTAAGATTCTGTGCATAATTCGATATGTTTACCCCTTGGAATGATAGCCAACCAATACCCTTTTCACTAATCAATGGATGCATGCTGCCACATTCATTGAAAGTGCTAAGAGAGGTGTCCCCTGCAAAACCTAAGCCCATCATAAAGAGATAAACTCTTGAATTTCCTCATCCCCTTGTCTCTTTCTCTAAGCCCCCCTGCAACCAAAATCCATAAACACTTAAAATGAAAAATGAAGTTATTAATGGCAGTAGGGCTTTTGGTTATTATGAGTAGCTTACTGCAAAACCTTGATTAAGTTAAGCCTGCAAAACATATAATGCATTTTTAGAATGCACATGCATTTTTTCCCATATATTACACATATATTGCACGTGTATTGTACATACATTTGCTAGCCCAAGAGAAGTTGGTTATCCTTTTTGTTATTTCTATCAACTCCTTATGATGTAATCTTATATAATGTAAGCCGACACTACTAAGAGTGGACTCCTAGTATTGTTGGGCATTACAAAAGAGGAGGGGTTTAAGACCACTTTTTGTAGCAAATATGCATACTGGTAGCTTTGAAGTGTTGTGATCTTTTCCCCCCTGCAAAAACATGGAGAGATCATTTGAACAAAAAGTAAAAAGGACATGACAAGTTATGATGAGACAAGATGAAATTTTGTCATATGCATGTATGTAGATGTTCGCAAGCCATTTGGAGATGGAGATTAATGTTGGGAGATACCTATGACCAACCACATATTGCAGTAAGAGATGGTGCGCAATTGAAATTTGACTTTTTGACTTGTCCCTTGCTCCCATGTACACAATGTACTTGTGCCGCTTTATTATATTGCTCATCATGGAAATTTAAAGCCATTATCAATACTAGAGATTGACGATGAAATAAAGTTTGAGTAATTAGAAATGAAGAAGAAAATAGTGCAGATGATTAGTGCTAGTTATGCATGATGTTCAGACTTACATTGTTTTTACTTTGCATTTTAATAGATGCTGAAGCTGGTACTTTAACAGCCTTGGCGTGATGAAAGCCTTGCAATAAACTCATAATGATCAGCAATCTCATTGCTACTGACAAGTTCATTTTTCTGCTAATTTTAGGGATTATGTCTAGAGATAGAGAGAGGAGGAGGAGGAGGAAAAGATTAGCTAGCTATGTTGTGTGGAAGAAGAGTATCAAAAGTCCTAGCTTAAATAGAACTAGAGGGGACTTAACTTGATGCAGTTTAGGGAATGAGCAACATTACAAAGAAGGGAATGTCCATAAGGGAATCGTGTGCAAACAACTCACATACAACTTAATTTGGGTAGTAATGACATATAGGTAATTAATTAATGACCTAAAATTAATAGATGTTCATATTTCAAGTTTCTATGATCGTCTAACATGGGATGCCCTCAAACTTATTCTTTCTTTTTTTTAACAATCCTATCTTACTGTTTTAATTAAAAGTTTTGATCGGAGATACAAAAATTATTTTAGATTTAATTTAAATCAATATATCGTATTGTCCAAAGTTATAAAATTATCATTGACTTTTTGGTGAAAAATCATAACAATCAATTATTAATTGTTAAGTTTAAATATTTATCCCATTCTTCAATAAATATCAATAATTCTTCTAATAAAATCCCGGAAGGGGGGTTGCCACCTCACAAAGTGGTTAGAGGTGGTAGGGGGTGAAGAAAATCCCCAGAGTAATTATCAATCAACATACGAGTTCGGATTCTCCATTCGGCATATACCTTTTTTGCTCTAATCAGACATGTTAAGGGGTTGAAAATTTCATTTCGGAAGACGGTGGCATTTCTAAATTTTCATATGCTCCAAAGAATGTATGAAATTTTCTAGACTAATTTTGGAGTATTGGAGTTTTTGATTCTGTTTAACCATTGGCAAATGTTCTGCGTTCCACATGAGGAAGCACAAAAAGGAAACCATTCATGATTTTCGTCTAGATCCCATGCTTTTTTAACCATATGACATTCTCTGAAAAGATGATCTGTTGATTCAATGCCGTCAAAGCAAAGTGGGCATGTTGGGTTAATGCCGAGGCCCCTTTGTAAAAGGATGCCTTTAATAGGAAGTGCTCCATGGCACAATTGCCAAAGAAAGATTTTGATTTTTGGCATAGTATCAAGTTTCCAAATCCATTTATAATGACATTCGGGAGCTTCTTGAGATTGGGGGTCAAGTGCGATCCACGTAGTAGATTTCGTGCTAAATTCTCATGAGCTATTTAACCCCCAACAAAATGAATCATTGGTGTTGCGAATTGGGATAGCGATCCCTTGAATTGTCTTTATGATTGGATGATTATTTAGAGTCTAGTTCACATTAACTTTGGGAATATTCCAGTTCACATTAACTTTGGGAATATTCCAGTTCACATTATCTTGTATAAACCCATTAACTTTAGCCTCCGGTTTAGGGATGTTTTCTTCAGATATGTTCAAAATGTCTGCCAAGTCTTGGTTCTTGATCCAATTATCATACCAAAGGAAGATGTTGTCTCCTTTGCCTACTTTCTAGGCAATCCCTCTTCTTAGTAACTCTCTACACTTAAGCATACTTTTCTATACTGGTGAGTCGGTATTTTTTGCTTATAACAAAGGAAGCCAGTATTTTTTAGATACTTAGCTTTATTGGATTGAACCCATAAATTGAAAACGTTTGTTAAGACCTTCCAAGCCAGTTTACATTGGAGTGTTTTGTTAACAGCTTCTGTTTTACGTAGACCTAATCCTCTTTTACTTTTTGGTCTACAGACCGTCTCCCAAGCTATAAGCGGCATGCCTTTTTCTATGCTGCTTTTTTTCCCAAAAAAAATCTCTATTGAGTTTATCCAAGTGGCTAATAGTATGTTTTGGTAGCTGAAAGCAATGCATTGTGTGTGGTGCTAGTAATGATTATAATTGTGATTGTATTAAAATTGTTCTTCCCGCCTTGGACAGGCTATTAGCTTTCCATCCTTCCAGTTTGGAGATGGCTCTGCTAATTATTTCTTGAAATGTAGTCTTGGACGTTTTCCCTTGAAAAACAGAACACCCTATATATTTTCCTAGGGAGTCTCTACGTGGAATATTAAAAATTCCTGGTACTAGTTGTTTATGTTCATTAGATGCATTTCGTGAAAAGGTTAGCACTAGCTTATAAAAATTAACTAACCAGCCTGAAGTATTACAAAAATTATCTAAAATATTCTTAGCTTAATGTAGCTTTCGGAGTTTGTTTTACAGAACAACAAGCAATCATATGCAAAGAATAGACACTGGATAGTCATAGCTCTTCGGCAGATTTTAATTCCTATTACTGATTTACTGGTCATGGATTCTTTAACAAGTTATTGATTGAGGACTTCCATACACAATATGAATATGTAAAGTGATATGGGATCTCCTTGTCTAATCCCCCTTTTAGGAGTGAATAGACCGTTCGATACATCATTAATAATAATAGAGTAAGATACTGAGGGTATGCATTCGATAATTTATTTATTCCATGTTGAGTGGAACCCCATTTCTTGTAGACATTTAAGTATGAAATCCCATTCTAGTATATCATGTATTTTTTTCATATTGAGCTCGATAGTTACCCATGTCGCTTTACCTTTAAGACTTTTAAACTTACGTCTAATTTCGTGAGTGACAAGAATATTATCATGAATATATCTTCCTGGAATAAATGCGCTTTGAAATGGTGATATTAATCTATCTAGAAGAGGTCTCAGTCTATTTACTAGAATCTTAGATATAATTTTGTAGATCGTTGAGCAGAGGCTGATTGCCCTAAATTGGCTAGTCTGCGAGGGGCTATTGACCTTATGAATCAACATGATAAAGGTGTGGTTAATTTCTTTCAAGATCCTCCCTATCCTAAAGAATTGTAATATGCAATTAAATAAGTCGCTCCTTATAGTATGCCAATAATGCTTGAAGAGCCTTGCCCCCAAAGTCATCTAGGCTTCGGATTTTATTCGATTTGATACTAAAGAGTGCCTATTTAATTTCTTCCATGTCCGGAAGGCGTATCAATTCAGAGTTCTCAATATCTAAAATTAGCTTGGCTATAGTCCCAAATTAGGTCAAGTTCTATTGGCATTCTGCATAGTTTTAAATATCTTTAAGTAATCCAAAATGAATTTATCTGCTATTGCTTTTTGATCGTCAATCCACACACCACACTCATCTTTATGCTTAATGACCAACTTTCTTTTCCTTCTAGCGTTCGTTATTCGTTGGAAATATTTTGAATTTTTGTCGCTATTTACTAGCCATTCTTTTCTGTTGAGTTTACCCCAATACTTTTGATTAAAAAGCATCATTTTTTTTCTCTTTGTTTTAGGAGATGATTCATCCAAGAATTAAATCTATAGCTTTTGGGGTTGGAAAGTAGTCTTTCCTCTACCTAATCAATTTTTGTAGCATTCTTGGTAAGTTTTTCATGTAAGTTTCCAAACTGTTTTTTTGACCAATCTTTAACCTCATGTTTAATAATCTTAAGTTTCTTGAAGAACTTGAACATATTAGTTCCTCGAATATTGGAATTCCAATTTTTCTGTAAAATTTTGTCAAGTTGTTGATATTAGCACCAAAATTTTTGAAAATGAAAGGGAAATGCTTTGCATGTTTCACATTGAGGATTAGAAGATAGAATGATGGAGCAGTGATCGGAGCAAGTAATATTTCCATGTACCTCTAAGGTGAGTACAAATTTTCTTTTTCCAAGTGAACGAGTTACCATTAACTTGTACTGATTCTGCATCATTGGCGGAGAGAAAGTTATTTAGCCTCTGATATTTACTATTAGGCAGAACTTGTCCTCCTTTCTTTTCATTTGGGTTAGCTAATTCATTAAAGTCTCCCACTAAGCACCATGGTATATCAATAACATTGTTAAGTTCCACAAGATGGTCCCCAAAACTATCTTTTTCCCTACTTTTACCCGGAGTGTAAATTCTCGAGATTACAGAGTTGAGCGATATCTCTGGAACATGAACTAACATATGGATTGCTGCTTGTTTTTTTGTTAGAACTGGTGCGTGGATATTTCCTTCGTTCCATAGAGCCCCCCCCCCAAATGATTACTTGGAAGCACATAATCAAAATGGTCATAACCCATTAATGAAAGAATAATCTTGATATTTTTTTCATTGACCATGGTTTCAAGTAAAAAGATCATATCGGGTCTATGGTTTCTTGGGAGGACTTTTACTTCCTAAATGACCTGCGATTTTTTCGCACCCTGTACACTCCAACCGATTATCTTCATTAATATATGATTTGAACAAAGACATAATTGCCTATAAGAATTCTCATTATTGTTGGACGGTATACCTGAGTAGGTATTTTGTGCCATAACTTTTTTGAACTTGTCTTATAAATGTCATTCTTAGAACAGTACATTGGAGAGATCCACACAACACTCACAAGTAAAGATGTGTGAAGTCCCTGGATCTCACGGATCTGGGTGGCAAGAAATTGCATCACTAACATTATAACCAATACACTGGTTATGGGTAGAATCTCGAGGCATTATCAACAATATGTCAGCATCACACAATATAACATAGTGCTTAAGACAAATTAGTATGCACCAGACAAATGCTTCCCATGATACATGCAAAAAAATAAAAATAATTTCCTCGTACGTGGATAAATACAGTACTGGTTGTAAATTCCTTGGTCCACACAATTTTGGTAATGCATCACGACTATTCACATGTGATCCATCTGTAGCCTTTCTTGATTCAGCGTAGTTAAGATCAAAAAAAAATTCATTCATTGTTAGTACCCATGGCCCGCACAAGAGTATATCCAGTAGCCAAGAAAGATTAAATTCCCCTTGAACAGCAGCAAAATATATGACATAATAATTCAAGTAGGGCAAGTAACTTTGTCTGGGCCCGAAGGTGTTCTGAGTCCAGGTCTTGGAGATGCATTTGAGCTTATACCCATCCTGCATCTCTCTCACCATGGCAGATTCAATAGGATATAATAAACTACTGAAATTCGTGAAAAATTTACATTCTAATACCTGCATTGTGATGCTCGTAAGTATGACTAAGTCATCTGCAAATTAGCAACTAGTGAATTGGATTTTGTGCAGCTTGACATATTTAGTATAGCCACACACACTCTGATAGCAATTCCCAAAGTAATTTTCAAAGCTGCTAGGTAAATAACCATGGCAAAGTAAACTAGGTTTTGCTTTACACTTTGTATGAAGAGATGACATATTTTATAAAGTAAGTTATTAAGTTAAAGTAGGCGGTCATAATGTCAGCTGTGGAAAGGGTAAAGTGGCACATCATCATATCCCAATAGTCTAGACATATCCAGCAGCTCATTTCAACCACAACAGCACAATTGGGGATGTTGAATTGAGACTTATCATAGCAGACGTCTATAAATCTGACTATTAGACCTATAGAGACGACCCTAGATATCAAAGCCATAAAGGCATGTTAATCAAGACTACAATAGCAGAGTCCAGAGATTCTATGACTAACATAATAAATCTTGAACAGATATACAGATCCTCTGAATGCGAGCGGAGTTATCGCAGAGCATAAGCAAACATCATTTAAGTAGTCATAATGCAAAATGTAAAATACAACCTCGTGATATAATAAACAACTTGAAGGAAAATGAAAAGCAAGCCAAAAAAGGGATATATAGTCTCCAGCCACAATCCCACTCATTCCAATTGGGGAAAGTACCAGTTGCAGCAAATAGAACAGGATAGATAATTATATGACATATAAATTCAATTAAAGTGCATATATAAGCTTTCACGATCAAACCATGCTCATAACCATCAACACATTATATAGGTTCCTTCTTACTTCGTTTTCCCAGATAAAGAACATACAGAATGTTGTCATCGTCATTCAAATAAGCATGTATAGGTTATGCTAAACTAGGGTAGAAAAAGAAATAGTGAAACAAGGAAGATAGGAAGAAGGGACTTATCTAAGTTCCTTGATGTCTTATACCATCATTGTCTGCGACTGGGCAAAGCTTGATATCATGAAAATCCTTGATGGGTCGAGGATATTCACCTGAAACTGGTTATGGAGGGAAGGTCGTCGATGCCAACATGCTCAACCCCCAATCTCTTATGAATTTGCATATATGAACCTCACAGGTCTCATTATCTGGCAGAGATCGAAGATTTGTCACTAATTTGACTCTCAGAGTTGTGTGGCTAAATGGAGGGGTTCTAGAAAATCGACATCTTGAGGCGGACCATTCATGGGGAAACTGGGAATCGGGCAAAAATGAAGCTAAATTGGCACAAAATGTGGTGGAAATTTGACTATAAGAATTATAATTAAATATTTATTTTAAATTTTGTTCAAATTATAGTTATGTGATCTAAAATTCTGAAGTTATCAATGTTTATAATTAGTTATTAATTTTTAAAAGATTTTTTAGATACTCCAATAAATATAAATAACACGTCTTATATATAGGGTCAATAAATACATTGATGGAAGAAGAGTTATACGTACTATTATAATTGTAAGAACTTATTTAATAAATTGATTTTATACCACCTATAAACATCATTTTTTTTTTTTGGGTCTTTGGGCCTCCGTTATTAGAGTTCAGCTATATTGGCCCATAAAAGGGTATAATTCTTCCAATACTGATTTTCTCTATTTATAAGATTTGAATCATAGATCTCACTTAAAGAGAGCAGATGGCAACCCATTTAAACTAATCAGTTCAAATTACTGTTCACTTCTTTTTTCGTGAATAATTTGCATTCCTGAGCAACTATTTTTAAGTTTAAGAAAACCCATAAAAAAATTAAAATATAAAATTTCTCTGTACATCCCGTTATTTGTTAAATGATTTACTATTGTTTGTATGTATAGTTACTCCAATTTAAAACACTCAAAAATTTTCTAATACGTCGCACAATTATAAAAATACCAGTTATATTATAATTAAAGTACGATTGACAAATATTTTGGAGTGCAATCATGATAAGAAAATTATTGTTCAAATTGTCTTTCTTTTCCTAAAAGTTTCCTAAGTTCAAACAAACCATAAGTTTTAAAAAAAGCCATAGAAAATTGAAACTCTTAAAATTTCTCCGTACATTGCGTTATTTGCTAAATGATTTAGTATAGTTTCTATGCATAGTTTTTTTTTTCTTGAACAAGGTTTGTACACATCGTTACTCCAATTTAAAAGACAAAAAAATTTTATAATACATTACAGAGCTACACAAGTACCAGTTATATTATAATTAAGGTACGATTCGAAAATATTTTTGAGTGCAATCATGAAAAGATAAATCGACAACAACAACAACACTTCCTAGTATGAGTCCCACTTTCACGGGGTCTGAAGAGGATGATAAGATAAACCGACATGGATCTATTTATTGATTTTTCTGTTAATTTCTTTATGGATCACCATCAAGCGGTCACGATCCAAAACTCCTATTTGTGCGGTTGTTTCTGATTAAGGATGGCAACGGGGCGGGTTAGGGACGGGGAGTATATTCCCCGTCCCCGCTGGAATCCCCGCCCCGTTCCCTGCTGCGGGGGAAAAATTCCCCCCCGTCCCCATCCCCAGCGGGGATTTAATCCCCGTCGAGGCCCCAACGGGGATTTTTACCCGCTGATTTTTCTCTACCTTCTAAACTCTTTACGGCCATGAGTACAAAATTCAATATATACCTAGGATTTTCACAAAGAAAATTACATATATAACCTTAGTTGTTTCATTTCAAATTTTTGAAAATAAGGTTATTTTTATAATTTTAATTAAAATTGGGGGCGAAGGCAGGGATTTTTCCCCAATCGGGGAATTGCGGACGGGGATGGGAACGGGGCAAAATCCCCATCGGGGAAATGGGGACGGGGACGGGTTGAACTATGTCCCCGTCCCCGTCCCCATCCCCGAACGGGGATTAATTTTCCTCCCCGTCCCCGTCCTCGTCCCCGTCCCCTTTGGGAACGGAGATTTTCCCCCACTTCAGAGTGGGGCCCCGATGGGAACGGATATTCTCCAACTTTTTGCCATCCCTATTTCTGATGTGGTGCGCGTGTGATGTACGTACAATTTTTATTTGCTTTCTGAATTCTTCATTGGTAAGTAAAGAAACAGAAAGGGGGGATCTTGTCGATAAGAGATCTAAGGTTAAACCTTGTAATTTGGACGTCAATTATGTGGAGCAAATCCATAGTCATAAATGGGATTTGTGGGCTGTAATAAGGCCCAGTTGTCTTGGGAGGAATCCCAGAAATAAAATGCACCAGCAGTCAACTTAACAAGGCAAGGATTGGAGCAATTTCCCAGATCATCGTACGACATGGGATGTTTGATAAACAGCTTTTTGAAAAAAAATTTAATCAAAAAGAATTTTTTGATCAAAATTAGCTATTTAACTTAGTCAAAAATCTGATTCAGATGTTTGGTATAATAACTTTTTGGAAGAGCTTTTTGGATCTAAAAAGCTTTTTGAAATAGCTTTTTGGGAAATTAGCTTTTTATCTCATAACTTTGTCGGAAACAACTAATTTTAACAAACAGTTTTTCTACAAACAACTAATTCAAACAGTTAATTGAAACATCTAATACAAACCGTTAATAGCTAATAGCTAACAGCGGCCATAATAAGCCTGTGGCTTCTTACCTCACATTCAGCAATTACAGTAGGATATTCAACACTTTCAGGTTCCATCAAAATAATTTCCAACTTCCCCGCTGGAATTTCATGCTCTTGATTAATTGTTAAGGTGTGAAGGCATAAGACAGTAGCATTTTGGCCATTGCTCAGTTGATTCGATAGAATCACGGCCAATAATCCCTCATCCGCAACTATGGATGTCAAAGTTCATGACATTACTGCCAACAAAATCATGTTTGTCAAAGTTGATCTTGGAGTCCTCATTTTAGGTTTTTTAGCTATGTTTGATCAAGGAAAGTTATAATTTGATTCCTTCCGTACTTAATTATGTTCATACTCGTTCTTCCCTTTTATAACCTCATTTTTGTAACGCAAAAACACATTTGGTTAAAATTGTATGGAAACATCTTGGGAAATTAATGCCTAGTATATCCTTATTTTGTTTGCAAAACAATAAAGAAAATAAATTATAGGCGGTTAAACTCAAGGACGTGAATTACGCTTCTTTTTTTTTGGGTTCAAATGCGTTACAAACGGCCTGTTCAAATTACAATTCAAATTACACTATAACGAGGAGGGGGGCTTTAACCTAGGACATAGTGTCTTATCTTAATTAGGGATGGCAATGGTTAGGTCCCCATTGGATCAAACAAGTTACTCTACTTAATTTAGAATAGGGTCAATAAAGAGTTGGATCTAGAACAACTGAACAAGTTCAACAATTTTAGAACATATTAACTAGTCAAGTATGGTTGACCCATAATGATCCCCTTAATGACCTAGTATTTTGTCAGTTTTTAAATGCTACAAGTTTATTAATAGCCATTTATATATAATAACTAGCTTTTAGCCACACGTGCGATGTACACAAAATCTTTTAATATTTTTTTTATTTTTTAACTATTAACATATGTTAACTATAACAATTATAAATATAAATTATAATTAGATACATTACAAAAGATTGTGATAATCTATATTATTAAATTTATAACCATCGTACTATCATATTTTATAACTTTTTTCACAGACAACCATAATTCAATTTGGACAACTTTGTTAGTAGGCCAATTCTAACTTGACCCATTATTTTGGCCCCTTCCATCCTTTTTGGGTTGAATTAGACAAATCAAATATATCTTTATATTTTCTTTTTGGCCCCTTCCATCGTTTTTGTGTGTGAATGTTCGTGAAATTTTGTCAGTATGTGTATGTTGGATTACGAAAATACTATTCCCCCCCCCCCCCTTCTCTATTTGTTTAAGAAAGAGGCAAATTTTATGACATGATTAATGCAAAGATCGAAGACGGATAGGAGCTAAGAAGAGAAGAATTATAGTGTGAAAAGTGGTTAAAGTAGTTTGTCAACATTTCCTGTTGACTTGATTACAATTTAGCTTGGTTATTTATGTCTCATACATGACATGCTAGTGGCCACTCTCTAATTAGCAATGACCCACTAATAAAAAATGTCATACTGCTAAATACCGATACTATGTATATAACATTTTATTCACCTTCTATCATTGATGACAATGCTATGGATCTAAGATGACAATCCTCCATTGGAATAACCCAACCAACGGTGACATGACTCTGTGGTGGCCGTTTGTCCAAGTGAGCCAACCCATCTCTTGTTTCGAAGAAACATTTCTCTGTGCTGAGCTAGCAATGGTGAAGCTTTGCTTCTCCCCCTTGGCCTTGAAACTCAATGCGACGGCTTAGTCGTCACATTTACCCCCCTTGGGCTAGCAACCCTTATTATGTAGCTTGATGGCGTTGAACCCACACTCGTAAAAGTTCTTGTGACCACAACCTCAAGCTCATCATATTGGCCACTTTGATTGAAAACAACTACAATGTTGGGCAATTCAGGTCCCATGGCATACTGGTCCGGTTGCCACAGCTGACATCCCTCTTGACTATAGTCCTTATTTCACCTTCAGGATACTTCAAGGCACAAAGAATTTAAATATAATCTTCTGAACTAATATCATACACGAGCCCAAGATCAGTAGCTTTTTCTAGATCAATATGGCCAGTGCCAAAATCCCAAATAGATGCATCATTGCTGGAAGCTTGGTCCAGCAAAGGCCTTCCATCATGGTAATGGTTATAAGCTGTGTTTCATCAATGTTGATTTGATCATAGCCGGTGACCAATTCGGGTGAGCGCCCTTGATGAGTGCTGCAATGCCAAAGACGTGTGGGCTTGCCATAGAGGTTCCAGATATGATGTTGAATCCGGACCTACTTGGGTCCTCGAGCAACCAGGAGGGCGAGATCTCAGTAGGCCAAGCAGCAAGGATGTCAACTCCAGGGGCAATTATATCAAGCTTGAGCACATAAACAGATTGCAGATTGGGGCCTCGAGATGAGAACCCGGCAACTGTTGGGGTCTACATGCCAATATGGGTCCCTCGAAATACAAACTTGACCTTAAGGTCTTGGGTTGACTTTAAAATGCTAACCAGTTTATTGTAAGCAGAGTTTGTGATAGCTATTTCAGGAATCCAATATGACTCACTAGTTAAGCTCTCACCATTGTACTCACCATCGGCAATAACAACACCTATTCCTTCACTCTTCTCTACAATCAACCCCTTAGGGACACCACTATAATTATATGGGTCGTGCTTTAGGTTCAAGTTTGAAAAATTACTAATGCAGTGTGCATCTCCGACATCTTTCCCTAATACGATGGACAAGTAATGTTGGTTACCCAACAACTTGCCGGTACAAATGGAAGTCCCGCTTAAAATGACCTTGTTTCCTAGGACAAGTTGAGCTGAGAAGTTGCGGTCAATAGTGCTTGCTCCAACTGTTGTGATCCATGGAGCTATATTTGATATGGTGCTTAACCCAGGGCCATTGTTACCACCTGAAGTAGACACAAAGACACCTTTCTCTACAGCTTGGAACAACCTAGTGGCAACAAGGTCATCGACATACTTTTGTGGTGGCCCACCCAAAGAAATTGAAAGGACATCAACCCCATCTTTGACAGCCTTGTCCGCCCCATCCACTATGTCATAATGGGCACATCCCAACTTATCCTAACATACTTTGTAAATGGCCAATCTTGCTTGGGGGCGATCCCTGTGGTTTCCCCTTTGGCATACACAAAGAAAGAGGTATTCTTTGGGAGACCTCTCCCTGCAG
The DNA here is from genome assembly GCA_017589665.1 of Selenicereus undatus. NCBI lineage: Eukaryota > Viridiplantae > Streptophyta > Magnoliopsida > Caryophyllales > Cactaceae > Selenicereus > Selenicereus undatus. Next base: position 106,698,210 of record JACYFF010031958.1, read on the forward strand.
CTGTCGAGGCAATGTGGGTCCCATGACCAATCTAGTCTCGAGCAGATTCCCAGTCACCCAAAGTAAGTGAATCCATATGGGCCTTTATCCTTGTGTCAATGTACCTAACCCCAACTATTTTTTATTACATGATAGAGTGGGATGACAAAAGTGGAAGGCAGCGTCAGGGGTACTGTGCGACAAGAGAGTGCCCATGAGTTTGAATGGCAAAGTCTATAGGACGGTAGTCAGACCGGCTGTTCTCTACGGATCGGAGTGTTGGCCTGTAAAAAAGACGCAGATCCAAAGGTTGATAGTAGCTGAGATGAGAATGGTCAGGTGGATGTGTGGCTCTACGAGATTGGACAGGATTAGGAATGAAGTGTTTAGGGGCTTAGCTGAAGTGGCCCCGATAGAGGAGAAGATGAGGGAATCAAGGCTCAGATGGTTCGGTCACGTCAAGAGGAGGAGTGCGGCTGCTCCAGTGAGAAGGTGTGAGAAAATTGATCCCCTCGGTGGTAAGAGAGGGAGGGGTAGACCGAAGAAGAGTCTAGAACAAGTGGTTAGAGAGGACCTGAGAGTTGTCAGACTCACGGAGGACATGGCTCAGGATAGGAGGCTGTGGCGGGACAGGATTAGGGTTTCTGATTGTAGGGGTCAGGTTGTAGCTTAGGTGGTGTGGGGTGGGTAGGGTTTCGGTTTGCTTGTCTGCAGGTCGGGCTTTTCGGGGATGTGACGGCACCAAGCCCTCCTGGTTTTGCTGAGGTATGTCTCCGCTCCGCTCCTTATTTATTTGCTTTGTTTCCACTCTCTCTTTATTTGCCTCGCGGAACCTTTGCTCATCCTCTCTCTCTCTCTCTTACTCAGTAAATGGTTTCAACAATCGTTTTTCCCTTCAAACCTTTTTCACAAAACTATTTTGTGGGTCTTTTGGAATCAACCTCTCTATGGATAGGAATACCGGTAGAGGTAAGGTTGCCTACAGCTGAATCTCCCCAGACCCCGCGAAAGCGGGACCCACATTGGGAGTTTGTTGTTGTTGTTGTTGATAGAAATCCTTCACCTCCATTGCACTATGCCTTAAAATGGATTGGGATTAGGCCTAGTCTTTCATCATTAAACCTTGGGCCCTCAGGTCATATTCCAGTATCATGGACTCCAATCCCAACATTAGAGCCCAAATTGGATTCTTTTAAGAGGCTTTTTGGGCTCTGATAAGAATTTAAGCCGATGAATTCAGGTGACCTAGTGGCTTGGGGATGGATGATCTCATGTGCAAAAATCCTGATGATGTCAATGCTATGATAAGAATTTAGGCTGAGGCATAAATGCTCGCATAAATTTGAAGCTATTTTCCATCAAAAGAGACCAAAAACGTAGTCATAAGGCACTTTTTGATGGCGGATGTTGACCAATTAGGATGGAACTCCTTGAACTAGGCAACAACGCCGCTTACATAGGGGCAAGACATGGAAGTTCCAAAGATTACGTCAAGTATAGACGATAGTGAATCACTCTTGATCCAGATGTAAGAATGCGCTCTGCCCATGATGCAAGAATATTGAACCCTAGTGCTATGATGTTGGGGGGCACATGGGGTGCATAAAAAGCATGTGAATTTTTTTTTTTTTTGCTGGATTGAGAACTTAATGCACAATTAACGAACAAACAACTTTATTAACATTATGTTTTTACCCAATACGTCTATCATACTCCTGGGAGCATATGTTCTTACAAGCCACGTCATCAAACATATACTAAGAAAATAAATATATGACAAATACACGCATGAAATATATATATATATATATATATATATATATATATATATATATATACGTAGATAACGAGAGTATGTGCTCCCGGGAGCACATAAGAAATTGTCTGCCCTATATTGATGCGTATTTTAAGACTACATCGTTGATTAAGCCGATAACTATCATTCTGTTTCAAAGTTTGCTAATTCAAATAAATAAAAATTATAATTATTATAATCCAAAATTTAAATTTTATTTTAAATTATCAATTATCAAATTAGTTGGACTAAATTTGAGTGAGTTTAAATTTGGCAACCCTAAATTACAAACCCTAACTAGAAAAATTCTAATAAAATGGAGACAATTACATTTCTTACCTAGGACAAACTACAGAAACCCTTCCCTCTAATTTGGGACCTCCAATTCAGAGCAATCATGTCTGTCGTCGATGGAACATTCGATCGGAGAAGGGACCACCCGCCGGCGAATGTCGCCGTCCCCGTTAATGGCAACGGCGTCGGAATTACTGCGTCGTCGGATCACCGTCTTAAGTTAAACCCTAACACAGAGCACAAGCCTGATAGCTATGACGACCTGCCATTGGAGTTCAGCCCTCTTCTCTTCAGCTGCCTTGAACGATATTTGCCTCCTGCGATTTTGTCTTCGCCTCGTGATGCTAAAGCTCAGTATATGAGAGAGATTCTGCTCAAGTATTCGCCTGAAGGAGAGCGAATTAGGGTAAGAAATGACGGAAAATTTCTGAGTGTCTTTGGTTGTGGGGGGTTTTTTTTTGGGTTTGAAAATGTTGCAAATTCATGATTTTGGATGTCTGTTTGCATGTTGTATTTCGTTTTGGATAGGTTCAGAAGCATAAGGAGTATAGGCAGAAGATTATTACGAATTATCAGGTAAGCTACTGTGATTTTGTAATTTGAACGTTGCTAATGGAAGCAGGATAAGACTTTTTGTTGTATTTAATTAACTCGGGTTGGTACTTATTTACTGGAGAAAAATGTAAAACAACAAGCTTAAGAGAGAAGTAATGTTTAAGTGTATTGTTCTTTTTCATATCAGATGCCCACGTTGAATACTTGATACTCCAACACTGCCAGTGATATGTGAACACTTCACTTTAGCCACAATCATAGTTAATTTTGGAAAATGGCAAATAACTTGACATCTACTTTTGCTAAAACATAGGAGCCAAGTCCATTTAATTTAGCTTATCATTCAGCTCCGGTGATGATAAGGAAGCTGTCAATTCAACCATCATCTTCAAAATGATGCTAAATTGGATGGCTCAAACGCATGTATGCCATAGGCTATAACCCTTCTTGGGTTGCTGCCATATTAATCATCCCACATAGGCATAGGTAACTTACTTATGTATATGAAGAGTTGATGTATGAAGAACTGCATGCGAGGCTTGGTAGCTGCTTCCCTCCGTCAATTTGAAGGGTTGGGCTTTGAATGAGGGTGAGAAGTTCGGCTTTGTTTGTTGGTTGTACCCTTATTTTGTTTAGCTCATAAACTGCATCCACTTTCAGCATCTCATCTCCTCTGCTTACATCTCTCCCTTAGCCTCCCTCGCCTTAAATCAGGCCTTCCTCATAGCAGACCCCATGGCATCACTCCCATCATCTACTTTCTATTTGTCTATCTCTGTCTCTGCCTCTCTCCCGCTATCTCTATTCTTGGCCATGTGTTCCCATGCATCATAATCTCCACACTCTGGCATAGGTTCAATTGTAGCTTTCAGATTCGCAAGGTCTTGATCGCTCTGGCTGGGAAGGTGGAAACTGGAAACTATATATCAACTTTCAGACAGGCAAAATTTGATTCAGAAAATGCATGGCCTTTTTTAAGTGATACTTCTACCTTGACTAAAGTATGCAGATTGGAGGAGTAACCCTCTGAAGAAATGACCAATGCAGTTATGCGTGCTGTTTTATTTAGATGCTAGATTTCAGTTTTTCCTTCAAACAGTGTAGCTTGCTTTCTTGATTGCTTCATATGCTTCATGGCTCTGCTTATTGATCTGAAAATTACTAAGAAGAAGCCTGATTTGATGTATCAGATCTAATATTTGACTTCCACAACTTTAGTTTTTACGTTGTCCTTAATTGGCTTTCTGGTCCTTTGCGGAGGTCGTCATAACTCACTCTTACCTTCTGTTCTTTCTATAAGGAACTCACTCCGGCCTTCTTTCTGCAGCCGCTCCACAAAGAAATATACAGTATGCATGCTACAAATTTCTTTGTCCCTTCATTTCTCAAAGCAATTCACGAGAGCACGGAGGACAGGTTTAGAGACATAATGTCTGAGGCTGCACCAGGGATTTTTACTTTTGAGATGCTACAGCCTCAATTTTGCGAATTGTTACTGAAGGAGGTATATTTAGACTTCAAGTTTCAGTGGTCTTGAACCTCATTGCCCCTTTCTGTTTCATTTGGTCTTTTCTGTTTCTTTCGTCTTTCCCCGTCTGACTTAGTCTACATCACTTATCTAGGTTAAAAACTTTGAAAAGTGGGTTTGTGATACAAAATTCAAAATAATGCGGCCAAACACAATGAACAAATATGGTGCTGTTCTTGATGACTTTGGCTTGGAGCCAATGCTTCATAAGTTAATGGAAGACTTTTTACGTCCCCTATCAAAAGGTAACGCATAAATCAGACCATGAGGTGTAGTAGCATCTGCTAGCCCTAGGATTCTCTCACATGTGGTTGGATCTGTCTGCAGTTTTCTTCCCTGAAGTTGGTGGAGCGACACTGGATTCTCATCATGGTTTTGTTGTTGAATACGGAATTGATAGGGATGTTGACTTGGGTAAGGATTTACTCAAAGTTTGCATTACCCTTTTGGTTCTTCAACATGATATCAAGAGGTTCTTCAATATGATATTTTTCTTATTAAAAAAAAAATTGAATGGAAGTAAAGTTGGATATCAGTGATAGTTGAGAAAATTTTTGGTGTTGCTGGACTTTCTGGCAGTGCATTGTAGCTGGGCTTGAACTTTCTTTTAGCTGAATTCTTGTAACATCTTGGCTGCTTCCATTTGTAGGTTTTCATGTGGATGATGCAGAAGTGACTTTAAATGTTTGCCTGGGAAAGCAATTTTCTGGTGGAGAATTGTTCTTTCGAGGTGTTCGGTGTGATAAACATGTTAATACAGAAACACAGCCTGAGGTATTTGCCAGTTAGGCTACCTTTTATTTATGCATTTTGTTCATCGTGTTCTTTAAAGTTTCTCCCCTTTTAAAGATATTTGAATACATGGAATATGAAATATCCTATGATTCCATCCATGGAATAAACCTTTATCCTATCCATTAAGGAAGTATTATTCATTTCTAGAAGACAGGATGGTTTTCTACTCCCATTTCCAGGTTCAAAACAGAAAAAGGCCTTCCATAAATTTCCACTAGAACAATTATCCAGATTTAATGGACTAGAAAATATCAATTTTGATGTTCTCCAGATGTCGTTTAGTAGTTTTAGAAGTCGTTTCCCAATATTTCCAGGCATTCCACCTTTCACGACTACAGCACAAACACTGCTGAAGCAGGTGGCAATGAATGCAGGGAGAAAATCCCTTGGTTGAAATTGTCAATTGCCACTAACTGCCACGTCAGTGGTCTGGCATCTAAATTCCTTTACATTTTGCAAGGGATGTTGGAATAAGTGGATCACGTGTTGCTTCATTGCCAGTTTGCTAGGGCACTATGGGAGCTTGCCTTCAGTTGCTTACGCATGTGCTGGGTCTCTTCTAACTCCATTATGAACCATCTTTTGGCTTGGGAGGCCTATTTTGGTAGGAAAGCTAAAAAGAAGGCCTTGGCTTTTCCTCATGTGATTTTTTGAAACATTTGGAGGGAAAGAAAGCGAAGGTTCTTTGAGGGAGAAGAAACTTCCCTTTAGCGCTTAAAAAACAATTTCATCAAGACTCTTTTTATTTTTGGGATAAGGGGAATTTTTACTCCTCATCTTCTGATGTGGTCGACTTTGTGGATAGCTTGCATATTGGTTGTATATAATCTTTTGTAGGATGCTTTTCTAGCATCCATTCACTGATCCTTTTAGTTAAATATACACATTTTTCCTTATCCCAAAAAAAATATCCTTTACATTTTGGGTGGTCTAGAATGTAACCTTAATTCCCTGTTTTGCCCCTCCATCTCAATCCTAATTCCTAATTGCTGTCATTTAAAGAATTTGGTACCCTGATTTGCAGTCAGCAACTCTTAGTGATTGGAAACTTCTAGGGATTCTGATTTACTACTTCAATTTTATCCCCCTTGCCTAGAAAACAAGGAAAAAGAAAGTGACTATTAGACCCTATGTTACTCGAGGTTGGCTATAGTGGTACTGAAGTGTTGGGTGCCTCATTGATTTTACGTCGCACCTGCAATTTTCTAAAGCTTGGTGCTTGTTTAGCACAAAATAAATGGTCTATTATCCATATCATGTTGTGTGTTGAGTGTTTGAGATGTGTAGTTGAGGTGCAATGAATAGTCCCCAAGTATATTAGGTTAGATCCTAATACAAATAACGGCATACTAAAGATGGAAGATTGGTTTCCTTTTGCACAACTAAAGAACTCCTGCTGTGTTCTTGACTCATGCTATTTCCCTGAGATTCTATACGAGTGAAGGTGCGACTCAGTAGAATGATTACTCAATTGCCTTGAGATGTGTTGCATTTGTTATGAGTTAATGGCACCGCAGACTCCAGTACTAGACTGGAAGCTTCATGAAGTGTGGTTGCAAACATATGCAACTTGAAATTCATGATGTAGCAATCAGTGTCGGTTCTATAGAATTTGTATTCTGTTTTGCCAAATTCCTAAAAGTTATTTTGTCTGCACTAGTTGTTCAGCATGTCTGATGAATCCAAACAGTTGACTGTATATTGACATTTCATTTGCCGAGCCAGGAACTGTGAAAGAGAGCAACCACGCCCCCCCCCCCCCCCCCAAATGAATGTTATGAAACTAAACAGCAGCATAGTCTTGGCCAACTGAACTTTCGAATTCTTAGGTTTCTTAAAAGGAGGGTGTTTAACTGTTTATGTGCTGCTTCAATGGACGCGCTTGCTTGTTTTCTTGCAATCATTAGCATTCTATGTACCTGTGATTAGGCTCACCCTGCTCTGAGAATCAGGAATGTGGGCGGTGACTCTGACTCCACTATCATTTGGCGTGGCCTGGGAAGATAGAGGATGTTCAGTCTGCCGGCAAACCTCTGTGAATCCTGACTTCCCTGTCATGCCAATGATAACCTCTGCATTGCATTCATCACCAAATTTCTCAGTTTACTTTTGTGCTGTATCTAGCATTGCTCCTGTGCTCATTACTGGATTTTAGAGCAACTTGGTTACTCCAGTTGAGTCTTTGATGCCTTTGGACCTATTGTCTCCTGTGATGCCCATATTTCTTTTCATTCTTGTATTTGCTGTGGATTTGGTGTCCTTGTTTCACACTTTCACCTATTATGGTGGAATGCTTCATTGCCTATGGCTGTGGGGTTTACCAACAATTAACACTAACATATTGTTTAGAGGATTCCCAAATTCACAGATCTTGCTTGTCATTCCGTCTGATCATATTTTTCAAACGAATTAATATGGCTCCAGCTGGCAAAAATTGCCATTGTCTTTGCTTCCTTCTCACTCATCCTATATTGTAGTTGGTTTTTGGGGACTCCTTTTTTCTTTATCCCACACAGAGATGTAAATGAGTTAAGCTAGATTGGCAAGCCACTGGGTTTGGCTCAAGCAGAGCTCATCTTGGTAGATCCTGGTAGATATTATGTATCTTCTTCCTCCCCCCCCCCTCTTCCCCCATCTGTTTGGTTGGTATTGGGAACGTAATCAGGGTCTCTGTCTCAAGAAGTAACGTTGCCAACAGTTGTATCTACCATTCTACCTATAACTGGTCAGGCTGGAGATGCACTGGATATCATTGCTGTTTTTTTTTCTTTTTTGGGAAATTGTCTTTGACCTCAATAGGCTTTGATTTTGTTAACCTGTACACTGGTGGTTCTATATTGAACCCTTTTCTTAAATCCGTTGAACAGAGGGGAAAGTGTTTGAGAATCAAGGGTTAGTAGTAAGTTTAAAAGCAAGCTAAATAGCATGCTAGATGTACAATGGGAGGAGCATAACATGGGGGCTCGCCAGCTCTGCCCCATTATATCCTAATCCTTGAAGAGTTGCAGGTACATAGCCCATGGCTGCATATCTAATTAATTATAATTCAGCTTAATGAGTCTCGCACCTTATGCAGTGGAAAGATGTCATTTTTCCCCCGACTCTAGAAGCAAAAGGCTTTGACTCTTTGTTGCTTCATTTAAAAAAGCACAGGCAGTTTGGTGGGGATTTTTGCTTTGGTCCAGTATATCCAAAGATGAGGAGTTTGATAATGATCTCTTAGCTGTCTCTAAAAGGCAACCACGTGATGAGTATCAAACTAATGATGCAAATGAAGCTAGTGTGCAAAATCTTTGGAACTTATTAGCTGTGAGGCTTCTCTACCAGAGGAGCTCATGTATGTTATAATGGAGATCATGGACTAGGGCGAGTGGCAAATTGGTCTCAATTGCTTCCATCCTTGTATTTAGGACTTCATGGTATTGTGTATTTAGTGCATGTAAAAAAGGCTCTATCCTCTGAGCATGATCTCAATTTTTCAATTATCAATTCCCATGATCTTTAGCCACAGCTTGGTGAAAAGTTCTTTATGAAGTGGACTTTATTCTGTATTTCTGTATTCCTAGTCAAAATCCTTGTTCCTTTGATATTCATCTAATATGGGTATGGCCATGAATGACATTAGCCACATAAATTTGTATTGTACTTTTGGCTTTGCGCAAATGACATGTTCAATGATGTCTTTGGCATGTTCTCATCCATTATGGTTTTTTTTCCCTTTTCTGGTTCAGGAAATTTTAGATTATTCGCATGTTCCTGGGCGTGCTGTCCTTCATCGTGGACGCCATCGTCATGGTGCTAGAGCCACCACAAATGGGCATAGGATCAACTTAATCTTGTGGTGCAGAAGGTATCTCCAACTTTTATACTTAATTTAGTGGATCCTTCTCTATACTAATATGACTCATACTTCCAAACAAAAAATATTACAAGCCTTTGAGGAAGAGTGGCGTGGTAAATTCAAGAGTAAATTGATTAAAGGGCACATCTTTCTCTAGCAGTCCCAAGCTAGAAAGAGTGTTAATTATTTTCCGATGGAGTGCCCTGAACGTTTATTTTTGTGTTGCACCCTATTGTAAATATTTGATCTATATTTCTAGTTTTTTTTTTTTGGGTAACGGCCGGGGGGGGGGGTATCCACAGATTGTAAATTTGTGATACAGATTAAACAAAATTGAGCAGTAACCTTTAACGAGGTCGCATTAAGTTAAATTTTATACCACAAAGTTAAACTCTATCTTTGATATCCTACATTGAGCTATGAAAGGGCCTTGGGTACTTGTGACTGATGGCAATGCCATGAAAAATAGCTGAAGGCTAGTGCATTGAGGCTGATGACCATGTGATGATAAATAGTTGCAGGATAATGCTTTGCTTCTGCAGTCTCTTTCTCATGCACAGTGATGGTACTATGATTTGATGTGTTGGACTCTGTTGGATTTCTCTTTTCGGTGTTTCTCTTTTGACACATTTACCAGACCGTCCAATGAACACCTTTTACATTTACCAAAGTGTCCAAATTGTTTTCGACAATGCAAGAAATTGTTCCATTTGCTAGCCTAGTTGCACGATTATGATTAATATTATATCGGTTTCTGAAGGACAAAGCGATTGGCACTTTTACTGAAATCCTGATAATGTTTGGGGTTACAGATATTAATCTTGTGTGTTAATTGTTATCAATACTTCTCTCGACCTTGAAATCGATGCTTTTATGTATAAAGCATTTGGCTATGATAAATATGGTTTTTTTTCCTCTTTTTGATTGTTTACCATGGAGAAGTACCTCTTGAGTGAGAGAAGTGAGACTATCAGTATTTACCATTCCAAGTTGCAGACATGCATCCAAGTAGATTTGTCCAGCTGTCAGTGTTTTTCTATGGGCAGAATCAGGTGAAGTCACGCTGCACTGATGTGCGTTTTTTTGTGTGATAAGTGATCCCCTCTAGTGATTCCAGCCACTTCTCCCTTTGGTTGTTTCAATACGGTACAATATCTTGCAGGTTGAACCTTTTAAGTGATTCGCAGGTTGTGCTTCTGAACCCCAGATGTGGGGGATGATTGCTCTTCACAATTTCATTTTTTCATTGCGTCCCTGCTTATACTGCTCTCATGAGCTATGGACAGTCACTGCTAGTTGCGAATTAGTCACCCATTAGTGACAGCTTGTTATATGCAGCATCCTATCTTAAAGCTTCCACAATTCGATGCAGGACTGAATGCCTGAATAACACTTCATGTCACTGTGAATCTATGATATAATTGGGTGGACTTAACATAACTGGTATTTTGGTCAAAGTTATTGGCCCTCTCTTGTTGTTATTAATTTTTGGACCATATATTACTTTGGTTATTTTCCACTTTCTGTTTTGATTATCATGTTTTTGAAAATCAGGCTACCATTCATATAGTAGGAGCACATTATTGGTCCGTTGCTCCCTTCTATGCAGTTCTGTCTTCCGAGAATTGAAGAAATACCAGAGGGATTTCTCAAGCTGGTGTGGAGAGTGTCAAAGGGAGAAGAAAGAAAGGCAGCTGCTATCAATATCTGCAACTAAAGAGGTAAAAAAAATTCTCCTAAAGAACACTTTGTGTGCTTTCTTCTGCACCTCTTTAACGTTTGGTGCAATCACGCTACATTCGTCCAGGAATTGTTGAAGAAAGATGGAGAGTCTGCTTCCTAAACATCTTGTATAATCTGTGGCGACTTTGTAAAATATCGGTGATCATACTATCGAGGAAAGAATTTTGTCAATATATAGCCTTAAAGGAGCAAGGGTCTTGCTGTTCGACTGGGGGTACCCTTTTGCAGTATTTGTAAATCCAGGTCTCCTTTATTCCTAAATTATGTCGTATATCTACAACCTTATAGTCTGGTGATAGGGTAAGATCTGACTGCAGTTGTGCCATCTGCATGATGCTCGTTTTGTTGTATGAGAGAACTCTGCATCAGTTTTTGCAGGAGAAACCTCATTTGTAGTTAAAACAATATCTGGTTAGATTGGTATGTAGGATTCTGGGGTTTCTAGTTATCTGAGTTATATGTTCTCTCTTTGCTTGCCTCATTTTTTTTTTTTCTTTTTGGTTTGTGTGGATGCTGTTGATGTGCTACTCAACAATCTTTTGAGTTTGCTAGCTTTTCAAGCATGGGCTCATTCACATCCTGCATATATCTGCTTTTGTGTCACTACAGTTGTGTCTCTTCGATTTGGTACCAAATCTATGAACTATTCAAAGTTGTCATCGTACAGGCTTGGAAAAAGGGTTATTGCAAAGTATAATGCAATTGCATTTAGACAGATTGATTGTGAAATGAGATTGGGGGAGGGGGATGTGTGATATGCCTGTTTGTCTTGCACTATACACCAATGGCGGAGCAAAATCCAAGTCCGCTTGAAAATATTGCAGAAAAAGTATTCATCATCACATACTTGAACAACAGAGGTCCAAGTGAGAAGAACAAAACCACAGCTCCTGGGAGTAGAAGTGTAGAAGTACAAGGAACTTTGACATTGTCATATGGCAGAGGAATGCTCTCCATTGTGTCTGGAACGAGTTCGTTTTCTTCAATGATGGGATCTGGTTCATTTATGCATGACATGAGTGTTTTCGCCTCGCCACGGCCAGGTTGATCGAATACGAGCAAAGTTTGGGCTGCAGTTGAATTGAATGTCGATGATATTATAGCTTTAAAGCATCTACACGAACTTCAACAATTATATTAGTATTTAATGTTTTAAGCCCTGTTTTTTTTCTGTTGATAAATTCAAATTTATCAACTTTAACTTATACTAACTAATTTTAATCAATTTTAATCCACTTCAATTAATTTTAACTCAGTTGTCACTATTTTAATTAACTTCTACCCACCGTACAAATTAAAAAAAGTTAAATGCATTAAAATCAATTTTAACCCACTTCAATAAAAAAAAATACTTCAACTTATTTTTACGAATTTTAATCAATTTTATCCATTTATCAACCTATATTTTTCAATCTTTAAGGGTGTATTTAAATTGTATTTCAATGGGTATGTATGCATTTGCAAGGGCAGAGTTAGCTAAAAATAGAAAACTATTCTCGTCAGTTTTTCAAAAAAAAAATAAAATCAGTCTCAGCCCTTTTTGGTGGCATTCTTAATGACACTCTTTTCCTTTATTAAATAACCCCTTGGAGAACATTAAAAAGAAATTTGGTATCCCCAACTAAATGATTTTTTTATTGACAATAGCAAGGCCCTGTTCTTTTCGTACGCCAACTTTAAAATACCAATATCAATTCACTTCAACCTAAGTCAACCCATTTCAACATACTTCAATCCACTTCCACTATTTTAACCAAGTTCAATTTATTACATAAAAAAATTCAACCTACTTCAATCCACCTCAATCTACCTTAACCTATTTCACCATTTTACCAGCCCTAATTTACTTACAAAAAGAACAGGCCTTAAGTATCTTTGTTGTAAAGCCATTGGTATGGTCCACCTTTAGCTAGACTCCGATAGTTCGATGGAGTAGTGCATATTTGTTGGATTAATCTGAACTCTGGATCACGTGACATCTGATTTGAGCATTTAGTAAATCTTTATTTTTGTTTATATGATTTGTAAACTATGAAGCAAAATACGATGAATATGAGAGAATTAAATGTAAAATCTAATATATGCTGAAGGTGCTAGTTGTAACAATCAGATGTCATTAGTTGAAATTTTACCAGTCTGTTTTGGTTGCTATTTGTCAATGACTACCGTTTTGACGCATCAATAATAATACCTTTCAGTATAGTCTGGTATTTGTGGGGCCTAATGACTTCCACTTTGCCAGCAAATGAAAAATGGGAAGGAAAAGAAGCAAAAAAAAATAAAAATAAAAAAATCTCAACAACGAAACCAGGCAATTACTTTCCCGGCTACCTTCGGCTGGCGTCTGGACAGACCCGCAGTCGTCCACGGCTCGCCTCCACCAACTCTCCATTCCCGGCTCGGCGGCCCCACCAACCATATACTTCCCCCGCCGCCGCCTTCCGGCTTCGCCGATCACCACAACCGCATTCTACAGGGAGGTACAAACCCTAACTTTAACTGTGGCTAATTACTCCTAGTGTTAATATCAGTTCGTCAATTTTTCAATTATTTGGTTATATTTGCCGTTGGGTACTTGGATTGGTGTTTAAGCGTTGAATTCATTAAGTCTTGAACGTGGTGTTATATATTGCGTTAAAAGTGTTGTTTAATCCCAAATTGGTGTTGAATACTTCATTGGTGTTGTGTATTGTGTTGAAATTGGCTTTTTCTCTCATCATTAGATGAGGTTAAATTTGTTTAGTATTGTTTGAAATGTAGCAAATTATAACTCTTTCTTTAGCTCGAAATGCTTAGGTGCTTCAAACAGTAGCTACTGAATCATTGTTTCATGACTAGTGTTAAATGTCAAATTTCAAATTGCATATTTACTTAACCCTCCGACCCCACGTAGTTTAATTCCAGGATTCGCCACCGATGAGAAAACAGTTTTCGGCTAATGTTTGCATGCTCATTCAAACTCCATTTGACATTTTTTTGCAATTTTCTTTCATTCTCTGCAGGTTAAACGAAGTGCTTTTGGCATCATAAGCATTGATGGTGGCTCAAAGCTTGCACCTGAGGGTTTCCCCCAACGTGTCTGTATCACTACCCAAAGATTTCAAAGGCTCGTCATTTGGCTCATTGACTCCGTTTGTTCAACCCACCAAATGGAATCCTATAGTAGTCAGCCCTACACTTTATCAAGCATCATGTAGACTTAGGTATAATGCCAGACATTTTTTATATGCACAGACTGCTAACAAGGGTGAAGTTCTCAGTACGGATTCAGGAGAACCAGAATCGAAGCCTGGACGAAAGAACTTGGCAGTCTTTGTGTCTGGCGGAGGCTCCAATTTCAAGTCAATCCATCTAGCAACGCTGAATGGAGCAGTACTTGGAGATGTAGTAGTCTTGGTTACCAATAAACGAGGTATATTTTGCATCTGCTATGTTCTCCGTGACATGAACATTTTGTTTGACACTAGATCTGAACCTGTGCAAGGTGTCAAAACATAACTTTTCTTCCATAGTGGCCCTATATGTATTGCGTGAACATTGTGCGCATACTTCTTATCAATTGTAGTTCAGATTCCCAGATTTACTTATGTGAGTTGCTAATTTGTTCTCTAGCATGCTTTTGCATTGGTAATCTAAGATGAGCTTCATAGTAGACTCTGCACAATTAGATGACCTCTTTTTGTCTAATGGCAGATTGTGGAGGTGCAGCTTATGCAAGAGAAAATGGCATTCCAGTTGTTTTGTTCCCAAGATCAAAGGAAGAACCAGAAGGTTTATCCGCGGATGACCTTGTAACTATTCTGAGGTTTGTTTATTGATGAGCTTCAATTTTCGCTTCAGTTTTCTTTTCCACGTCTGCCCTAAATTTTGTTTTACAGATCTTGCTACCGCTATCATATTGAGTGTCTTGTATGCCTAATTCTGGATAGGAAATTCGAAGTGGACTTTACTCTTCTAGCTGGATATTTGAAGCTTATACCAGTTGAGTTGGTTCGGGAATACCCTAAGCGGATATTAAATATACACCCTTCGCTGTTGCCAGCTTTTGGTGGCAGAGGTTATTACGGGATGAAAGTTCATAAAGCAGTAATTGCTTCTGGTGCTAGGTAACGTGCAGCTCTTAATAAGCTTTTGGTTTTCCTTTCTGTTCTTCCACCCTATAGATAGTAATATTGGCTTTGCTTATGGTATGTCCTTATTTGTCTCAATGATCTCACTTGGATCAGCCCAAATCTTCATCTATTTGCACATTACTAGCCATTCTCATTTTGCTGAGGGCAATCCCCTTTTTTTTTTTGGACATGGAAAGCTCCAAAGTATTAAAAGGTTGACCCCATCCCCAACTATTACAGATGTATGCTTAGAAATTATATGTGTCTAGAGTTAGATATTTGGCAGTGTTTCTTCTTGAGTTCATAAAGGGATATTGTAATGGAGGTCACAGACTCACACAAGTGATGAAAAATGAGTCCTTTTTTTTATAAACTTTGTGTCTAAATTCTTTGACTTTCAAAGCAAATGACGCAAGATAGGGTAACATCTTTTCAAGTACCCTCTAGTTTGAAAATTGAGATTTCTGGTTGTTGGCTATTTGTTCACCAATAACGAAAACTCTCAACGTGAGTCATGCTTTTGCCGGGGGTCTAGGGAGATCCAACTGTAGGTAGTTTTACAAGCGGAGAGTGGCTGTTGGCTGTCTGTAAATGTTAAAAATATGATATAACTTGATATTCTCTTGACAATGATCTAGACATTGTGGGTATCAGTTAATTCAACTGTTAAAGTTCTTGGGAGTTGTTACGGGGTTCGAATCCTGCTTTCATCGGCTTTTGCACCTCATCCACACCAAAAACAATGATATAGACATTTATGAGACTCTTGGTCTCTTTTGACAAGCACTTAGTTAAGAATGACCCATTTTAATACATTCTAAAAATATAAGTTGTTCTACAACATGATTTCCAGATTTGTCTGTGTTGAAGATGCACTATAACTGAAGTACAAAACCTCTAGTGAGGGGTTTGACATGATCCGTTTTCACGGTTAATAGATGAAATTATACCCTATGTTATGTTTGTTATAATCTAGAATGCTTAATATTTTGCAGATTGATATTATTGGTGTTTCCTCTAACAATTTCAGCCATACCTTTATTTGTTGGCCATTTGCCCTCACAATTTTCATATCCTTTGCTAGATATTCTGGTCCTACAATTCATTTTGTCGATGAACAATATGACACTGGCAAGATCCTAGCTCAACGAGTTGTACCAGTCCGTGCCTTTGACACTCCGGAAGAGCTGGCAGCGAGAGTTTTGCATGAGGTAACATTACACATGAACTGTTTTTGCCGCGGTAATAATGACCAAGAGTAGTCCACTTACTACTACTTGATGTGATCATAATAATGATCAGCTATTTTACACTGTACCATAACATTTCAACATGGCCATTTGTGCAGGGTTAAGTAAGTCATTTTTTGAAAACTATGCATAATTTGGTGAAATGAGGTATCTAGTGTGCATGTTAAACTATCTCGTATTCCATATCGTTCTTAAGGGAAAACAAAGAGTGTGATATAACTTAATGCTCTTGCCAACCTTGGTAGCAAATATCGCTGTTGTTTAAACATGTCCAGCTATTTTCCTTAAATCTCATGTAAATGGCTTCTTATCACAGGAACACCGCTTGTACGTAGATGTAGTGGCAGCATTATGCGAAGACAGGATAACTTGGAGGGATGATGGTGTCCCGCTCATCCAAAGCAAAGAGGATCCTAATCAGTACTGCTAACCCAACTGTTCTGCTGCATTTTCTTGCAAAAAAGATCTTGATTAGTCTCGTGTTATCCAAACCTCATTTCATTTGATTCAAAAACATTGGCAAAAAGGTACTCTCTTGAGTCATTCTGAGTTTCTGACCTACACCAACCTCTAAATTTCCTCACTTTGAAGTGTGGAGAACGATGTTTGCTTATTGCCTGTACAATTCAGGAACTAAAATGGGGTTTGATAAGTGGAAAAGGTATCTTCCAGGATCACCAAAGACAGATACCTCATTGTAATTTGAAGCTGTCATAACAGTAACAATTTAAATGCTGATGAAGTTCTTTTGAATTGAAGCTTGTAATTTGTGGGTGATGTTTCATAGTTTGATGATCTATCATCTTTGAATCATATATGAAAATTTGGATGGCCATCCCAAAGGTTCATAAATAGGAGGTATTTTACTTACGTATCCAATACTATGTTTCAAAGTCATGGTTGACGCACAGTTAGATTTTCATTCCAAAACGGGTTGAAGAGTATTAAGCATCATTTCTAAAGTCATTTATGAGAACCTTATCAATCATGCCAAGCGTTAGTGTTGTAGGCGATTGTTTAGATTGTATTTCAATAGGTATTTGTGCATCTAGAAGGCTAAAGTTAGTTAAACATAGAAAAATAGTCATCAGTTTTTCTTAAAAAATCCGACAACAAACCAATCTCACCCCTTTTTGATTGCATTCCTAGCAACACTCTTTTCCTTTGCTAAGTGAGCTAAATGACCCCTTGGAGTGACATTAAGAATTCTGGTATACCCAAGTAATATTTGGTTTTTTTTTTTTATAAAAAAAAGTATTTTGGTTGTAAAACGATTAGTATGGTTCAGTCTAGACCTTGAACTAGATAGTCCTGTTGGAGTCTCGGCCACGTGACATCTAATTTGGTCAATTGTCAAAATTAATCCTATTGGACTCTCGGCCACGTGACATCTAATTTGGTCAATTGTCAAAATTTTGTTGAAGTATGTAACACATAAAGCAAAGAACAATGTGTAGGAGAAAGTCGAATGTTAAGCCTAATATCTATATTAGTTATATTTTTTTTAATAAATCAGCCTAATTTAATATGTTTCAACATAATTCAGTATATTTAAGCAATAAACATCAATAGTTACTTTTTATAAGTTGAAAAAATCATACCGTTAATTATTATATAACTATTTGCCACCTGCCCGTAAATGAAAAGTCGAGGATTTAAAACAAAAAAGAAAATCTCAGCAAGGAAACGAGGCCCCCAAGGAAAAAGAAGGGAAAAAAAAGAAGGAAACCAGGCAATGTAAGAGCAAGAAGGAACAGCAACGGTTGGAACGGTTTGAAGATGGAAGGTGAAGTGGAAGATCAACGAGTCTCGATTGAAAACCCTTCAATGGCGGCAGAACCCATTGAAGACTCGAACTCGTTCAACAAGATGGACCTATTCAAAGCCCTGGAAGTGATGGAGAGAGACTCCCTCGCCATTGCCGATAGCTACACTTCCCTCTTTGCTTCTCTTCGATTAGCCCTTTCCGAGGTACCCAAATGCCTTTTTTCCCCCCTGAATTTAGTTAGTCCATTACTGTCTTATCGATGATCTGTATTTTGGTATTGGATTTAGGGTAGGCCACAAGCAATTCGGCCGATCATATTCAATGCTTCAGCGATGCTACTGGGAAGCTTCAAGAATCAGGTAAAATGCTTGTTCTGATCTCACTCTTCAATTTGGGTTTTTATCCAGAAATATTGTCCCCCCCCCCCCCGCGGCGCGTTTTTATTTGTTTTTGGTAATTTTGGTGGTTGGTGAATGGTGCCTCCCTTGATCAATGCTTGTTGACCGGTTTTGAAGTTAGTTTTTGGCTCTCCAAATCGTGTTGTTGATAATTTATCTCAGCATTTTTAGTTTGAATTGGATTGATTGAAGAAAGAAATCCATCACTCCAATCCGTCAGCCTTGAAATTTTTTTGGCTCTTGAATGTTCTACTTATTGATTGTTGTGCCCACTTAGATTTCATGATCTAATGTTGGTATATGGTCTTTGCGTGATGCTGATTTGGTTGGAAAAATAAGGAATTCAGTGAGTGGATTATTGCAATTTGCCATACCTGCTATCTGAACCTAAGGAGCCTTTAAATTATGCAATTTGAGTTGTCTCCGTCTATCGTTGTGATAAGGGATGGAGTGAACTTTGGCACTGTGGGTTGTAAAATGTTGAGGGTGAATGATGGATAATGCGATAGACATATGAGAGATAACGTATGCATGATCAAGAAACCAAATTATGTGGTGCTGAGGTTAGGGTAGTGGTCTATGCTGGTCGGTATTAAAAAAAGAAAAAAAAACTGCCTAATCTAGGAACTTTATTTATCTTATGCTGCTAAAGCAATAATGAATCTTCATCCTCTTGATTATGCCAATCATTTGTTACAGCTATTGAGGCAGCAACTAGAGGGAATCACTTCATACATTCATGTATCCGGTATGTGTCTTTTGTTTATGCTGCAGATTACTGAGTATTTGCAAGTTGTGGTGTCATTCTGGCAAAGCCCGACATTACTTGGACTTTGGAATGGATGTGGGCTTTGAAATAGGGATATTGGTGTATGGCTCTTAAGTTTCCGATAATTTTTTGAGGGTTTTAATCTAAAGTGAAGAGTGAAGTGTCTGACATGGGTATGCAATTAAATAAGGAGTCCAGGTGACAGTGTGATAACCCATGGCACTGTTTGAGTGCAGTATATATTACCTGATTCTCCTTTAACAAGCATGAAAGATCTTGTTTAGGAAAGTCCCATGAGAATAGTTGCTATGCCCAAAACTGAAGCTCTCTGTGGTATTTGTTTGTAAGAGAGAATTCAGTCCTAACTGCTGACTGATTATTGTATGGTTGTGACCCCTTCCACATCCTATGGAAATCGGAAAGGTCTTTTTTTTTGGTGGGGGGGGGGGGGGGGGGGCCGGGCCCCCAAGCAGGTGATGGGAACAGAATCAGCCTGAAAGTTAGACATGGATAAGCTGTTTGTCTGGGGCACCCCTGTGAAACTGAAACAGCTTTGGGTCTGTGGTATTAAAAACTTTAGGGGCCCTGTCGCCTTTGCTTTTCAGACCTTGCTGAGGGGACTTGCTAAAAATCACATCTCATATGTGATAACTGTGGGAGAATAACCATCCTGTTCAGTAGATATTTGCACTTTGCTGTAATAATTCAAATTCCCTTATCCTTTTTGTCTTTCTTGTTGGGGTGAGGCAGAAATGTCCTACTGGAACTAAAGTGTGAACAATTTTGAGGCTGACTTCTACTTTGTTGACTAGCGAATAGCATCTGTATTTGCTTAGGTAATCTCTTGGAAGATTTGTTTGAATTATTGATGAGTTATTGCATTAAAACAAGATCCTTGTTGACACGAATCCCAGTTTAGGTAAAGCATCTACTTTGAAGATTGTCCCAGACATGTAACATGCAAACCCTACCCCCCACCCCCCAAAAAACAAAAGAAATAAAATAAAGCATCTATATTTCTCCCGGTGTCTTCCTTGTAGTCTGTAGATGGTGCATAATTCTATTGTATTCTGTCTGTTGACAAACGCTGTTCCACATCTATTGTTTGCAAGTCTGTCTAGATCTGGTAGAAAATTTTCTTTGTTCTTTTGGAGTCTATAATGCGTGGAAAATTCACATTTGCATGATAATTTTTTTTAGTGATTTGATTCTTTTAGTAAGTTCATTATATTTGAAACAGTAATTATGTGCGGTTTCTCTTCTGAATTTTGCTGATAACCAATGAACTTTGGTCAGCTCTGTTATTCATGTTTTAATTGTATTCTGATCCTGGTAATTGTTGCAGTTGATCTACTATTATGAGAGTTAGCCAAACAGACTGTTGACGTATGCTGTTTCCTTCTCATTTTGTGTCTTATATCCTGCAGGTTAAATGAGGAAATGAAGGGCATTGACAGTTTAGCTTCACGGTTGTATCCTGGTTGATAATTATTGCTGAGATGGGCATCGAATCATATTTCATTGTTTTTGAATTGAATAGATTATCGTTTCAGCATAACTAGTACATCTAGACATGGCGATTAATCATTCAGGGGTTCAGGTCATTTAGATTGGGCTAGAACAGATTGATGAATTCTGCAATTCATATCAGGCTTAGGTTGTACTAAGGTCCGTTGTCACTTTGCCTAACAGGCTAAGAAGTTCCTAAGCAAATGCGATCAATATTGCTTAGACATCACTTTCACATCACTCTTTTTTTTTCGGGGCGCGCCCCCCCCCCCGGGGCGTGTCAGGGTTGAATATGTATTAGGTTCTAAATTGGGTTTGCAACGTCCCAGGCCTTATTAGGTTATGGTTCAGAAGTGGAGCAGCGAATGGGGCAATTTCCCCGAGCTCAAATAAATGTTGCAAACCCTCACCTTGAAGTGGAGTCAGCCATCTGGGGCTACATACTTTCTAAACATTGTGCTTATACGTATTCTACTTAGACCTCTCACTTTCCAGTTTGGTCTCCTTGATAGAATTACAGAAAGATGCTCAAGAAAAATGTGGATGCTTTGGACTCAGCAGTCAACCGCCTCCTTCGAATCACATGACTCGACATGACCTTGTTTATTTCGATGGCTCATGTTGGTCACTGTCACTTAAGCTGTAATATTTCAGTCGGGATTTCTGTGAGCATCTTAAGCAGAACATCATGTGTTCCAGCTTTCGGGCATATTCTTTCCAGAAATGTTAGAATTCATTTCAAGATTTGACATTTCTCCTGCATGTACTTCCCCTACGTGAGACCAAACTCAAACGCTTGTGTACTTGATTGAAGTAAAGTCAGCGCTAATGTCTTGTAATATGATGCTATTACTGAAAAATGGAATCATCTTGTGTTCCCTTCCTGTTTGAAATAACATCCTCGTCTGTTAATACTGTGATGCTCCTGGCAAAGACACTGCAAGTTTTCCCCAGGAATCACGCAAGCATCAAACAGCTGTTCCAACACCCCCCCGCCTCCTTGTTTCTAGAAGCGTAGGCATTCGCTACTACATACATGGTATGGTTGACAAAAGTAGATGGTTCCTTGTAGTACCGCCCTTTAATGTCACCTCCTCCAATAAATTTCGGGCACCTAACGTCACAAGAATTCTCTTAGAAGAATCTATTTAGATAATAAAAAATTTGTCTTTGACCCAGTCTAAAAGAAAGTAGATCTTTTGAGATTGCTTCCTCACATGAATTGATTAGTTATATTCAAAGTTTATATCATACTTCTAAGAATATATATATTCTTATAAGTTATGTCATTATTTACATATATTGGCAATTGTATATATGATAAATACGTAAATGTAAAATATATATACGTAGCAAGTGAGAGTATATAGTCATAAATGTATAATATACCTTACTGATTGCATTCTACTATTAAATATCCCCTAACTAATATTTGAGGAAATCTTGAGCATTATCTCATGGGCAATTGAAAACATTGCCCAAATAGGAGAAGAAAATGGACGTCAGACATGCCTTTTGCTTTAGAATTTAAACCCTTATCCTAGGAGACCTTGAAAGTTTACATCCAGTTCTTTAGCTTCTTCATCAAAAACGGGAGATAGAATAAAAATCATAATCTTGTCATGAGAATCATCATTGTGAGTTAGGCCCTGTTCTTTTCATTGGTAACTCTAAATTATCAATCTCAATTAACTTCAACCTACATCAATCAATTTCAACCCACTTCACGAATTTGAATAAAAAAAATGCCAACTTTAACGAATTTCACCGAACTTCAACCCACTTTCTACTATTTTAATCAACTTCTACTCATCATATAAAAAAATCAACCCACTTCAACAAAAAAATACCCACTTTAACCTACTTTTACTAATCTCAACCAACTTCACCCATTTATCAACCTATATTTTCCAACGAAAAGAACAGGCCCTCAAAAGGGAAAATGAAGATTTTCAAATCTCTCAGCTTAACTGTTGGATGGATTTGCAAATTGTTCATATGCAATGAATATGGATGAAGGTCTAATCCAGGTTGATTATTGCATATATAGCAAGCTCAAACAAAAATAGGAGAATTAATAGAAAATATAACGTATCTTCCACATATCTTTCAAGTTTTCATAAATCAAGATGCTGTAGACTTTTTCCATACAGAGATCTGCAAGTTCTAGTGCAATTGATTCGAGATGTAGTCACAAAACTTCTTCTACAAGATTATCTATAATATATAAATTTAAGTTAGGTCATGTGTGAATCAAGTTTTTTTAAAAAGGAATTATTATTTATAATAAACTTTTAGGTGAAAAGAGTATCACACAAAGCGTTCTCATACAATATCATATTTATATGAGGGAATTTATCGACCATTTATAATTTGCTCTGGTTGAACAAATTTGTTGTATTCCTTGTGTCACATATTGATAGTTAGATATTGAGAACATAAAAAAAAAAAAAGCACTAAATGTTCTTACTCATTTATTGTTAAATTATTTTTCTCACCAATGAAAGTACTACTGTATTCTCATAAATAATCGAGTCTTACAATAATATAAGATAATGAAAATTGATGATCTTGACGCCCATTCTTTGACAAAAGAAGTATTAAAGCTGTTATGTTTGATTTGTGAAATCACTAAAGTTGCGTGGTTGTTTTTTTTTTTTATCAACATGATTTAAAGAACTGATAAAATGATACAATTGTAAGTCCAGTTAAATAAATTCTACTTCATTTGGGGTAACAAAGACAAAATTATTCTACAGAGATTCAAACCACTAAGGGCCTGTTCTTTTTATGGGTAAATTGGGATAGGTAAAAGGATGAAATAGGTTGAAATAGGTTGAAGTAGGTTAAAGTGGGTTGAAGTAGGTTGAAGTCGGTTGAATTTTTTTTTATGTGATAAATTGAAGTTGGTTAAAATAGTAAAAGTGGGTTGAAGTGAATTAAGGTTAATATTTTGGAATTGATCCACGAAAAAAACAGACCCTAAGCTTAGCTACCATATGCTTAAAAAGCTAAATAATGTATCCTAATTAAAAGACCACCTCTTAGCAACATATAGTGAAGATTTCAATCCAAACCAACCTTAACAATAATCTGGGGTAAACATGCCGCTAGCTCAATGAAGCTAGCATTATTGCATTAAGGGTCTGTTCCTTTTGTTCGTCTTTTTTAATTTACCAAGTTCAACCCACTTCAATCTACTTCAACTAATTTTAATCCACCTCTTTCAAAATTGTATTCTTACTATTTTAACCAACTTCAAAAAATATACAAACTTTAACCCACTTCAACATACCTCAGCCAATTTTACCTTTTATCAATCTAAATTTACTAACGAAAAGAACAGACCCTAAATTAATTATACTAGAAACAAAACAAACGTTCAACATCACTGCTATGTGGTTGTTAATTTGTTATCCAAACTATGAAATTGATTATTATCAGCTTGAATTACTTGTATATCTTGGCTTTCGCTTTGCTTGTAGGATATGTTTTTCCAACTATTTATAAACTAGATGACAAACTAAGAGGAAGAGATATGGAAATTGAACTGCCGGACTATTTAATAAAAGTTTTGCAAAACAATGGATGCCCCACCTACATGAAATAATCCAAACATTATCCATAAGCTGAGGATGATCGCAACAATCTCACTTTCTTAGCACTATTACCATCTTTCTAAGTGGCAACTATGGGTGGGTAATGGTTCGGGTATTTATTTGATCAAGTGAATCGATCGATCTGTTTAAAATATGGTTAATAAAGGGTCGGATTAATAATAAACCAGGTTAATAAAGGGTCGACCCATTAAAGCGTATTAATGGGTTCGACCAGGTTGGCTTATTAATGATCTGTTTAGTTATTTGTTACTTGTTCAACCTACTTGCTATACTAATTTACACGCTATAATTAATTAAACTGATTACTAATGCATTTCACATAACAATAATTATTATCCATAGTGTTTTTTTTATGCAAATTTCTTCCATTTTAAAACGGACCAAAATTGGGCCGCAAACAATCTAACCCAACTTTACATAAACGGCCCGACCCAACCCAAATCGTTAATGAGCTGGGCATGACCGACCCAATCCACTTTGTAAATGGGTTGACCCTAACTCTGGTCTAACTCGGTCCATTGCGTACCATAATGGCACATTATCTTGATTTTAAAGATCATTGGTACATCTAAGTAGTCAAATAGAAGAAAGCCAAGTGAGGGACATTATGTTACACAACAAAGCTCAAATAAAGCATGACAGATTAGCCTCTAAGTACCTAAGAATTTGATCTTTTTATCTGAGTTGAGTTATTGAATTGCGATCCATAAAGAAGTAAAGTTCTTCCAATGCAGATTTTAATTTTTCTCATCTATAAGATATTCAATAACCAACTCAATCAAAAGTTTATGCTGATAGTTGAAGACCCAGAAATTAATTTATCCTCTAACATAGACCTTACTTAAAAAAATAAGTGTTAAATCACTTGAATCAACTAAACAAATATCACAAAACATATATATGGCTAACAATCCTCAGCCCAAAATAATGTAATAACCAATAGACTTCAGTAGCCAACTCGATCGAAAGGAGAGTAAGCTACGTGCCACTTCTTGTTGGATAAAACTTCAAAATTGTACACCTTGGGGCCGCCCCCCCCTTTTTAGGGTCCGATGTCATCCGATTGTCAATCCTTATCCAAGTTAATCTGCAAGAAGATTGTCTCATCTACAACAAGTGTAAGATATGAGGAAAGGACAATTACTCATGAAATATGCTCAACAAAAACAATATTAATATTGATCTTATAATAATAGAATTCATGAAACCACGTAATATAACTATGAATACTTCTCTCTTATGTTTTCTTAGTACTTATCATCAGCATTTAACACTCATCAATACTATTCAACACTTATTAGTATTTAATTATACTTTTTTAATTATGATTTCATCACACATAAGCATTCATCAGTATCAATTGACACTGATCAATAGTTATCAACACTAATCAATGCTAATGAACAATCAGTTACTTATAATAAGTTAAAAGGAGGTTAATGCTCAGCAGGAGATCACTTATCACTTTCACATCAGCTAATGATAACATTGTGGATTAAGTTTGGTGGCATACTCACCCATGGCCGGGCCACCAAATTTATGCAATCATTGAAAGTGTTTAATGTACAATTAATAATGGATTATCATTATTAGACACACTAATATATATGTAATGTTCCCATCAACTTTGCCCACCATTCTTGAAAAATAATGGTTTGGACAACTAGTTTCCTCCCAATTGACTTATCCTATTGTCCAATTTATAATCATGCATGCACTTGTTTAACTGGACTACGTGGAGAAAATGATATCTATCTTGATATGTTAACCATGTAGGATGATAATTAAGCCTTCTCAAATGTTATAATATATGTGGCTCGTACTATATAGTTTAGGATAAGGACGAGCTTAAACTTCCATATCTTCTTCTAGTGTCAATTTAGAAAACTTCTGACTCGTAGAACTTGTTTCTTTGGTTCCAAAACAAAAAGAAAATATTGAAGTCCAAAACACAAAATTGCTTAATATGAGAAGTACTTCTTAAAGGCACCTCTCATCAAAGTAACGAACATGCACAAATGCACAAAAATGAAATAATATAAGTAGATGTGTATATATGTTAATATGATTGTGATTATTCAATTTTAGGTATCTAATATTGGTGACTCCCTTAAAACCCTTGTTTGAATTTTGAATGAAAGATATATTTTAATTTGATTAAATCAGAAATTGATTGCCTTGAAATCTTGACCAATTAGCTTGTTATTGCTAATAATGTGGGACTATGATGTTGTACTTATCAAATGTCAAAATTTGCTTAAAATATAATGTTGTCTTTTGATATTATATTGTGAAAGATTTTACTGCAAAAAAAAATCAGCTTCTAGATGATTCTCTGAGCCAAGATATTCAGCAAAAAATAAGGTAATTAATCGTTGGAGTTCAAAAGATAAATGTTAAGCAAGACTCCGAATTTCAAGGGTTTGAAAAACTGGGTTCAAGGCTTTGAAACGATATGGATGATTAACTTTCCTTGATTGATGCAATGGTCACTTACCAAGTATTTCTTCAACCTTTCTAACATCTCTTGGCTATAAAATGAGAAGAATTTGCGGCTGAAAGACACACAAGAAGGAGCACAAACGATAATACTCATTAACTTATATTGAGCCTTGATTTGTTATTCATTAAATTCACGTATATTGTTTAAAGTTGTAATTAGGTGAGATTATATAGTCGAAGAGTTAACTCTGGCCATCATCGTTGAAGGTGTTAACTTGGGACTTAGAGTTTAGAGCAGGTGTACTCTAGAATTATATAATCATCCCTCATAATAAAATTCGAATTATTTATTCAATTTATGTTTTACCACAATTGAGTTATTATTGATTCTATAAATAAATAGAATTCTCTGATTATATATTCACCCTTCATATAATATATATTTGTCTTTCTAGATGGTTGTTTTCCAATCTCCTCAATGAAGATTCGTCAAAAGTAGACAGGTTAGGAAAGGAAAGAACAATGAATATCTTGAATTGTATTGGTTTGTTTTGGATAGCATCAATCAAGTACTACAAGTGCGTGTATTAGTGTATATGATCCAGCAGAAGAGGCGAGAAAAAAAAAAGGAAAAAAAATAGAGGAATAATTTGTTTTGTTTTAGTCAACTCTATGTCGAGTGTGTCCAAACCCGAAGATATCCGAATCAGGTCCAATACCAAGTGGGTCCAACCAGGTCTTATCCGCTTAAATTCATGGATCGTGCACGTGTCTGTCTAACGTTATTTACCAGCCTACCAAACTTGGGAGATTTGGTCTTCATGTCCACTTGGCCAACCATCAACATGTCACGTGTTGCAATATTATGGACCTACCGCTAACAAAACTTTGATCAAACTTCTTCAATTGATCACAATGGGATTATGTTTAATTACTACTATGCATGATGCAATACGATGCGATATAATGCAATGTAAGCTGGTTAATGGTTTTAAATTGTATTATTGATTGCATAGTATAATAATAGAATGGTTTGAATTTTATATGGGTGTTCAATTGATGAGCAAAGTTAATGATATTGTATGCATGATACTATGTATATCATACACTTAAGAGTGTATACTCCATGTTGTCATGTATATATATTTTTTCAACGTTTATTTGTCATATAGATAATTTTTAATATGTAGCACTGACGTGACTTGTAGGAGTTTGTACTTCTAAAAATATGGTACAGGCTTTGTATACATGGTAATAGAATGATTTAAATTTTAAGTTAAGATGATCATTAAATCATTGTATAATCTAAGTAAGAAATGAAATAACTCATTACATGAAATCCTCTCCCACAAACCAAAGTCTATATTATACTCCTGGGAGTACGTGCTCCCATAAGTCACATCAGCATCACATATGAAACCCTCTCCCACAAACCAAAACTTGGAAGCAAAAACAAGGGCTCGATTTGCGTCATGGCCTAAATCGAGGACTTGTGCGAAGTACATTGATGCGTGCCCTCTCTCTCTCTTAATCTCTCTCCATAATTGAATATACTCCTGAAAGTGTGTGGTAGTGAGCAATTGTGCTTCAAAATTGAGGGAAATCATGCCCCCAATTTCTTCAATGAAGCGTGAATGTAGGAGAAGAAGTGGGTGAGGCAAGGTGCATACGAGTAGGTAAGAAAAAGTGCAGAGGGAGGCTTGGACTTGAGCTTGGAGTGTTTGATGATGGTGGATACTTGGTAATGGAGGTCAGCCGTGAATTCAGAGGGTGAAGGGTTCAAACATCCAACGGTGGTAGATGACTGCAAGCAGAGTGGTAAACAATAGGTATGTGAAATGTTATTTTAATTTTAAGAGTTTGGTATGTGGAATGACGTTGTAATGAATGTTTTAGGCTGTAGGAAGGATAAATGTCTGGAGTTTAATGTATGTCATGTTGTTGGTCATCATTTACCATGCTATCATAAGAGCAGGTATCGCATGAACCCAATTGCATGGGTGGCCGGGGGATGCAGGAGGGTGGAATTTGGGGTCATTCTCCTCCAAGGAAGATAATGTTGTTAAAACCCACATTGACTACGGACAAAGCAGTGGTAAACCAGGGAAAATGTGGTGTTCACCATGGTAGACAAAGTGTACTAAATAGATACACCGAGAGCAGTGGTGTTGGCGACTCTTATTATGTATTTCTGTGCAGTAATTGATGCATTATTAGTTGCAATGACAAAAAAATTATTATTGTATGACGTGTAGGGTAATTGGGAAGATGGTTGCCCGATTGACTAGTGCGGTAGTCGTTGTTGTGACGCCTGGTACACCTATCTAGGCAGACCTTACAAAGGGGACATTGCTTGTGGCCTACGCGCTTGATGTAGACACCCATCTTTTCAATTTCGCGTGTGGTATAGTGTGTGGTGAGAAAATTGAAGAGTGACTGTGGTTCTTGGAAACTGTTGCTGAGTGCTTGGGGGGTCCATGCAAGCGCAGTGAGTCATAAATGCAGGGCACAAAATCTTGGAGGTGCTCAAAATGCAGCGAAGTTGGACATACGAGGCACACTTGTCGTAATCACCGTGCTGATTTTGATGCAAGTTACGAAGGCGATGTTGTGGATGTTGAAGATTTATTGGATGGTTCCTATGTTCCGGGCGCAAGCAAGGCACGAGATTGTGTTGTAGAATTTCATTAATACACAGATTTGTTGGTTACCCTAAGATATAATAGGTGTAGTCATTGTTGGTGATTGCAGTCTATGTTTTCTGTGGTAGTGATGGTGGTAGAGATGCCATAGGACAACCAACATGTTTGCTTCATCTTCAACTCAATCTTTGCAGGTTGAATGGCTGTAGATCGCCTTCCATGTTCACCCAATGGAAGCGACAAGTTGACCTTGGTAAACCGTGCTTTCAAATGGGTAAACTCATTGTTAGTTCAGAAACTGGTACTCTGATTGTGATTTACTTTTGAATGTTCCCGATGAAGCCACCGAATAGGGTTGGTGGTAAACTGAATGTGGTTGCTTACAAGTACATGACCAATCCGTGCTTTACTGTTTTCGAGGGAGAAGTTTCCCACCGTAAACTGTCCATGCGAGCTGGACCGGAGACGGTTGGTCCGAAAGTGTATCCATAGTATGTTTGCCTGTGAATGACATGTGGGTAGCAATGTCGGGTCAAACTCTAAATGGTCGTACATTATATGAATTATGTGGTTTACCGCTTATCATGTAGTTCTTACCTTAGTAAGCGGTTGATAACATCGTGGTATACATAAACATCTCAGTATACAGATGGGTTAACCATAATGAAGTTCAGCATAAACAATTTCAAGTGGATTAGAGTTAGGATTACTACAAGCGATATACAATTGTGAACACAAATACAGAGTAATAGTCACACATAAAGAGACGACAAAGACAATGGTAAACAACACTTAATCGACATACTAAAATGACAAGAACACCGCAGTAGTAAATGAGATGCCTATTTTTCGATCGCATCTCCCCCCAAAGTTCCCACTGTTGCTTGGACCTTCCTCCTCCTCAAACGACACTAACGGGCTGCTCGCACCACTGCCAATCTCCTCATTCTCATAAGCAGATTCACTTTTCTCGCTTTAGTTATGTGAATTCTCCTCACCCATGTCTGCCACTTCCGCGATGGGGCTTCAATTTCGTTTCTGTCTGCTAAGCAGCTCCATTCCAAACATCTGTAATACATAAATCTGAACAAATACATTACACACCACATTAAATTAGTACACAGTGACATTCCCTTCCCCCATGATTCACCCAACATGGGATGAGATTTGTATATAAAATGTTTCCTATTGTTTACCAAAGTATTCCATCATGTTTATCACGGTATACATTTATTACATCATAGGTTCAGAACCTAAACAATACATCATTTAACTCTGTACCTCAGTGACAGTAAATTTTTAATCAATACCTATACACTGTACACTGCAGTTGTAGCCATACTTAGTTGGGGAGGGGCTTTACATAAATTACCTTTCCGCCATTTACCAAAATAGCCATCATGTGTACTATGCATGCAATCACTACAACATGATGTAGCTCATTGCATCACATTCATTTTGATGCCTACAATCTAAGCAACTTCGACATGTGCACCTTTATCACACTATAATTACCAACATCTATGTACCTTACCTACAATAGGTCATTTCCCTTGATTTACCTATTTAGTTCAACATCACTACCATGATATACACTCGCTACAACATAATAAGAGCCGCCAACACCACTGTGTACCTATTTAGTACACTATGTCTACCATGGTGAACACAACATTTCCCCTGGTTTACCACTGCTTTGTTCGTAGTCAATATGGGTTTTAACAATATTATCTTCTTTGGAGGAGAATGACCCCCAATTCTACCTTCCTGCATCCCCTGACCACCCATGCAATTGGGTTCACACAACAACTGCCCTTATGATAGCATGGTAAATGATGACCAACAACACGACATACATTAAACTCTAGAAATTTACCCTTCCTACAGCCTAAAACATTTATCAGAACGCCATTTCACATACCAAACTCTTAAAGTTAAAACAATAATTCACATATCTGTTGTTTACCACTCTGCTTGCAGTCGTCTACCATCGTAAGATGCTCGAGCCCTTCCCCCTCTGAGTTCACGGCCGACCTCCATTGTCAGGTATCCCCCATCACCAAACACTCCAAGCTCAAGTCCAAGCCTTCCTTTGCACTTTCTCTAACCTACATCTACGCACCTTGTCTCACCCACTTCTTCTCCCACAGTCACGCTTCACTGAAGAAATTGAGGGCAAGATTTTCCTCAATTTTGAAGCACAATTGCTCACTATCACGCACTTTCAGAAGTAAATTCAATTATGGAGAGAGATAGATAGATAGAGAGAGAGAGAGAGAGAAAGAGAGAGAGAGATAGCGCATCTATGTACTTCGCATAAACCCTCAATTTAGGCCACGGCGCAAATCGAGCCACTATTTTTGCATCCAAGTTTTGGTGGAAAGAGAAAGTGACAACCCAAGTGGAGAGAGAAAGTGACAACCCAGTACCGAAACCCATGTGAAGAGCACTACAAAAACGCACTAGATCTCCGACGGAAAACGCGACGGGCTGGACAGACGTCGGGAAATGTCACAGGGGACCGACGGGAAAACAAGCGAGGCCCGACGGGAAACAGGAATTCCGACGGAATTTCCGACAGGTTTCCGTCGGATTCCGTCGGAATCCGTCGGGTACTTTGCGCAGATCTCGACGAGCGGCCGTTCGCGTTCGTTTATAAATTTGGGGAGAGGGCGTTCGCGTTCGGTAGTTTGTGAAATTTAGAGAGAGAAGGTCTCAAAGAGGAAGAGAGGGAAGAGAGAGAAAGTGAAGGTTGAAGATTTTTGTAATCGGTAAGTTTTTTGTTTCGTTAGTAAGTTGTTTAAAATTAAATTAGTTTAGTTATTTGGTATTTTGCATGTTTTAAATTTGTCAATTGTGACCGTGTCAGATTTCTGGTTGCCGTCGTTACTGTTCATTGCCGCCGCGCCCCCGCCTCCGTCCCGCCGCCGCGCCCCACTGCCGTCGCCGCCGCGCCCCACCGCCGTCGCCGCCGCCCCGTGGCTTTTCACGCCGGTAATCCGTTTGATATTCCGTGTTTGAAGGTTAGTCGAAATTGTTTCGTTTTAAAATTTTAAAGTTATATTTATGTTTGTTATTTTAAATTAAGTATTTCAAGCGTGTTTAATATGTTTTTGTAAATAATTTAAATAAAATGAGTTCCGTTATTATAAAACGTTAAATATGTTAACCATGTATGTTTTTTAAGATATGTTTAATGTTGTTGTTATTTTACTGAAAGTATGTATGTTTTGGTGAATATGCGAATATTATTCCTTTTTTGAGATGTAGTTAATTTTTAAAATGATTTGGTTGGTTTAATATGAAATTTAGTTGTTCGTATGTTTTTTAAGGTATGTTTAATGTTGTTGTTATTTTACTGAAAGTATGTATGCTTTGGTGAATATGCGAATATTATGCCTTTTTTGAGATGTAGTTAATTTTTAAAATGATTTGGTTGGTTTAATATGAAATGTAGTTGTTCGAATGTTTTTTAAGGTATGTTTAATGTTGTTATTTTACTGAAAGTACGTATGTTTTAGTGAATATGCGAATATTATGCCTTTTTTGAGATGTAGTTAATTTTTAACATGATTTGGTTGGTTTAATATGAAATGTAGTTGTTCGAATGTTTTTTAAGGTATGTTTAATGTTGCTGTTATTTTACTGAAAGTATGTATGTTTTAGTGAATATGCGAATATTATGCCTTTTTTAAGACGTAATTAATTTTTTACATGATTTGGTTGGTTTGATATGAAATGTAGTTGTTGGTATGTTTTTTAAGGTATGTTTAATGTTATTGTTATTTTACTGAAAGTATGTATGTTTTGGTGAATATGCGAATATTATGTGTTTTTTGAGACGTAGTTAATTTTTTACTTAAATTTCTATTTCATTTCTGAAGTGTATTTATTTGAATAAGTGAAATATTATATAATAAATATGTACATGTCACCACAAAGGTTAAATGCGTTAAACGTGTATGAATTTTAAAGTATGTTTGATTTTGTTGTTATTTTTGTGAATTTATGTATTTTTGGGTGGTTATGCGAATAATATGCTTTTTCTTGAATGTTAGTTAATTTTTAAAATGATTCGATTGGTTTAGTGTAAAATTTATTTGTTCGTAACATATATATGGATGTAAGTTATGTCACAAAAAAGTTAAGTACGTTAAAGATGTATGAATTTTAAAGTATGTTTGCATTTTTTGTTCCTCTTTTGAATTTATGTATGTATGTTGACTGTACATTAATATAAGTTTAGTAAGTATGTGAATAGTAATTATTTCGTTTGGTTTGTTTAATTAGATGAGGTGGGTAATCGACGGTGTCATTTGTTATTGTTATTTAATAAGATTTATGTAGAAAAATAATATTGTTATGTGAAATTAATTATTTATAGCATTCATGTGTAGTTACATTAAGTGTTTTGTTTGAGGTGTTGTGAGATTTTTTTATGATAAGGAAAAAGTACTATATTTTTCTGATTTCATATTTAGCGTATATTGTTCTGAATAATTAAACAGCATGTGAAATAATTCTAATTTAATAAAATCCTAATTTAATATAAGTTTCGTTGTGGTAAATGGTTTAATAATGTTAAGTGCGTGTTTTGTTTGAATTGTCGTGTGCATTAAATTTTGGTGAATATGTGAATAATGTGCGTTTTTTGAGTCGTGCACATGCTAAAAAATTTGCTTTGTTCGACGGAAAATGGCGAAGGAAAATTACACTGACGGACTGTTCGATGGATCCAATTTCCGTGTACAACTCCGACGGATTGGTCATATTCCGTCGGATTTTCGCGGAATATTCCGTCGGCTCACCTGATTTTTGAAACTTCTCTTTGCCGGATAGAATTGATAGGTTTTTTTTAGGAAATGCCTGTTGGAAGGAATATTCCGACGGAATTGTACGGCGGATTTTCCAACAGACACGCATTGACGTTGATAATGTGTAATTTTGAACTTATTTGGAATGTCGGTGTCTTCATTTTTTTTTTTGCGTTTTTCTTAGAAATAAGTGACCGGACGAAATTTTCCGTCAGATAACACTTTTTCCTGAATTTTTTTTTTAAAAACATCCAATAAGGTGAAGTGGTCCACTGTCTTCAAAAACCCGATTGCTCGAGCAATGGGACACCTCACACACACACACAAACCTTTTTCTGTCTACACCTTAGCCAGTGCCGCCCTCTTCTAGCCACTATCGCCGCGCTCTGCGGTCGTCCGACATCCTTCGCTCCTCCCTCGAAATTAGCTCATTCACTGCCTCAACTGGTCGCTGCATTCGGTGTAGCACTAAGAAAATCATCATCTTTGAAATGAGTAATCGAACCCAATGTTATTGGAGAGAACATTGAATTGCCATTAAAAGATGGTGATTTTCTTGGTGCTACATTGAATGTTTCGTTCCAGATATCCGTCGGCTTCCGTCGCCTACTCCGTTGGCCCGCTTCCCGATGGCTGTCTCTCTCTGTCGGAATGTGTCCGACGAACGGGAGATTCCATCGAAACCAGCGGGTCTAGGGGACTTTTTCCTACAGTCATTTTCCGTCGGAGTTTCCATCATAAAATCATTTTTTTGGTTTAATACAAAATTTATTTTTTGCTCACATATGTAATTAAATTGTTACGAAATGTTGAAGTATGTTGCACATGTGTAATGTGTTTTGGTTTAGGAAATACTTTAAATTTCATAAGTACATGAATATTTTCTTTGGTTTGTGATATATATATTTACGTTTTGTAAGTATGTGAATTGTAATATATGTAATTAAATTGGTTGGGATTAATTTATTTCAATGAAGTACGAAGTAATAATTGCATTTGTGTGTAATTTTTATTATATAAGTATATGAAGTGTTATGCTTAATTAGGTGTGTTATGATATATTAAATAGTTTTGTTTTGAATGTGTTCTGATTGAATATGGGACGTGTATTATTTTGAATAATTAAACAGTATGTGTATTATGTGTAGTTCGTTTTCATAAATGGTTTAATAATGTTAACTGTGTGATTTTTTCGGTTTGGTGTTTCATGTTTGATGTTCGATGACATTTATTTTTCCAAATAATACGTACTGTCTTTAATTTTTCGTTGAATTGTTTAAGTATGTTAAGTATGTTTAATTTTGTGAAATATATTTTAATGTAATTCGTACATGTATTATAAACACGTTGAATTCATTTGTGCAAGAATTTAATTACAATTAAATGTAGTGTACGTAACAATTAAGGAATTCATACTAGGAACATATGGATGGGCCGTTGCATCGTCAATGGATGTATAGAAGAAGAAATCCTAATGGACATGGACTTAGAGAGGAGTGGTTGGAGGGAGTTAATATGTTTGATGAATTTGCACGAAATCAGGAGGAGTATCAAATTAATGGAGTTTATAGATGTCCATGTGTCAAGTGTAAGAATATGCAATATTTTACACCTGATGTTGTAAAGTCCCATTTGTATAGAAAAGGATTTGTGAAAAGTTATTGGTTTTGGACGAGTCATGGAGAAGAAGATACTTCGGAAGTTGGGGGTGCAAGTAGTTCACATTCTATGAATTTTGATTATGATCACAACGATCATAATGATATGAAAAATATGGTGCATGCTGCGTTCCAAGCTAATGAAATGAACATGAGTAGTCCGCATGACGTAAATCCTGAGGCCTTTTATACTATGCTTGAATCTGCTCAGAGACCTTTGTATGAAGGGTGTGATATAACTGAACTTGAAACATCTGTGAGGCTACTGAGCATTAAATCGGGACACAATATGTCTCAACGTTGTTTCAATGAAGTTGTTGGCCTGATGAGAGATGTGTGCCCTTCTGAAAGTGGCATTCCCAAAAATTATCATCAGCAAATGAAAAAAGTGAGAGACTTGGGTATGGATGTTCAGGAAATTGATTGTTGTCCAACTGGTTGCATGCTTTACTATAAAGAAGATGAGAGTTTGTCCGCATGCAAATTTTGTGGACATGCAAGACACTTACCGAAGAACTCCAACCAACGAGGTCGTAAGGATGTACCATATGCAAAAATGCAGTACCTGTCTTTAATTCCAAGACTGCAACGATTGTATGCCTCCAAAAATACTGCCGTCCATATGAGATGGCATGATGAGCACCGCCAAGAGTCGGGTGTTCTCCGCCATCCCTCAGATGGTTTAGCTTGGAAGCATTTCGACCAAAAGTATCCAAACTTCGCTGCAGAACCTCGGAATGTGAGGTTAGGTCTTTGTGCTGATGGTTTCACACCATTTTCCATATCTGGAAGGTCGTATTCGGTGTGGCCGGTTGTGGTAACACCTTACAACTTACCTCCCGAAATGTGTATGACTACCCCATACATGTTTTTAAGTTGCATTATTCCAGGTCCAGCAAATCCGAAGAACATGATTGATGTGTACTTACAACCCTTAATTGATGAGTTGAAATTGCTGTGGGATGTTGGGGTTGAAACATTTGATGTATCAAGCGGTGCAACTTTTAGATTGCATGCCGCATTGATGTGGACTATCAATGATTTTCCCGCATATGGTATGTTATCTGGATGGAGTACTCATGGGCTGCTAGCATGTCCGGTTTGTATGCATCAGAATTGTGCATTTCAGTTACAGTATGGCCGAAAGCCATCTTGGTTTGATTGCCATCGTCGGTTCTTGCCTCGGAATCATTGTTTTAGAGCTAACAAAGTTGTTTTTCGTAAAGGGAAGAGCATACACACTGGCCCTCCCCGAAGGATTCCTGGTGAGATGTTGTCTGATACTGTATCCACTTTGCCTAAAGTGACTACAGATATCAATTTCCAAATTTCGGGATTTGAGGAGAATGAACATAGTTGGACAAAGCAAAGTATCTTTTGGGAGTTGCCGTATTGGGAGCACCAACTTCTGAGGCATAACCTTGATGTGATGCATATTGAGAAAAATTTATGTGAAAATATTATAAACACAGTCATGGATATTCCGGGAAAAACGAAGGATGATATCAAAGCAAGGATGGATATGTCCATTTTGTGTAGCAGGCAAGAGTTGGACTTGGCTACAAGAGGGTCAAGTGATAGATTGTGTAAGCCAAAAGCCAAGTTTGCACTATCGCTACCTCAAAAAAGGGTTGTATGTCAATGGTTGCGGGAGGTTCATGTACCTGATGGTTATTGCTCAAATGTGGGCAATTGGGTGGATCCATCTAACACAAAGTTGCAAAATATGAAAAGCCATGACCATCATGTGTTTTTGGAGAATCTTCTTCCGGTAGCTTTTGCTGCTCTTCCGGATGATGTGTTGGGACCCTTGGTCGAATTGAGTGAATTTTTCAGAAATCTATGCTCTAGTGAGCTGCAAGTAAGCATGCTGGAAGAGATGCACAAGAATATTGCTGTAATTCTGTGTAAATTGGAGACTGTGTTCCCTCCCGGTTTTTGGAATGTCATGGAACATTTGCCTATTCACTTAGCCGAAGAAGCTTTGTTGGGTGGCCATGTTCAATATCGATGGATGTATCCTTTTGAGAGGTACTTTGGTTGGTTGAAACCGACGGCAAAGAATAAAGCCCGTGTTGAAGCATCTATGGTTCACGCATACTTGGCGTTTGAGATAAAACATTTCGCTGAGTACTATTTTCAGTCAAGCTTGGATAGCCCAAGTATAGGGCGTAACGAGGGTATGCAACAGCCTGAATCACAAATGCCAACGCTATCGGTGTTCAACCGTAAGGGTACTCCATTTGGGAATCGAGGCCGAAGATATCTCACTGAGGCGGAGTACCGTGTCGCTCGCCTTCACATTTTACTGAACTGTGGTGAAGTGCAACCATATCTGGAGTAAGTACATCAGTTACTGAAAGTTTCATTTAAATACTTAATAATTATCGAATAATAAGTAAATAGTTTCATTTGTTAAACATTACAGTTGGTTCAAACATCAATTTCGCGGTCATAATCCAAGTGCGAGTGATGCGGAAGTAGACTTGTTCATCGAGGCAAATTTCGCACAGTGGTTCGAGTGTAATGTAAGTAATTTGTCATAAGTAATCTTCAACTTCCAAAACACATTTGTGTAATTCTGAAGAGGGTTGCCTTCTTTTTCTCTCCGTAGGTCAATTCTTATCGGGTGTTTAATGATGAGAGGCAAGATTTTTTGGTGAACTTATCTCATGGGCCGCTTACGGTGGTGGAGTGTTTCTCTGGATATAAAGTTATTGGTTATCGGTTTCATACCAAGGCCAGAAATGAAGGTAAAGCAACATATAACTGTGGCGTCTGTGTCAAAGGAGTTGGGGAAGGTGACGAAGTCTCAGGGGATTATTATGGTGTACTTCACGAAATTGTTCGTGTTGAATTCACGGGTGAGCCAATTAAAAAATGTGTTCTTTTCAATTGTGAGTGGTTTGACCCGGATGTTCCTCGGGGGTTACGTTACCCTAAATTTACCCCATATCCCGAGGTGAATCATACCAGACGTTACAGAAAGTATGACTCATTCATATTTGCTGATGTTGCAGCCCAAGTGGTATATGTTAAGTACCCTGAGGGGATATCAGGAAAAGCGAATTGGTGGGTAGCTATACCAAACAAACCTCGCGGTGCTCCTAAAGATAAACAAAACCTAGAACTTGCCTATCAACAGTTTGGAATGACAAACATGAACGTTGACAATGTCATAGTAAGCACATTAGTCGATGAAACTGCAGAGGCTGATGATGTTGATGAACATGATTGGGGTGATGATGATGATGGGAATGGTGAACATGATGATGGTGATGAAGAGGATGAAGAAGGTGAATGGGAGGATGAAGAAGAAGACACTGATGAGGGTCATGATGAAAATACGGCAGTGCAAAGTGGTGATGATGACGATGACGATGACAATGCGTCCAACCATGATTGATTGAATTGTTTTGTTGTATATATGGATATTTATGCATATGTATATAAAGCGTTCTTTTATTGCAAACTCAAAAAAAATTGTCTGTATGTACTGTAACTTTTCACTAACAATAGTATCAAAAATGGCGCGGTTTTATTTTTTTGTTCTTATTTTTTAGATGTCTGGAAACAATGGTGGACGTGGTCGTGGTCAAACGGCCAAGAGTGATGCCGGTAGAGGAGTACCACAACCGACTCCACAGTATGATCCTGCAGATCAAACTTATGAGCCCAACACCTTTAGTGGAATGTTTGGAGGTTTTCTTGATCCAAGTCAACCATTCGGAAATTAGTTTGGTAGTATGAATGAGCAATCCCACCTGCAACCACCTTTCTTTGGTGCGGGTATGCAAACACCAATTCAACCAAATATTCCTTACATGAGTGGTGGTTCATCTACTCCATTAGTTTATCAACAGTTCGGTACTATTAGTCCGCATTTCAACAGTAGTCATTTTATGGGGCAACCTAGAATGTCAAGTCAGTCAGTACACAACGAAGGGGTCCGCAATGAAGGGGGAGGAAGAGATAGACACAGTCCTACACCTGAAAGTGACACATCGACCACCAACAATAAGATATATTTACAACCTGATGGTGATACGTAAGTTTATTATGAAGTTTGCAACTTCTTCACGTCTCATATTCTTTTCATACGTGTAATCTTTATTACTAACCAATTCTTTTTGTGTTCTTAGTTTTGTTCCATATCAGGGTGTAGTTCAGAAAATAGTCGAAAGCTTTGCAGGTAAGTACCCACGTCCTTGGACCACGTGGGGGGAAGTTCCACAATCTCAAAGAGACATTTGGTTCAATGAGTTCAAGGTTCATAATTATCTGTGCAATAAATTTCAAAGTCGTGATTAGATTGTTAATTTGGAATGTTTGATTACTAATATGTATACTTCAATTTTGCCGCAGAAACACTACTACTGGCATCCAGACAACGAAAGTCAGATACGGCGTAACTTTGAGTACAGATGTGCCACTCGACTCAGGGACATTCTAGGATACGTTAGGAAGTACAACAAAAAACCGAAGTGGTTACCGCCTAGTGTTTGGAATGATATGCTCAAACATTGGAGTGACAGTGACAACTTCAAGAAATTGAGTGAACAAAACAAGAAGAATAGATTGAGTGATGTTGAAGGTTTTGGTCCTTCGTTGCATATATGTGGCTCAATTCCGATTAGTGAAAGGAAAAGGCGTTTGGTAAGAAATTTGATTATTAATAAATATATTTGTTATATATAAAGCATGATATGGGTTGAGGTCCTCGTTCATCATCATCGCTTATATTTGATTGCGATTTACTTTTGTTTTTCAGACCCAAATATTAGGTAGGGAGCCCACGTGTGAGGAATTATTCAAGGACACTCACTGCAAGGTGAAAGACAAAGCTTTTGTAGACAAAAAATCTGCCAAAAATATGTAAGTTTCACACATTCTATTTACAGATAATTCATATGTGACAATTGCAGGTTTGATTTAAAATAGTTTTATGTTGTATATTTTCAGGAGGATCATCAGAACAAATGGCAGGAGTACTCCCAAACTGCATCTCAAGGGGGTTCTCAACTGCCACCTATGACCCAAGAGGAGTTCTGGATTAAAGAAAATCTCGACAAGAAGGGCCGTGTATACGGTTTTGGCGCAAAGGGGGTCAAGTTGAAAAAATCGGCTACTATTGCAGCTGCACGTCACTCATCAGCTGAGCATTTTGATCCAAGACAGCAAGCACAACTCTTCAATGAGAGCATAACCAAGCAAGCAGAGGCTATAACTCAAATAGCCAAGAAGCAGGGGAAGACAGAGCGAATGCTGAAAAAAGTTTTAAGATTTTTCAAAGGTCAAAGTGCAGGCTCCTCCAGCCTGATCAACTTGAATCCCGACGATGAAGAGGACTCTGAAGATGACAACGATGATGATCCCACAAATTTATCCGACTCCGAATAGTTTAGTAATTTGTGTACATTTTAAACAATTTCCTATATATGTCGTACTTCATATTTAATTCAGCATGTTTCTTTTGACAGAAATATCTATACAATGTTATCATGGTAATTATATTGTTACGCGCATATTAATTTTGCATAATTTTTTTTTTTGGGTTTTCAAGAAAAATTTCCTACAAATTAGCTTCAATATCGGATTCTCAATTCTTTAAATAAAAAAACAATTTCATCCGAAAATTTCTTTTTTAAACAAAATTGTTTTAAAAATTTTTTTTTTTTTTTAAAAAAGGGAATTCCGACGGGAATTTCCGTCGGAAATTCCCTCCCCCCATTTTCGATCTTCGCTTCCTCCGATGCTGCAGGCCGGTCCGACGGGATGTCCGACGGGATATTTCCGTCGGAAATGCCGTCGGACACCCGTCGGATAAATTCTGCGACGAGCTCAATCCCGACGAGCCCAATCCCGTCGAAGTTTCCGTTGGAAAGCACTTTTCCCGTCGGAAAAACAAACTTTTCCCGTCGGTATTTCCGTCGCAGATCAGCTGTATTTTTGTAGCTCATTAAAGATATTTTTGTAATTGCACTTGCTTTTGCTTTTTCACTCACTTGTTTTTCCCTCCAAAAGTAACACTCATTTATTAAAAAAAGATGAGTCGGTTAAAGGTTTTTTGATTTGAAATCCTCCAGTCAATTGTCCTTTTGGGGGGGTTTGAACTCCAATAGTACCATATTTGAGGGCTCCTATGTTTAAATTTACTGTTCAAAAAGTCAACTTTTAGAGTATTTATTGTTGTTTATCAATTTTAAATCAATATTAGTTTACTTATCACATAAATGACGGTGCTAGAAAAGTGAACGAAAATATGTTGTTCATGCATGGTTAGTAAATTTCCGTCTTTCAAATTGATAAGGAAAAATATGTGATTATATAAGGCTTGATAGTGCTGCAAATAAATAAACATATCCGAATTTTAGAAAGTAATAAAGTAGTGGATATTTATCACACACAAATGGTGATGTAGAAACATAAACTGTGCACGAAAATATAGCACCAACATGAGATAAATAAGTTAACACGTAAAGAAATCAGCAAGTTAAATGATCATTGACTTAGTAGTGTTATATTAAAAATAAATACCCTAACAGTGATCAAGTTGGAGACCAAGTTTAAAAGATCAAATTATTCTTGTCCAAAAGCTCGGAACGTGGGATTAGTATCGTCCAAATCCCTTAGCCCCTTTTTTGATCTTTAGGCTTTTCTTTTACCATATTTAATCTACTATTGGGACATTAAGAAGTATACCTCTTTTAACACAGATTTTATCCATTTACAAATAAGTTATTCGGTTTGGGTATAGGCCGAATTAAATTTGGATTGAGTCAAATTTGGTTTAGATTATAATGTTTTGGGTAAAACTATATTTCAAGTCGGTCGATTTTGAAGTCACGAGAGATTCAGTTCAATTTGACTCCAAGTCAATCAGTAGTTGCTTCAACAAACTTGTCACGTGAAAAGAAACAGCTCTGTAAAAAAACTTCAGGTAACTTCAGATAGTGAACATATTTAGACTTTCATAATGAGTATAAATTAGAGTTGTTTAATTCGTAGTTTAAATTTTATGTCAATTTTTACTAGATCCAATACTGATATCTATAACATTTTTGAATAGTCATAAGATTTGGGTTAAATATTAAATTGGGGGCTCATGAAGAAATAATACGAAATTCAGTTGGGCACATTATAAATAGTAGTGAACGTGAGGGAAGCCACGGTCGTTACAGTTTCTTTATCACTCGCCCCCATCTGCAATTAACTGCAACCTGCACGTGCCCTCCTATGCCTCTCCTCTGAAATCTCCTCCTCCTTCTTCTTCTTCTCTCTCTTTCTGTCTCCTCTGCAACAATCGTCGTCCCATCCTGCAGAGATCGACCAAATTCAAAGCTTATCTCTTCACTCCCCCTCTCCTTAATAACCGTGTCTCTGTCGGTGCCACTCTCTTACTACTTATTGGGTTTTGTTTTTCTCTCGTTCAATTTTGATAATACAACCCTACCTTTTTAAAAAAAAGAAAAAAAGAAAAAAACCCCTTGATTTTATTCTAAACTCAAATATGTCAAAGAATATATCATCATCAAAGCAGAAAAGGTTGACTGGTTCATCGTCTTCTTCATTTTGTGGGTCGTCGTCGTCGTCGATTGCGGAGCTTTTCGAAGCACCATCATCGCCGCCGTCTAATTCCTCCAGCATCTTTCGCACCGTCTTTGGGCCCCCTTCCATGGTACTACTTTTTTTTTTTTGGTAATACTATTTATTTATTTCTATTTCCAAAGTCTTTATTGGTTG
Organism: Selenicereus undatus; assembly: GCA_017589665.1. Lineage (NCBI taxonomy): Eukaryota > Viridiplantae > Streptophyta > Magnoliopsida > Caryophyllales > Cactaceae > Selenicereus > Selenicereus undatus. The sequence goes on from JACYFF010031958.1 coordinate 106,741,465, forward strand.
TGTATTAATTAAATTAATTCAGCCAACGTTAAGGGAATATTTATTCGTCCAAAAACAGTGTGTGATCCAGGGAAATTAATAGTAACCCGTACAATTTTACTAGGGTTTCTAGCTAGCACTATCAAAAAATGACTTGCGAGAAGTATGTATAACAGTTATTCATCTTTATTTTTGATTTCATTTCATGGGTTTTTGTGCGTTTTGTCCTTCCATTTGGGAGAAAAATTTTCCTCGGATTTTATGTAGTTTTCATTTTCACATTCAATTCAACCTTCCTTATTTTTTTTTTCTTTTTCAGTTTTTTATGTTGAATGTCTCCTTTTTTGTTTTTGTTTTTTTAAAAAAAGGTCGACTTAATGTATGAACTGGATTCCTCCTCTTATTTACCACAATTTTTATCCTTCTTTTCCTAAAATCTCTTTAAGCTTGTTTGTTTAATTGCAGTGTATATTATTTTAGTGAACTGTACTCTCAGTATTTTCTACGTGTCATGAGTTCTCTTTCTCCTTTTTCTTTTTTGTCCCTTTTGTTGGGGGGGGGGGTATTGGAGTAAGGTGTGAAGAGACGTGTGATGGTAAAACTAGGTTTACAACAGTCAAACTTCGTATGGGTTAATGTGTGGTCACTTTTCTCAAGCTAAATAAAAAGCTGCCAACCTTTTGACATTTGCTTCAAAAAACCCTTTAGATATTGGGGAATTCTTGAATGCTCACTTTATATTTCGTGCTGGCAAAGAATTTCTATTATAGTGTTATATATGCCCCATTTTAGTTCGAATTCAGCTCACTTTGGGTTCATATATACCTCTTTTCTAGAGAACTTTATAACTTTTTTGGCCACGTTATGTTTTTGAAACATTATTTGTTTAGATGCATGCATATAATATAAACTACGCAGTGTATAAAATATTATTATGGAAAATGTGTTGTTATAGATCTTATTGTGGTCGTCAAGTAAGAAGTTTTATTAATGAACCACTTAAAAACCGTTGGCCTCTTAATGTTAGCTTTGTCCGCTTTTTGTACAGGGCTTGAGTTTTGATCCTTACAGGTTTGATGTATTATTAATTGGGATGTACTCGTCACATTCCAAAATAAAAATCATTGTCAATGGTTTACTGTAAATCTACATATAATCTGAATTCTTTCGTCTTTTCTGAGTGGGTGAAAGAGTCAACCCGCTGAGCTCTACCCAAGACAATCTGTTAGGTGGTGTCCCCAATTCCAAGTTCAACTGATTGCTAGCTCATGTTTTAGCGTGACTTCTTGATTACTTTGCCTCTTTGATTCCTTGTCGGTTTTCAGAGTTGATGGGCTCCTTCTTTGTGAGATATTATAGGACATATTTTATGTTAATTTATGGGTTATTAAGAGTGAGAGTTTTATAAATATTCATCTACCATTCCTGTTTTCTTTTATTGTAGAAGTTTCAATTTGGACACTTTGTAAGTCAAAGGACTTTACCCAAGACAATCTAATGAGCTTCCAAGGATATAAAGTTTTCTCCTTTTTTGGGGGTGGGGGTTACATTCAACTTAATTTCCATTCAATTATGCAAGATTCTGAGAGGATTATCCAAGCCTAGTACTGTTCTAGGTGTCATTGAGACTTAAAACACATAAAACAATAGTGAAAAATATTATTTCTCTCCAAAGCAAGCTACATGTAAAGAAATAGTAATCTGACTTATTCAAACTTACGAAGAAAATCATGTTTTTAAATAGAATAACATCATATATATGCGTATATGTGTTGCATGCATTAATAATTATTTGATATATATTGCTAATCCTGTGAAATATGAACATGACATAAAGTTATCTATATGTATTATGATTTGGGTCCCCTCGCCTCTTTAATTCCCTATCTGGCTTGTAGTTGGTATACATGCATGTATTTGGTCCATTTGGCTTTATTTTGTCTTTTTCTGAATTTTCTTCACGGGGTTTCTTTCGTGATTTTGACAATTTTGTCACTGAGCCATGTTTGGTCGTTGTGATCCTTTTCAAATTTAGGGAAGGGGAAGAAACTCCACCACTCACCTTGGAAATCTCAAGCATGCTTCTCCTGGTAATTCTTAACTATTTCTCTATTGGTACCAAAAATTTTATCTTATGCGATTATTCTCTTTATTTATTTCTAAAGATTGAATGACTCTGCAACACGCAGTTGAATTTTTCCTTGGACGAGCGTCTCTTGATCCTTTAATGTCGTCACAAATGTATAGATTATTAGTTATATTCTCTGTTATGGTCCGTCAATGCTATTTTTTGTTATGTTTATTTCTGTTAGGAAACAGAGAACAAAGCAACAAGGGAGAAAATAGCAAGAGTAGAAGTTACTATCAAGAAGAAACGATCGAGCAACCTTGCTATTACAGCTCTTCCATCTTGTATGGTGGTCAAGAAGTTTACTCTCCCTCTACCCGACCCTCCGAACCTCACCTCACTGTGAGTTTATGTTCTCTCTTTAGATTTGCTTGTCTAATTTTATGTTGCATGGTCTCTTTTGATGTCTTCATGCATATGAGCTCAAGAAAAACAGTTCAAGTATATGTTGTTCTAGCTTTTTTTAATTTATTTTTTTGGTCACATCTTCATAGCATGATTGTCTGTATTATGTGGATTTGATTGCGATTAATTTACAGTTCAAGAAAGATGAGCAAGATGATGATCCCAACAGTGCTTCAAGAGGCAATTGGTGGAAAGGTTCACTGTATTATTAACCAAGGAAGCTCCTCCTACATGTTTTAGCTCTCTCTCTCTTGTTGACTAAGGTAAGCGAGATCAGTGATTAGCTAGCTAGCTAGGTAGGCAGATTAACAAGTTAGAAGATAATTCCTCGTCTTTTATTGCTAGCAATTCAAATAGAAATAAGACTACAAACGCCTAAAAAAATACTAAGGTTCATATTGTGATATCGTATAATAGATAGGTAAATGGGTAATAATTGTTATATCGATCATCTACATCTGTGTAACATCTATGTAAGTGGTTATAGATTCAATGAGAAGCGATGATTATCTATAACCATATGGAATTGTCAGAATTAATAGCTTTGTTATTCAATTCCCTCTTTTTTTTGCATTTTCTAAATTTGTGTTTGATTTATTGAATTTCACTGAGTTATATCTCCGAGCATTACAAAAATGGTATTCTGTATGTCATCATGTCACCACCCAAATTGCAGAAAAAAGATGCTACCTTCAGTTACGGAACTTCCAAGAAATAAAAGATGCTTCCATTGACTTAGTCTTTGAGTATGATAGCGATTCAAATTTTGTTTTTTGCTTGTGCGTATTACGCACATAATATATTCATATTACAGAAGGGTCGTGCTTTTATTCCTTCTGTCCCATTAAAGTTGTCAAAACTTTTCTGTATGAACATCTCAAAAATATTGTTAAAATTTCTTTATTGGATAAAGAAAATGATATTTCATTTGAAAGTCTTGAGTAATAAATGATGTTCACTTATTTTTTTAATTTTTCAAAATTTGACAACTTTGATGAAATGGTACATACTCCTCCTTCATGAAGTTTGGTGCATGAAACTCAACCCATCACCACTCCTCCTCCACCCCAAAAAAAAAGGAAAAGAAAAGTGGAGCACATAGGCACTTGCATTGTCTAGAATCTTCTTGACACTAATATTTATACATACTCCGATGTGAATGAATATATTCAAGGGCGGAGCTAGGATTCAAAGTCAGAATGGGCGAGATTAGATCTGTTAGTTCGGGCGGGTGGGTTAAATACGGATCAGGTGTATTTCGGTTCGGGTAAAATATGGGTCAGGTGTATTTCGGGTTCGGATAAAATACGGGCGGGTGTATTTCGGTTTTACAGGTTTCAAATCAACCCAACGGATGTAGAGCGCCTTTTCTATGAGTTATTTTTCTTTTTTCAAAATAAAAAATTATGCATATTTATTACTCAAAAATTGTTATTATTTAATGAAAAAGCATAATATATAATTGTAATTTCTCAAAAGAATATTAAAAATATTCAAACTTTTTATTATTATATATGCACATCTTGTATGGATGGGCAAAAAATCAATTCCCGCTTGATTTTGGGTAGATCGACCCGTACATTGAAAGTAGGGATGGCAACGGGGCGGGTTGGGGACGGGGAGTATATTCCCCGTCCCCGTCCCCGTTGGAATCCCCGCCCCCCGTCCCCGCCCCGTTCCCCGCTGCGGGGAAAAAATTCCCCCCCGTCCCCATCCCCAACGGGGATTTAATCCCCGTCGGGGCCCCAACGGGGATTTTTACCCGCTGATTTTTCCCTACCTTCTAAATTCTTTACGGCCATGAGTACAAAATTCAATATATACCTAGGATTTTTATAAAGAAATTACATATATAAACTTAGTTGTTTCATTTAAAAATTTTGAAAATAAAGTTATTTTTGTAATTTTAATTAAAATTGGGGGCGGAAGCGGGGATTTTTCCCCAATCGGGGAATTGCGGACGGGGATGGGAACGGGGCAAAATCCCCGGCGGGGAAATGGGGACGGGGACGGGTTGAACTATGTCCCCGTCCCCGTCCCCATCCCCGAGCGGGGATTAATTTTCCTCCCCGTCCCTGTCTCCGTCCCCGTCGGTAACGGGGATTTTCCCCCACTTCGGGGCGGGGCCCAGCGGGGACGGGTATTCCCCAACTTTTTGCCATCCCTAATTGAAAGAGTGTCAATAGTGGATATGTCATTTATGGGGTAGCCCATCTAGAGTAATTTAATGGGTTGTATTAGTTTGAACGCTAATAACTTATTTAATAATTTAATATTTTTATTAACTAACCTACCAATGTCCATTTCGATAAAACTTTATTAATTGACCGACCCCAATATAGATACGACTAACCGTTTTTCTACCACTAGCATCATAGATTAAGATTAGTTAGAATGAAAACCAAATAAAATTGAATAAAAAAAGCACAAGATATTATCTTGTAATTATAACATCAAAACTTTAAATTATTATAAATTAATTAATTTAAACAATAATTAGACATATTTGTTTAACTAAGTATATAATGGTACGACTTATGTATCTTTAATGCTTATTTTTTTTAAAATTAAATTTTTTTAAAAGATTAGATAGTTATTTCATGCAATTTTATACTCATTTTAAATATTTTTCATTCAAAAGTTGTGTACGATATTATTTTTAGAAAATGGAGAAGAAAAAATAGGGTTATTATTGTTCAATTTGTAATAGATGCAATAGTTATATATAATGTCTTTTTAAACTGTTCAATAAAAATAACTAATCATTATTGTTAAGGGGATAAATTAGAGAAAAAGCAAAAACTCAGCATATAATGTTCGGTCAAGCGGGCGGGTTCGAGTTCGAGTCGGGTCAAGAAAATCGTGTTCAAAACCCAAAAATTTCGGGCGAATTCGAGTTTATGGGTCGGGTCAATTTTTGTCAGGTCAAGGCAATATTAATAATACACATAACATAAACTTTAACAGTTCTAAAAATGAAGTGCGTATCTAATACATTCAAGAAAGTTGTCCTCTACAAGATCTCATATTTTGAAAATAAAGCATGATATCGTCGTCTGACAGACTTTTAAAAAGATTCAAAAAAAATTATACAAAAGGCGCAACAAGGAGTTGAACCTCGTGACCTTCCACACAGAGCAACAAGCAGCCGACCAATCTACTATGCACTCATTTGTGAAATGTCTGAGAACTAATTAATATATATTTATTTTTTATGTCCACCAAAATATTTTACATTTATTTATTTTTTCAAAAAACTGAGGAGTCAATTGGCACTTACCCTTTAGTGGCTCCGCCGCTAAACATACGCATATCAATAAGTATTTTTCAACTTATTCTACATTCTGTCGCATTTATTTATATGCTGGTGAACGATTTTAGCTTGTCAAAGGCAAGCAGCTTAGACTTTCACTAGAAATGTTCCTTTTATTTTTTGCAGGGATGTGGGGGTGGACTGACTTTTGATAGCTACATTCACATTGCATGGTTTCTATCAGAAAGAGTATATACCATCCAGTGAAGCAAAACCCTAGCTAGTTAACTTGAAAAAAAAAAAAATAAATAAAACGAGAAAAAGCTCCTTCTTGTCTTTTGTTTTTTCTCTTTTTCTTTTTTTTTTGTTTGGAGAGGGGGGGGGGGGGCAGAACGTTCTTTTTGGGTTTCCCAAGAGGGCATAGCTTTATTGTACGATCGATCATCAGTTTTATGTATGTACAACTTTTGTTGTATTATTAACTAAACATGTCATTTGGTTTAATGAAAATTCTAATTCTAAAGGGTTACTCGATGTCTTACAATGTCTTTTTTCGTAAAATGGTTGCTATGTGATCAAGCCTTTTGGCTCAAGTCGTAGGTAATGTCTGCTCAAGGTTTGCATCGCTAACGTTTATTGTATGTATCCATGAGATATTATGTCTGTTTATTCTGAATGGAAATAAAGGAGTCTTATGATAATTTGATCTCTCCAACTAAAAATTTGAGGTTGTTGATTTTCAATATATATAGTATTGGAAATTGTCAAGCGTTCAATGAATATCTAACCAGGCCATTCATGAACGAGACTTAAGACCACACACAAGCGGCGAGCCCTATACCCAACTGTTCAAGTGAGGTTCCACGTTAGATCTACTGGCATTAAGCAAATCAACGCATTAGATTCATATATATCTGACCTAATTTAGTTGGGCAATCTCAATGAATTTACTCTCACCATTAGAATCAGCCTCCCTATTCACACGAGTGCTTACAAGGATTAAATTACCAATTGTTGGGTTTATGGCCCAAATCCTTTTTTTCGGCTACTTGGAATCTAAGATCATATTGTATGTTTGAGATCTTCTATATTATGGAAATTATATTATTTTCATATTTTGGGTTGAAGATTTTCTTCCTTTTGGGAAAGATGAGGTTTGGTGACCAAGATACCGTGGTGGCTAGAGTTTCTTCATCTTAGACTTCCTGCCCCTATATAAAGGGGACATACATAGGATCTAAAATTAACTTGATCACTCCAGTATTCATAAACACATTGAGAGGTAGAAGTACTTTGTGAGAGATTACAAGAGAGAGGTTGTAATTCTGCTCTTAGATCAAATCACTATGGTGATTGTGATCGTGTTGTATTCTTCCTACTCATAGTGGATTGTTTTGGTGCTATCGCCATCCGTGGTTTTTCCGACATTGGGTTTTCCACGTTAAATCTCTCGTCTTCTTATTTCTGTTTCTGTTATTCAACTTGAATTTCTGAATCTCTAACTCATCCTATCGCTTCCACTATTGTTGTTGCTCTAATATTTTCCTAACACCAATATATAGATCTCCCCAAATCTCGAGAAAGGAATAGCAGAGTGAGAGTCATCTAAGTACATAGGTCGGGCTTGGGACAATGCCATTGGGCCTTCTTACTAACTGTGGTCTCCTAGGGTTGCTCATGTAAACCAAACACCCCCCCCCCCCTTTCTCTGGAAGATAATGGGTTAATGTGTTCACATTTGTTTGAATACCATTCCAAATTCTAATGGGTTACGTTGGCTCAGATACGGCTCCATTAAGAAATAGGAAACCAGCAATTAGCGTTATCAAAGAGCCGTCGTCACTGAAAAAAAATAATATGTGAATAAAAACTACAAATTACAAAGCTATTCGAACCCAACAGTAAGATGGGTACGGTCAGCATGAGCACCAACACAGGGCATTTGGTCTAGTGGTATGATTCTCGCTTAGGGTGCGAGAGGTCCCGGGTTCAATTCCCGGAATGCCCCTATTTTATAAGTTTTGTCAGTGCTGTCTGGGCAGTATGAAACTATGAATGTATGAGATGAGGTTGCTCCGAGGCGGCTATTTAACAAAGGGCGTTTTCGAGTTGCATTTCTTGAAGGGTATAGGAGATTACAGCTGCGACGAGCAAGTTCAAATACAACACCCTTTTTCATCTATGAAATTCATATGTTATCATCAGATAATTGACACGCATCATCATTATTAAATAAAGTTACAACTCAAATACAACCAACCAGCCTTCAAAAAAAATAAAACAAACAAACAAACAAACAAACCCATCCTGCAAGACTACTATCACTCGCATGATACATTCTGATATAGTTTCAACTCCATATTGAACTATGTGTAGATAAATAATGTAACTAACAAATGCTAAAATATTATATCTTACGTTTTATCACACCTATGTCAGTCCCATTATGAACCATTTTGGAGGTTCTGAACCTCAGAACCTGCAAAATTTTCATCTGAATCTGGATGTCTTCTGGTGGACTACTGACACTTTCTGAGGATCAATGTTCTCTGAATCAGCATTCGATGCAGGTGAGCCGATGCTCGCTTTCGACGAAACTGTCCCAGGACCTTCTATTTGGTTGGCACAGTTTTTGCCCTTCAACTCGCCACCTAGGTAGTTAGTGAGGACTCTCTTTACCCCAAGACCGCGTTTGGGAGGCTTCATATTCATATCTTGGTTGACAAAAGGAGTCCTCTCTGCCCTTGCAGGGCTTACTACTGACAGAGGTGAGAAGCTTGGAGTGGAGAAAGCTGATTTATACGGTGTGCTCGAGAGAGTCATTGAGTGTGGTATTGAGACCTTCCTGTGACTGATGACACTCATTGTAGGTGCTGAGGACAACTTATCTGAATGTTTGGTTAAGTCATCCACATATAGAACATCATCTATGCGTGCCACAATGTTAAAAGCTAAGCTCTCCAGGACCCTTGAGTAGCTTTCAAGGATGGATTTTCCTACATCCTGAATTATAGAAATTTCATTAGCAATGAGTGTCTAAAAATCAATGGAGGCCAGGGGAGGGGAAAAAAAAGAGAGAAGAATAAACATCGATATTTCCTCTTCGTATGAATTTCAGTATGCATGCAGTTAGGGAAGTAAAATGAACCTTGTTGCAGTGGATTTTACTAGTGTCCAAAGTAGTTTGGGTGAGACCAGGGAACCGTTGCTTCAAGCAAAGTAGCAACCTTTCAGCTCTTTCAGCAAGTAGCTCCCTCTTATCCCCATCAATCATTAGATCCCTGACCATTTCCCATGATGACTTTGTGGTGGATCGGCTGGGATTAGTGATAGGTTTTGCATGAAGTCTTCGTCTCCACACATAGATTGCTGCTTCCACGCGATTTGCTATTTCAAGAGCAACATGCTCCGATGAGAGGTCGAGGCAATCCAACAAACACTCAGGCGAGAAGTGGTCTGATGTGATATACCGATATATCATATCCCCTAAGCATGCTCTTCCATTCTGCGAAAGTTGGAATATCTTCCAATATTAGCCTACTCCGTAAGAAAAGAAAATTAGACTATGCTTGGAAAAAAAATATATATTTTCAGAAATTCAAACCTTGGGGAGAGTCTCCAAGTAGGATTCTGGAATATCCATTTCATCTAAAACCATGCTGTTGATGGACATAGCTGCTTTGAGTATTTGATTCGTGCATTCACGCTTGTGATCTAACTGCTTCCTATAACTCTCTTGAAGGCCACCAGCAGGAACACGAGGCACAGGTAGCCACCACTTCTCTTCTTGCCGGTGTAAGGTCTTGCGGAAAGAGGATGATCCGTCACAGTCGGAGGTTACAATCCCTTGATCAACATACCAAAACTCGGTCTTGCTGAAACCGTCCAGTATTTCCTGATAGAAGATAAATCGAAGTAACTAAATGGGATGTCCTTGGGTGACCGAGTGAGATTGACAAAGCAGGTTTAGAACTTACAATGAGCAACATGTCTAGTTTGCGTAGAGCAGGAAGATTAATGAATATATCAGAGCGGGGTCTGCAAGTCATGACCTGAAATGGTACAGCAGATATAGATAAGAGGCCTCTCTGTTCTAGGAGTTACCATGTTCAGCGAGTCATGAACTGATAAATCTCTAAGAATTGGTTATCACAGATATTAAGTCAAGTTGCACCTAAATTGACCTTTGTGTCTCCCCCCTCCACCAAATGATGACGTCAATTGTCACTCTCTCTGTTTCAACCCAGGCAACATATTTAACCCTAGGCTAGGACATGGCATCACTGGGACCATATTCAGATGAAGCTTCAAATTTCTGTGAACTCTAAAGAAGTTTTGCATTAGATTTGATGAGACCCCAGTCTCTTGCATTGCGACTGAAGAGTATCGGATTCACTTTCCCACTGACTTTCTCCGAAAATACATCTTGCTTCACAATATTTTATGACAGTAATGTTATATGTTCCCTTCATGTGTTTTGCGAGAAAGAAATGAATTTTTTGAACAGCTCCCACATTCCCTAGCTGTCAAATCCTGAAATCCAGGTTCAAATTCACACTCACTATAGTGCTCATCTAATCATAAGTAAGAGCAGAGAGCTACAATGGCTAGACAGGTAACGAGCTGAAAGACAATGCCCAAAATTCATAGCTTACTCCTTGGTTAATAACCAGTAACCTCAAGTGGGTAGAAAGTAGTCATATAAAACAATTTAAGCTGAAACAAGAGCCTACCTCCAGCTTTTTTCCATCAGGGAATGTTTGCCAAGACGGCATCAACTCAACAATGTGATCACCAACACAGAGGAGCAACTCTATCTCTCTTCGCCACATCGATTTCTTCTCTGGAGGCAATGGCTCTAGTCTCCAAAGCTGCCCAAATATGGTAGCTGCAAAACCAGGAAATCAGATTAGTTAAGCATAATACAGGCTTACAAGCCACCCCACAATTCAGAAAGAGACAGTACCACATAGGTTAGTGATGGCATTTGAAATGGCAAGAGCAGTGCAAACCCCTTTCCCACTTCCTGACATGTCTTCCCCAAGCAGCAGCTTTGCAAACCTCTCTTTCATCATGTCCATCTCTGAGCATTTTCACAAACAGGTAAATTGCAACATCAATTGCTCATACTAATCACAAAATTCAGCAATTAAACACAAACTGCAAACAAACTGACTAATTAACAGTGCCACAACTAACCTGAAACATTCAAATTATGCTTCCTTATATCACGATCGCCACTTAAAGCAGGCTTTGGTGGCCCAGAAACAGACGGTCTTAACATTGCAGCTTTTGTTATTGGCCAACCCAACAAAGGAGGCGAAGACGAGGACGTTTTGCCATTAGAGACTTCACAGCTCGATCTACTAGCACAGCTACTCTCTCTGCTCCTCCTACGCTCAGTACCCTCATCGGTCACCACCCCAGTTGACTCAGTTAAGTCCAACTCTAAACATCCTTCCTTCCTAAACGAAGTACCCATTACGAAAGATTCAAACTTTGGCTTCTACAATGGCCAACTTGGGAAAATCTTGCAGAAAATTTGAAACCCAGAAAGCAAAGACAAAATGGGTGGATGTAAAAATTAGCTTGAAGAAATGGGTATGGGTTTCCAGGTGAACAGTAGTATGAGTCAGCTGGTTTTAAGCTGATATATTCTGGAGAAGAAGAAACAAACACATGATTTTCTGAGAAAGCAGAGAGAATTCAGAGAAATGGGGTAAAATTTGATCTTAAAAATATTCCCTCCCAAGAGCTGCTGAATCTTCTAACGTCTCTCTCTTACTTTGTCGCACTCTCTCTCCCTTCGCACTTTTTGCTCCATTCAAAAAAAATTAGTAAAATAGCGGGGTGGTTGTGGGACTCGCCATGAGTTAAAAACGGCTATGAACGGCTATAGATGATCATCTTTTTTTAACATACGTGTTGCATATTTACTAACATGCCCTTGTTACATTAGTATTTGTTTTCATTCCTAGCTTAATTTGCTTTTGTGTTTAGTTCAATGAACTAATATCACTAATCAAGTATTAATTTTGTGATAAAATTTAAATTTTAATACATTCATATAAAGTAGATTTTAAATTTAATAATATATTCACTCTTTACATAAATGTAACAATTAAAAAAATAAACAAAACTGCATGCATATTAATAGGTCAATTCTTCATATATACACTAAAATGATGAATGATTTAGCAGTCCATTAAGTCCTTATTAATTATTTGCACATATTTGAACATTCCTATGTTCTAACAACTATTGAAGACACTTTCCTTTTCTCCAAGTCCATGCCGCTCATGTACTAAATTGTATCATCCTATACGTAAAGTTCATTTTTCTCTAAACATGAATTGTTTTACCATGACTATTGCATTAATAAACCTTATATTACTCCACAAGTACTTGCCCTCCTCAAAAAAATGTTTACATAGTAGCATTATATACTTGACGCAAGATTATTATATGATTATACCAATCAAGAATTTATCGTGTATGCTGTTTAAATTGTCTCTCAAAGAAGAGATTAATATTGTAAATCTAGAACTCTCAAATTATATATATATATATATATATATATATATATATATATATATATTGTTATTTAAATCCTTGATCATTATGAATTTTTTTTCTTTGAAGAGCCATTTCTCTACAATTTAAATGACAGACTTGAAAATTTTAGTACATAAATGATGTAGTACATGAACTTGAGTATTGCTGCAATAAATTGGGATCATGTGTGGAATCATATGCAATTAGCTCCACAACCGAACAACCCTGTGAATTGTGTGATTGACATGGGTGACTATGACCCTATGAGGAGATAAAACCACAACGTCCACAAGCGCTCTTCCTTCACTAAAATTCATGTTGCCAACGGCGCCGCGTTGAGCTTGGACTTGGGGCGGCGAGGACACTTCCGGAAATATACAGCGATCATTTGGGTTTTCTTTTTTTTTTCAGAAAAATAATAAAAATTAAATTGATTTATTTATTAAGAACTGTGAAAATCGAAAGAAACCTTTTTTTTTTTTTGAAAATGAAAACGAGGAAAATGCTTTTCCTTGACAATAGTGAAGATTAACGGCTTGGGGCTTTAATTGAGTGGTAAAAAAAATTACACACTTACGTAGCTTGTTTCAAAGATTTTCAAAGTCATAATCAACTCATCAAGTAAACCTCATAAAAGTTATCCTGTTGTGATGGTCAAATAGGATTCAAGTCTTGATTTTAATTTTACTATAGTACTTTAAAACTGGCTGATTAACAATTCATATATATACCAGATCCCATGCAAGCAGGACCCACACTAGAAATTTGTTGTTGATAAGTTCACATATGTTGTGATGTCCTAATTTTTTCATGTATTTGTATGCACAAAATGAAGTTCTATAGTGATATGTAAAAGTGTTGTTTCACTTGTTATTATATTAATAAAACTAATGTTGGTAATATAAATATCATATGGGAAAGGAAAAATGTTAGCATCATAGCACAATTTAACAATATAAATAAGTGGTAGTATTTGGTTGGTTTTAGAGCTGTTAATTCTTAGTTTAAGAAGTTATACTTCCACATATGAGCATGTCAACCAAACTAACAATTTACTGTGAACTTGACCTAATTTAGATATGTTATTTCATTCGCTAGATTCTTTCGACCCAACAACAACAACAACAATAACACTTCCCAATGTAAATCTCGCTTTTGCGGGATCTGGGGAGATCCAGCTATAGACAACCTTATCTCTACCGATATTCCTACTCGTATAGAGGCTTATTTCAAGTGACAGCAACCATGCTTTATTGTAAATCCCATATCCAAGTGACAGCAACCATGCTTGTTCAAAGCAAACCCTAAGCTCTTGCGTATCTTACTTGTCACTTCTTTTAAAACTTGTTCAAGGAGTAAGTAAAATAGAGTGATGACATGTTGCATATGCAAGCGAGGTATTATCTACTATTAGAGATGCATAATATGAGAAAAGGACGATAGTCATCAAATCGATCTAAGCACATCAATTTGCATGAAAAGCTGTAGCTTTACATGAATAGTTTTAAAGAATTATATATAAAGGACAACTAAATTAACAGTAACTTCGGTAATTGATTTTCAAATTAGCTTAAAGGTTACACATAGATTTCATTGACAATAACTTTTCAAAGTGATTTTTTTTTGGGGGGGGGGGGTATTTCTCTTTTCCCATATAAAATAAGCTCATCTAGAAATAATAATGCAATACGAGAATTCAAAAAGAGTGAAGGAAAGTGAAGAGGAAACATTTTTCTCATATATATATATATATATATATATATATATATATATAT
>JACYFF010031958.1:106755659-106777697 GCA_017589665.1 Selenicereus undatus
TATATATATATATATATATATATATATATATATATATATAATTCATACTTACGGATACTTGCTTACAAAAAAGACGAATAAAAAAATACTAAATACCTAATTACTCCTAATTTAGTAGTTATGAGTTGGCATACAGTGAATATACTTAAAGCTAATCCAATGTGTCATTGACAACAAAAGTTCAAACTTTTGAAAGATTTTGGATATACATGCTCTAAGTAAAATTTGATGGAGGAATACTGAAAATGGAAAGTGAAACACTATACCATGAGCCAGTGACAAAAGTAAATATGAAAAAATGTGTTAAGAGTATATTTTTTCAGGCAGAGGGTAAGTACGGAAACAATGTGTTAGAGCATATTATCATATCAAAAAGAGTATGTAACTTTGAAAATAATAAACAAAACTGAAGGTTGATGGTGTGTAATATAGCCGTTATGCGCAACAGAGTCATATAAAACATGGTTGACGTATTCATTTTTGAAGCTTGAATTTGAGTGTAAGTTTCACTTTTCTTCCTCAAAGTTACGTTCTATATAACTCGTAACCAAGCTTTTGCATGGGCGTCATGAGTATGTTTAGAGCACTCGCACCTTAGGGAAACGCATTTCCCAGGGTGGGCCCCAAAGCCATGTGGACGCATTTGATTCGCTTGCTAAAAAAATGCCTCGCGTGGAGCAATGTCTACGCATTCCTCCTCCCTTGCCCCTTTTCCTGTCTTTTTCTGATTTTTTTTTGTTTTTTTGTTTTTTGTCTTTTTAAAAATATTATTTGGGTTATTGAAAAAAAGATTGTATGTGATGAGGTGGATCCATTATAAATATTTTATTGAATAATTCAAGTTGGAGTTCCATGGATTAGAGAAGTTAAGGAATACGAGTTCCAAAAAATTAGAACTTTTGCTGATGCGGTAAACTTGAGTTCCAAAAAATAAAACTAACTGGGAATGCTCTTAGTAATATCAGGCATCCACAATGTCATGCTGGGCTATCAGCTGCAAAAATGTAACTTTAAACGCAAAGCATTACTCGATTGGAGAGAGAATGTTTGCATGCATGCCTCCAAAGTTTGCACAGCAAGCAAGCAACTAAGAGATTTGTTATTTGAACTATTGAATTTCATACCTGAATTGACACTCAAAATAGACAATTTGAAGTTGAACTAAAACTGAAAATGAACTAAATTGAACTAAATCCAACCCGAACATTTTTCATTAGCTATTATTCCTTGCAAGACAAGTTTATTGAACAAAACATTATTCAACTCGACATCATTATAAGCTGACAATGATCATACACAAAACTAAAGCTAAATCGAAACTTTTAATCAAAACATGATCTGACTTGAAATTAAACCGAATGACCCACTTGTTAGGTCTACCAGTACTATGATTTTTTATCTTTGAAATTTGTTTTATGATTATGTTTGGTGGAGTAAATCGCTTTCCAAAATTAGTCTTTCGACCAAGTCTAAGATTACCTATTATTGTATGTTATTATTAGTTGGCAATAAATAGATTTACTAGAACATAACCCTTACATTACAGGGGTTAGTATATACTTTCCTAAGTTATGAAGCATTGGTTAAAGGTACAACACAGTGTAAAAAGATCTAATGGGTAGAAAACTAAAAAAATATGAATAATGTGATACTAATGTTTCATACTAGATTTCTCAGCAAGTTATAAGACTCACTGCGCGTGACATTAACATTTCATTATTTCCTTTGTTTCAAAACGAGGGCAGACTCGAAGATCTTACCAACTGCAACCACTGTTAATTGCAATTGTAGCCGCAAAAGTAAACGGGAAAACGGTGCATGCACTTTATCTGAATGTCTGATAAGATAAATATAACCGTTATAAAAGGTGGGAGGTTGGAGTTTGAATGAATGGGCACGCCTAGACTTATAGCCAATATGCTGTGGCCGTGCCTATGTGCTTTCGAATTTGAAAGAAAAAGCCGGGCTCCCCTTCTCTCCTCCAAACGCCCAGCACTCCCTCGGTACTTTTGTGGGCCACCATCATCACTCCTGCAAACTAGACATCATAGACATTCCTCAAGGTTTAGGTCCTGTTTGATAAATAATTATTAACTGTTTATATTAACTGTTTGCTATTATTTATTAGAGTTAGTTGTTTGTATTAGTTGTTTGTTGAAAAACTGTTTGGTAAAATTAGTTGTTTCTGATAAAGTTGTAAAACAAAAAGTTATTATTAAAAAAACTCTTCCAAAAAGCTTATGGAATTAGCTTTTTTCAAATTAGTTTTTCGGACCCAAAAAGCTCTTTTGAAAAGCACTTTCACCAAACACCTAAATTAACTTTTTCACTTAATCAAACAGCTAATTTTGATTAAAAAAGCTCTTTTTAATCAAAATGCTCTTCAAAAAGCTGTTTGCCAAACACACCCTTAGAT
This sequence comes from Selenicereus undatus, assembly GCA_017589665.1. Lineage (NCBI taxonomy): Eukaryota > Viridiplantae > Streptophyta > Magnoliopsida > Caryophyllales > Cactaceae > Selenicereus > Selenicereus undatus. The sequence goes on from JACYFF010031958.1 coordinate 106,758,076, forward strand.
TAAGCAGGGTGGAGAAGGAAGCTATTAACCTATTATCAACAATATAATCTAATTGTTCTCATCCGTAGTTTATCTTATCAATATTGTATGGAATCTGCTTCAAATTATACCCTTTATATGCATGTTAATTTTAATTATTTGGTAGTTTCTCGAAATGGATAATAATATATGTCTGCTCATTATCTATCAAAGCAAATTTCTGTTGAGTAAGAGGCAAATAGGGATGAATGTTCATCCCAAATTCAGTGACCTTTATATAACTATGGAGTACGTCGTAATAAATTATGAATCATTATTGTCTCCTCTCACCACGCACATAGACACGCACAAAAATTTCTAATAATTCATTAATGAAAAAATGTTAACGCAAATTAGTAGTATTTTTTTAGTACTAGCAAATAAGATAAATGTTATCAATGACAAAGGAACTGTTGCTGATGATGCACTCATTGAGATCTAATTGCCTATACTTGCTATATCATTTCATATTTATATATTTATTTGTTTTTGAAGAGTTTGCTAATTAAAAATTATGAAAAAAGAGAGAAAGTTTACCCTTGACATCACATTTTTGGAATATAACTCACAAAATTTAACGATCCACATGAGAGGTGGGTTCCAGTTGGACAGAATGCAAAGTCAATAAAAAATAATAATAATAATAACGGTTACGCCAAATCAATTATTGGAGCACAAAACGATTGCCCAATTGCCCTCCATGGCCGGTTGGCCAATCCAAGTACCTGACCGCCGGAGAGAGAGTGTTGCTGGCACTGGAGTTCATGTTGAACCATGGCCAGCAAAACACTGTATGACTACTGACTAAGTCTACGTGTGTCCAGCAGTATCCATTCCATCATTGTTCCCCAAATTTCCCAATCACAATTCTTCGTCACAACCGTATTACTCCCTGCGGTGCAGGTGCAGCTCCCGGCACCTCCCTTTCTCTCTCGTCTAATCCCCCTTTTCTCGAACATTCCAGATCCTTTCTGCAGATCTTTCTCACATTCCTTTTTTTTTTCTTCTTCAGGGATTCTCTGTAGTATCTGATGTAACTTATTGCTGGGCGCATCAAATTTCAATCGAATTGGTAATTCTTGCCCTCTGCAACTTATTTTCTTTTATTTCGCTGGATAATTCGTTGATCAGGAATTTTGTTGCTTAGCTTACTCGCTTGAGACTTTGCATTCATTGCGGTTTACATGATTTTAGGTTAGCTTGGCTTGATTAAGATTGAATTAGATTAAAGAAGCAGGTGAATTTGATGGCGATAGGCGTAAGCCTTTTAAATATGATTTAGAGGTTGTTGTGTGCCAGCGGTGTTGATTCTATGGTATCCATTCAGAACGGCACGATTTAGGCTCATACTTGAAAGCTACTGTGTGGATTTAGAAGTAATGCCTTTCAATACAAATGCCATTGTTTCTTCAAGGTCTTTCCTTTTACAAGAATTTGGTTGAAAGTGGACGGATGCTTATGTAATGTTTGGTTGAATGTAATGTAATGTGATCAACTTTGTAATGCAATCATGATTACGTAGTTTGTGTCAATCATTGTTATTTGCTATACTTTCTTATAACCAAACAAGATAATGGAAACACAATTAGAAATTTGTTTGCATTACAAGGTTGTTTACATCCAACCAAACATTACCTTAAAGTTATTATCTTGCGGGTTATGCTGTGTAGATTTTTACATTCCTGCCTGGAATGCAGTAGGTGTTTGATTTTCTGCTGTTGTTGCTTTTTCCTGCTGCTGCTGTTGTTGGAGTTGAGATAACCTAATGTGGCACTTGTATTCAGTAGAAACTAAGTATCAATCCTTATGCGTTTTGGTTTTAGTTTAAGGTTTGGGCCCTTGGTACTTGGTTATGATGTTCTCTTGATGAATTGTTGGCTCATCATTATGGTATGAGCATTTATGCTTCATCTGTTGGAATTGCAGTTGGTGGATTTTGAGTCTATTAAAACGCATCAATTGGACCCGTAAGAGGTCCAGTAAACAAGGTGCGCTGTACGTCCTGAAGCCTGGATAGTCCACATGTTAGAGCCGACCAACTAGATCAGTAATATTCTGGAGTGCTGGTGGCCGGTCAATTGCATTTGTATACTGATGTGGTCTTTGTACGTATATATGAACAAGTTATTAAAACTAGAAGAGGAAAGAGGAAATCGATCCCATAATGATGAGCCAACCGTGTCTGATTCCAGCTCATACAACTTTCCATTAAATGATGGAATAAGCCATGGCATGATGTTGCATCATTCACGTTTCATTGAGGTAAGGACATCAAGTTACTATTAATCTTTTGTTCATGCCCCATTATCTATTCTTGTTATACTATAACTCTTTTTAGGGTTGGTTGCAAATAAATTAATGCAGATTTTTTCTGTTTTTGAGTGCTTGTAGGTTCCTCATGTAAATCAGTTATATAATTGGGATTGTGGTTTGGCTTGCGTTTTGATGGTTATGCAAACAATTGGTGTTGACAACTGTGACCTGCGATCATTGGAGAAGCTTTGTGGTACAAAGAGGTATGCTTGATTTACCGTGTAAATTTTCTTGTACTTCCAAAAGAGTTATGCTTGATTTACCGTGTAAATTTCTTGTACTTCTATCCAAAATAAAATGTAAGACACCTTACATAGTTAGCGCCAGGGCTTTTGAACACCGAAAGATATTATTTATCTCTGTCTCTGTCCTTGATGGCATTCATCGTGGTGCTCACACATGAAAGGTGGCCATAAGAGTATGGGGAGCCCATGTTTACCATGTTCATATAGAGTTAGATAGAAGGGTAAAATACAGTAAATAACTGAATGAGGAAGGGAAAATTGTCTCTGAACTTGCTAACACTTGTAATAATTTATAAGAATCAGGTTAGGAATTGTTACGCCGTTTGTTCTTTTGTCTTTTGGGTTGCCAGTGATCGAGTCTCCTGTCACTCGGGTCACTGTTCACCCTTGCTATTATTCTGGCTCGTCCTCTGCTTCTTTCCTTTCTCATGCAGTTTTACTTCTGCTTTCTCTGTTTGTGTTTTGAGGGCTTATCCTTTTTCTGGTTGTTTTCTGTGCAACTGTGTTTTTTCTCCATATGACCCTCTCCAGTCTCCTCTATTGCACAATGGACCCTTTTCTGTGGCTCACTCTGGTCCATCATGATTTGAGTTCATTATCTTTGTATACGAAAAATAGTGCTATTGTACAAATGGTAAGTTCATGCTGAGCAAACTATCAGTTTTGAAAACCCAGCAGTACATGTAGAGTGACATTGAAGTTCTTCTCTTGAGGTTGTGCTGTGAATTTTGTCAACATGAATTTATGATACAGTGTCTTGGTCTGCCTATTATGACGCTGATATTTGTCAAGAGCCCCAAACAGCCCCCTCCCCCCCCCCCCCCCCCCAAAAAAAAAAATCAATTTGTTCAGTCCTTTGAGCTTTGAAAGTGTCAATAAAAATTATGTTCTTGAAATTGAATGTAAATAGTTGTCTGGAATTTTTTTGGAATTAGCTATATGTATTTGCTTTTTGATTGTTTTGCAGCATCTGGACTGTTGATCTGGCATATTTATTACGAAGTTTTTCTGTCATGTTTACGTACTTCACTGTGACTTTAGGAGCGAATCCAAACTTCTCCGTGGAGACATTTTATAAGGTAGTTGTTTGTTCTATATATGTCTTTTCAGTTCTACCACACTTTTCTTAGCCTTTGTTCACTCTTTTTTTGTGGGTTTGGGGGGGGGGTTCTAACCTACTTGATTGGGCCTGAAATCCATTGTAGGACTCTTAAATTTTTCAGTGTAAATGTGCAATTTTCGGGAGAGTTGTGAAACTCTTCTTGTATGGCCCTAAAAAGTTTGAAGAGCCCTGAAAGCTTTCAAGATGATATGGGATATGCATGTTCTGAAACTTTGACAGGAGAGTTCTAACATTGTTATTCATGCTCTATAATTTCAAGTGGACCTCGGAAATTTTTAGTTGAGTTCTTGATCGCTATGAAATTTCTGAAGATGAAATGAACGTAGTTATTATGTGCTTGGTTTAAAAGCTATCCTAGTGGACTTCTGAATTGCTAATGGAATGATGAGATGAGCAGCTATGTGTAAATTTGTCACACATCTTAAACAAAGCTTGTGCTTTGAAAGCAACTGTGTCCTTTCTGCAATTCATGTCAAATTTATGCCTTAAAATTTTTTTGCAGCTCTTTCAAGTTTTCAATAGATACGTTACCCCAATAAGGGGGTTCAATATTTCATCAGTTCACTTTGCTTCTCAATCCCACATAATGTGAAGCTTGTGATACTATTAGTGCTAATGCTTTAGCATATCTTCCCATGGAAGAGTGAGATATGTTCTTGACCATTTGAATATAAAAGTTACGTGCTGAAGTAAGCTGGGATACAGTTTGAGCTTTAGCTTTACTTAGTTCAGAAAGGCTACTTTTGACAACCTGCGTTGGGTCATAAAATAAAAAGTTAACATTCAAAGGCAAGACAAGGGAGAAGAGAAGGATTTGAGCGAGTGATTAGAGGACTTGGGTTAGGAAAGAGATAGAAGAAGAAATAGGAATAAAGGGGAAGAAGGGGGATTCTCCCCTGGTATTTGGTTGTAATCTTTTGGCATGATGATTACAATTCTATCTAGAGCATTTCTTGTTCCTATGTTAATAAGCCTGATAATGCTAACTACTACTACTAATTTACATGATTGTTAAATATCTATTACAAGAATTACTAGAAATCCAATGACATCGCGAGCATATACTCTATAGGTTGATGAAACTAGTCAAGCTTCATGTTCTTTGAACTTTCAAGTTTTTTGGGCTTTAACCAAGTCACAAAACCCTTTTCAGCATTCACTTTCAAGTACTTGTTATAATAAGGCCTCATTCTCAGGTGGCCTATAAATTCATCTATACACTAGTACATAACATTATCTTCTATGAAATGAAATAGGAAGAATGTTTAAGGATTTTACAAAGACTCTAAATGAGAAAGTTTGTTCTAAAGATGCTGCATTTTCTTTGTTCTTTCTTTCTCCTTTTTTCCCCATGTGGGGGTGTAATAGCTTGAACCAACGACTCAGTGGCTGGATAGTCTGTTGGTCCAAGAGCATAGTATTTGTTTTTATTTTAGCCCAAAGACTAGCCCTTTAAAGTTCGCTGTGCTCACTTGAGCTTGAAAAGGGAAGATGCTTGATGTTATAGTAGACTTGCCTTAGAATACTCAGCAAACCAAGGTCGGGACTTGCTTCTGGTGTATCAATTGTCTCTAGTGCCTTCTTGCATGTATCTAATGGTCACATGTTTGAAAGGCGGAACGAAAAGAAAGAATGCAAGATAGCTGGCACTCAAGCTTGTTGTCCACATTGATGCTTGATTACTGTGATTTGATGAATCTCTTTAGTAAGGTGGGATGGTTTAATCATTAGTGGTGACATTTTATGACCATCACAGGATCAGTTGCCACATGACTTGGTGCGAGTAGATTTGTTATTCCAGAAGGCAGTGGAAGCTGGAATCAAGATAGAGGTAAACATTTTGAATATCTTGGTATCCTTAGCTTTTAGTTTTACTTTGATGCATTGAAATAGCAGCTGGCAGGGGAACTCTTTGCTTTAGTGTATCTCTTATGATTGCCCTTTTTCTTGCGCGGGGATTGGAGCTTGGGGGGGGGGGAGGAGATTAAATATAGACAAAACAGCACATTACATGTATGTTGTGTTTCAGGGTATTCCTTTATCATTTCATCTGACATCTGCTTCTTATGTTCTGCAAATAGCCTAGCCATTCTGGGATTGTGTCCACCGTCAAACAAAGGTAATAAGGTATTAGGATTTTTTTTTTTTAAAAAATTGCCTATCCCTCTGTCACGTGAGTTGTCACCTAGAGTCTAATGTCTCCAATTTTAAGTGTTTAAGCCAAAGTTTTAAGCCTTAAGGGAACTAAATATCTGTATTGAGTTCAAAAGTTTTAAATTTTATTAAAAAAAATGAAAAGTTCTATACCCTTAGAATTCTTTTAAAGGACAAGGTAAGGATGGGCCCAATCAATAAGAATTCTATTCCTTCGTATCATGCTTTGAACTTCAGGGCATGCCAGATGTGCTAAGTTTGCAAAATGATGTAATGAGAGTATCAGTATGCCCTGTGTGATGTGTTCAGTAAAGTCTAATATTTCTGTTGGACCTGTACAACATCGTCCCTGTTTTGGATGATGATTTTTTGAGGAACTCAATATAAGTGTATATAACTATAGAAGTATGGAGATCATGCTTGGGAGTTGGGAGCCAGTCTGACCACCCACTGTATGTGAATTCTTCAAGAGATGCTTACACAAAGTCATGCATGCACATGCTTATAGCTGTGTGATTACAAACTCATGGGTGAATTGAGTGCATCGGCAGAATCTTTATGAAGAAAGACGCATTAGATAATTACCTTGCTTGATAGATAGTTATTAATTAACCATTTCACTAAAAAAAATGCTTTTTACTGTGTACTCTGAACCTGGGATGTGCGTGGGTGCAAGCTCTGTTCACAAAGTATCTTATCTTCCACGGCTTCCTATGTGTCAATTATATGTGTGGTGTATTCAACTTTTAATATGACAGACTGTAATTATAATCATGCACTGTCTGCTTCTGTTTCATATCCTCTGTTCTGATACTTGGTGCGGTGGCATTTTATCGTTTGAAATGAGGAGCTGGACGCGGCCTGTTTCAGCTAACTTCCTTCTTGTGTCCTATCACAAACTGTAGATATCCTGTTCGCCGTAATGTGATCAACATTTTTTCTTGCAGTGCAGATCCTTTAGTCGAGAAGAAGTCTGTCTCCTTATCTTGTCGGGAGATTATATAGCAATTGCTCTGGTTGATCAGTATAAATTAAGGTGAGATGGACTAACTAATCATTTCTCATAAGGGTGATGGTTTTGTCAACTCCGTTATTATAGTGTTGTGTATTTTCCTCAGTTTTGGATTTTGCCTCACATTGTTGGACTAATGCATATCTCTCATCTTGAATGGGATCCTTAGAATATGATTTTTACTGCATGTTGTAATTATCCTAGCTGACTTACGTTAAGGAAGTGTTGATAAATTGTTTGTGCATGTCCTCCTTTGACTATGTCGTATCATCCATGATTTAACATTTCACCATTTTTATTGTATATGTGATATCATATATTGGCAGTCAGTCATGGCTGGAGGATGCTTGTGTCTCTGATCTTTATGGAATCAATCTGGGCTACACAGGTGAGAACTCGTATCATCGCTTCTGTCTCTGATTTGTGCCAAGATCCACCTGTAGACTGTTCTTGAATGCAATCAATGCCAAGTTCGTTCATATTTGAGCTGTCCATCTGATCTGAGTGCTTGCTTTTCTGTGCTTTACTCATGTATAAAGCAAATCTTTAAAGAACTGTAACCAAATGATATGTGATTCGTTTTCCCCATCTTTGGTTTCATTTTCAAGGAATACAGAATCAATTTTAATTTTGGAGTATAGGGTTATCCATTGTTTCAGAACGCCCCTTGATCAGCAATACTGTTACTCAACTTCGATGTAGACCTTTAAAGAATCTGTATTCAAATATATGTGTAGTCAAGTCTCAAATGTTAAGACCATTATCCTGTATAACTTTTACATGAAGGTCAGAACAACCAATTTTTATCTTCTATCTAGTGATCGTCCTTAGATTAACAATTAATAATTCCAAAATCCGAAGTTTTGTCGAAAACAATCACTCCCCTCTGATTGTGCAGTTATGTACAAATTAAAAACCTTGATAATTTGTTAACTCTAAGTGAGCATCATTTGAACAACTTCAACTGTTCCAGATTATCTATCATCTTCAAAGCAAACGTGTTTGGAACAGTGTAAGGGAGGAAGGGATAGCGTTGGGTTTGGCGGTTGATTTACGTAGTCCAAATCTTACTATTTCCCTATCTGATCATTACAATGTGCCTGTCACGACACCTGCTGCCCATTGTATGCTGCATGCTTGTGGAAGCATAAGTCATCCAATTGTAGCCCTAGACGAGAGAGACACATTTCTGGAATTCTTTGCATTCTGTGTTCCCTCTGCTATTTTGCTTCTATTAAGTCCCTTGGGAAATTCCTTCCATTTTCCTTTGTTCTGTTTTTTTTTTGGGGGGGGGGGGGTGTGTTGGAGAAGTATTCTAGTTTGGTCTTTTTTTTTTATCTTGTGAACTTCAACGACAATCATTTTACCTCTTACCATTCAAATAGGCTTGAAAACGCTAACATAAATTGCCTCTGGAAATGAAGAGGAAGATTGCTGTTCATAGCAGCTCTATTGTCATTGATGAAATGCAGGAAATTTCCCAGCTCACTGAGTAAACATCAGAAAGAAGACATGACATGGAGAAAATTATTCACGCATGAGAGAGAGAGAGAGAGAGAGTACATCAGAGGCCCATAGGACCCTAAATACACATCTTTCAAGCAGACCCCCACCCCCAATTCCCTGAAAGGAAAAGGGGGAAAATATGGGGAAGTGAACGTGGCAATTTGCCATGCCATTTAGCCGAAATAATTTGTTTGCAATTTAGGCAATCACGTATTTTGGGTTTTCTGCTCTTATAAGAGACCTTTTTCTTCTTAGAAAGGGATTGGCGAGACCCAATGAACCTATAGTTAAGCATTCATTAGCCAATAAATGTCATCTGTTTTGCAAAGCCTTAGATTGCTTGCTTCATCAACACATCTGACTAAGCCTTTGTAGTGATATATATATATATATATATATATATATATATATATATATATATATATATACACACACACACACACACAAAAATTATATATATATATATATATGAATTACTGTTTCATCTTTGAATGCTTCATGGTCACTGTTTTTCCTCTTTGAATGCTTCGCAAACGCTGTCTTCTATAAAACTTTTTCACCAAACCTTTTTTCGTGGGTCTCTTGGAATCAACCTCTCTACGGGTAGGAATACCGGTAGGGGTAAGGTTGCCTACAGCTGGATCTCCCCAGACCCCGCGGCAGCGGGACCCACACTGGGAGGTATTGTTGTTGTTGTATATATATGAATTACTGCTACTCTTAGGTGCTCATTATCTGATATCCTGGGCAGGTCACTATGTTGTAATATGTGGGTATGACAATGACACAGACGAGTTCGAAATAAGAGATCCCGCCAGCTCAAGGTGTTGCATCATCTTGTCTTTATTGAGCACCTTCCGTTTTACATTCCATTCCATCTGGTGCACCTGCTCTGAGGATCGATATGCAGAATTTGTTTGTCCATTTATGCCTAACAAATAGCATTGAGAGGGTCAAGCTTTCTGCTTGCAGATTTCCTGGCCATGAAAACATTAGAATATAGATTATCTTTTCGCGTATGTCTCCATATCTTTTGAAATTTTGCTGATGAGCTGTCATTTAATGGCTATAAGATTGATTTGGATACTTGTGCAGGAAGTTTATGAGAGTTTCTTCAAAGTGCCTGGATGATGCCCGCAAATCTTTTGGTACTGATGAGGATCTTCTATTGGTAACTTCTTCAATTCCATCCTGCCAAACATAAAGCTGCTTTTAGCTTATCAGTCACCATTATTCTTCCCTGTTAAGTTCCAGGACATTGAGTTGGATTTGCATTTAGTTCCTAGCAGCCATGGATAATATTAAACCACCGTTTTCTTATTCATAACAAGTTAACAACCCAAAAAAAAAAAACATGGATCCTGTCTGAGCATGATTTTTTTACTCTTGTGTAACTCCCTTTCAAAAAATGATTTTGTGGTCTCTCCGTGTCTGGGATGAGGCTGCATTCATATGATAGGTTTCCTCATGTGTTGCTTTGGTGCGATTCACATTGTAGATGTTTTTGTGTTTTCCCTCTCTAAATGGCTTACTAGCTTGTGTTTACTTGTATCAATCATTGGTGCAGATTTCACTTGAACAGAGATATAATAAAGAGCCACTCTCCCTGCAGCCATTAAATCATGTTTGACACAGATTCTGATCATTTTGGTGGGTTAAAACTTGTGTAGAACCCACAAAAAATATGCCTGTAAAGTTTGTGTATCATTTACTGTATAACTCCGCTGGCCCCTGAAAACCTTAAATTGGTTTTGTGAAATTGTTGCATGTAAATGTATATGATATGTAAATCTCTGCAAATGTGCAATAAATTGGGCCGAATGTGTGTTTCCATTCTACACATTGTTTCCCTCTGATTGTGTCGAGTTTCTATGGCCGGACGGATTTTTGTGCCTTATTCTTCCAAAGGTATTGGAGAGTAGTGAGTGGACTGTAGAGATCTTCTTCTTTCAAGATCATTCTCTTTCAGGATATCAGAGATTTTGCCTGGAAATCTTATACGCTAGTTCAATGATGGTGTTCTTAAATTAGTCAATAGCAGTGAGGTGTTTTCTTGGTCCTGTGTTACAAGGGGCGCAATATATAGAGTAGCACATGATCTCGCCCATCTTCACCCTCACTTCATCAGGGAGCGAGTGTGGGATCATGAGCATTCAGAATCTATTGTGAATGTAGCTGAGATGTACATGTTTGCTTTCTTATCTAATGAATGAAACCCTCTTTGCTTTGATCAAAAAAATAAATAAAATTGATGATGGTGAGCTTTCAGTCAGCCATGGGGAAATCTAATTGTATTGTGTTAGTCATGCCGCTGAAATGATCCCCGTACCCCTTGCATCGTTTCCTTTGGTAATCTTCTAAATTATGCGGTTGAACTCAATCTCCAATGCGTTTATAGAAGTAATTTCTCTAACTATAATTTCTCCATAAGAAGATCGGAAAATCTCATAACGACACACAAAACAGTTCTTGTTATGGGATATTGGACGTGCGGGCTACCAAGGCTCAAAATCAAGCATGTAAACAAATTTTGGTCATAAAGGCCATTAGCCTAAGTAAGAGAAGGAAGAGCGAATAATACACTATGGATTGTATTTAATTAACCAAAATAAAGAGAGAGCAAACAAAATCACATGTGCACAAATTAGAGTAGATTCCTAGTTTGCAAAAATTCTTAATATTTCTATTTTATAAGCAGCAAATAAAAGGCATGTTCTTTTCAACTTATAAGAAATACTTATCAGTATTTCTTACTAAAACATGTTGAATCAAGTTGAAACATGCTGAATCATACTGAAACATGATGAAGCAGGCTAAATGGTTGAAGAAAATATAGCTACATATTTTCAATGAGTACTCAACAGAGCTAAATGATATTAAATTGTGATAAATTTTAGTGAAAGTTGTTGAATGTTGATAATAAGTTATTATGATAAGTCCAAAAAAAAAACCCAAAAATAGTATATTTAATTAAGGCAATTCACGGTCTACAATGAGCTAGTATGACTTTTTCGTTGTTTCACACCCAAAATACTTTCGAAGCTCCTAAGCCGATAAGTTAGAAAACATATATAGCTTAAAATTTTGACTTTATTAGAACTTAGTCCACTTCTTAAAATGTCATTATTTCTCGGAATTTTAATGCGAGGCATGTTATGAAGATGCGTTAAGACAACGTGCTTTCTAGGGTCAAATTGAAGGGGATCTTTGTCGGCCAATTAATAATAACCCTAATATGACAATTTTGAACAAATGAAACCCTAATATGTGGAAACCTGTAAAGACTTTCCAAGTGCAAGCCGTAATTAACGAAAAAAGAATACGAAAATGATGGGTGTAGCCTGCATTAGTGAGACATTTATTCCACATTTCCTCAAGAGATAAATTAAGGTCCTCTTCTATTTCGCGTTTTTTAAGATTTAGTTAAAAGTTTACATCTTCTTACAACTTCTTACATCTCCTGAAATCTTCTTACATCTTTTTACATCTCCTTACATCTTGTTACATCTCCTTACGTCTTCATACATCTTCTTACATCTCCTTACGTCTTCATACATCTTTTTACATCTCATAGATTTTCTATAGCATTCATTTATTTTAGTTACAAAAATATGTATATTTTTTAATGACACTGCCAATATACAAAATTTATAAATATCTTATGAACAAGACAATATAAACATAAAAACATAATATAACACCGTAAATTATATTTGAGTTTCGACATGAAATATATATTATTATAGATGACCATACATTTATTTATATTATTATTTACTGAAAATAGGAATTTATTTAAATAGTTGTATTCAATTTTGTCAAAAAAAATATTTTTTTTGTTATACTTTGCTTATTCGATCAAACTAATGTTCATATAAAAAATACCTCAAGTGGACGAAATTTTATTCACCAAATTTATGGGGATTATTATATTTTATTGTTGTGTAATTAACTTAATTAATTATTTATTTTCAATAAGTATATTATTTTCATATTATTATTTTCATCCAAAACGTTCATTGTAAAATAAATTATACTATACAACTCATTAACAGTTCAACAACTCCTTATATCTATCTTTACAACTCCTTATAGCTTCTTACAGCTCCTTACATCTCCTTATATCTATCTATTTATCTAAAACGTGAAATAGAATAAACCCTAAATGAACTGATCAATAGAGAAATTAAAATGCAGATATTTTACTGACATTGACAGCTTCTGATCTCCCCACTATATATTCTTCCATCCTGCAGTTCTGTGCTAAGTCCAGAAGACAAGAACCGGATTAAGATAATGCGGTGCCACTAACTTATGTTTAACACTAATTGGTTATTTGATTAGCGGCGGTGGTTTGTCGGGTTTGTCAGCTATGTGGAGACTTTTTTATGTAACTTCACTCTATTAAGTTAAGTCATCATATGATATCAAATTATTCAAACACTAACCTGACTTGTTAACTTACATGACTGTCAGCATGTTTAAATTTATTAATAGATCGGTCATTTTCTAGATCTAACTTCACCCGACCCATTTACCTACCAAGAAAAAAGTAACATTTAGCTAGGATAGATCGGGGAGGAGCCAGCAGTACAATCCCTCGTCTCCTAATCCTAGCTAGGTAATAGTCCACTCTGCCGTGACTAGAGGACAGAGCACACATGATGATAGAAAGAGGGAGACAATACAGCTTTATGGTGTGGATGTACACAACATGGTGTTGGTAAAAGGTTGAGACATGCTTGCATGGTTTCATGCTCTCTCTCATCATATTTTATCCTCATATTCTTCCAACTTACTCTGCTTTTTTGCTGCCTACATCCCCCTATCTTTATATATACTCATATACGTGATCGCATCTCTAAGAGAAGATTTGGTCTGTGGCCACATGCACCGTTCCATGTTCATATTCAACACCTAGTTAGATTAAGATAAATATAGAAAATTGTTTTGTTTGTGCTATCCATTATTTGAAATTAATCATTCTTATTGGGATAGTACATTACTAGTACAACTACAATAACTTGCAGTATAAGATTCTGTTGACATGGAGTTTGGGGAGATCCGATTATCCAAATGTCCTTATTCCTACTCACACCTTTAACGGTTGATGGTGATAGACTTATAAAAACATTTTCAAAAAACATTTTATTGAAATGAAAACATTTTGAAAATAAATTTAGTTAAGTGGAATCTTTTTTTGAGTTGAATATTTATCATAATTGTACTGAGTGTAGTAAGTTAATAATGGCTAATAATTGTAGTAAGTTAATCGCTAGTAGTCAATATTGTTATAAAATCACATACATTTTTTTCAACCTATTATAAACACTTGTCATCAATATTAAACATCATTTAATATCATTTAACATCCCAAATACTGTTCAAGATGTTCATCATCATTCAGTGCCATTTGGGCTTATTTAGACCGCTCAAGATTATTCAACACGTACATATTATCATCGTATAGCTGTATTATGTTGGAAATTGGAATCAACCTCTTTGCGGGTATGGATACTTACAAAGGTAAAGTAACTTACATCTAAATCTCCCGAATCCCTACTCAAATGAGACTCACACTGTGAAGTTGTTGTTATTCTTGTTGTATATAACTATATATTCATAATAAACCAATCTAGAAATTCCATATTTAATACAAAAAACATGACAATTAATTTTTAAGAAACAAAGTCAACCATATACTTGAAGAATTAAAGATACAAAAATCCCCTTTTTTACGGCATTAACATTTAACAAAAGAGTGATGATATATGTCTTGCGGTAAGACACTTTTAAATGTCTTGTCTCATCCGAAATTAATATATTTTATCATTTAAAATCACCAATTCTTAATGATTATGCTTAATTATAAATTTGCTAAGCTTAAATACTTGTCGTCTATGCCGATAAAATATTAAATAAGACCATAATCGGATCAACCCTATCTGCAAGGGCATTTGATACACATATTTTAGAAAGCTGGTAGATTATGGATAAAAAAGATGATTTTAAACATTTTATAACTTGTGGTGTGCTTCTTCTACTATTCAATTATGCCATTTTTGTCAATTTAAACATATAATAATATAATTTTTAAACAAAAACAAGACACTCAGAAAGTGTCTTATGACAAAACACTTATCATTTTGCTTAACAAAATCGGTGAAGGATGTCATCTCATGCATTTGAGTTGGGTCCCATCAAAATTGATGCATGCAAGAGGGCGAACCAAAATTCAAAAGAGAGAATAATGAAATGTTGTCTAGTTTCATATGTGCAAACTAAAGTTAGGTGGGTACAATCTACAATCCGAGTTGGTTAAATCTTCAACCGTAACACAGTCTATTGCTTGCTTTGGGTCCACAAAACCAAAATGTAAACCTAGGAAAACAGGGGAGAGTATAGATATTTACAGTCACCATCAATGTACTGACTAAAGTGGAGAGTTGGTTTGTGTTGGTGTATATGATATGCTGCTACCTACCTCACATGTGTATGTTTCCAATTGAATTACAATATTTTAATTCATCCAAATGTCAAACCATATTTATTTAATGTATTGAAGGGGATTCACCTTTTGAAATCACGGCTATATAAATTTTATTTATGAAATAATCTAACTAATAAAAAATGTCATATGACTCTAGGGTTGTTTTTTCTCCGACCACTTCTTAAAGATAAATGTCACTCCTTCTCGCCTTTGTCCACTCTCTTCCGCTTTTTCCTGCTCCCTTTCACTTCTTGATGTTAATAATTCTATCTTTTTCACTCCATTCCATTATATCCCCCTTCTATTCCACGTCATCCCACTCCGTTCCAATCTTTTCCACTCTATTTCTTTTCTTTCCATCTTACACACCCAATTTACTCGAGAAAAAATAAGCCCTTAGTTTGTATAAAATATGCCGAAAAGAACAATGGAAGGTACCACATCCCAAGAAGGGGGGGAGATATGAGATTACAAGTTATAAACGTTGATTCACCATTTAAAAAAAAAAAAACAGCACATGTGTAGGATATATTAATATCCATCTTCTTGGTATGTATTTGGTTGATCATAATCTAAGACATAGATCCATTGACAATTATTTAATATGTGTCCTATAACTCATTGATTTAGGATTTCAATAGATTGATATATTCAGTTATATGTATATCCTTACACAAAAGCTATTAAAAAATACAACTACTACTATTACTTATTCTTTCAATGTAGATCTCACTTGCGACAAAGTTTAAGGAGATTTTGATGCAAGCAATATTATATATGCAAGTATCAATATCTACAAAGAGAGCAATTCCAAGAGATTGGCGCGTTAGGTGGGAGTGTTCACATAAATGTAAACTATAACTGATCAATTTGAGGGTCGAGGGCGGGTCACAAGAGTCATCAGGTAGGATTTTCTCGATCCTAATCCTATGTGACT
This sequence comes from Selenicereus undatus, assembly GCA_017589665.1. Lineage (NCBI taxonomy): Eukaryota > Viridiplantae > Streptophyta > Magnoliopsida > Caryophyllales > Cactaceae > Selenicereus > Selenicereus undatus. The sequence continues at coordinate 106,773,874 of JACYFF010031958.1, forward strand.
CCCATACTGGTTGACACATCCTTGACTCTAACCATGGGCGGAGCCATGTTAGGGCAAGGGGGGTCAATTGACCCCCCAACTTTTTGAAAAAAAAAAAATTTGGGGTATTTTTATGGGTAAGAAAAATAGATAAATATTAATTAATTTATAAGTACACATCATAGGAGTGCATAGCAAGGTGGTGGTTGCCCCTTACTTTGGATGGGAGGCCTTTGGTTCAACTTTTCATTCTCCGCCTTTTCTGTTTTTTTTTTTTTTTAAGTGCCCTTTAATTTTCCAATCTCGACCCCCTTGCTTAGAATCCTGACTCTGCCATTGACTCTAACCCTGGTCCTGTAGGTACCATCAGATCAGACCCAACTGTTAAACCCTCCTTGTATAAAAATGATATTTTTACTAATTTTTATTTTTATCATAAACTTCAACACTAAGCATCGCATTAAATGAAAGATCTAGTGATAAGAGAATATTTCAATGACAAATATCGTAATTACAAATATTCTAATACACAAATTTATCAGTTCATTAAACCAATTACTCCAAACATCAAAAAGAAAACGTAAAATGGTTGAGAGCCAATAAGATCTGGAGAGGTTGAATAAGAGGGTGGCTAAAACGATATGAGAAAATCTAAATCTAAAATACTTTGAACGAAGGAAACCCGAAGTCTTTTGTTTTAATTTTAAATTTTACTCTTTTTTAAGTGAGGGTCTACGAGTCGAGTTCAAAAATCAAAACCTCAACCCGGTTCCAACCCTCATTATCATCAGATACCCTCAATTTGACGGTCGGATCAAATGGAACCCTGATCTGTTGATCAGGTCTAATGCGAACAAAAAAAGTCATCAAAATATTTTCTAAAATTTGTTTGCATAAAAGCATTATGTTAGTTCATACCATCCCCGTTAAAATGCTAGTAGATGTACAAAGAACTTCATAATGCTACTACAGTCATAGCAAAAATTTCAAATGAAGCTCATATGAAATTGAATCATAATCTCATTTATGTTGTGTCTAATTGATTCAAAGTCAAATTCAAATATATACCCAAGAGTCTTATCTATATAGGAGATGAAAATCAAATATAATAGTTCTATTACATCTAAATTATAGAGAATCTAGCTTTATTAAATTGCATATTTACAAAATCATTTGTTAGAGGATAAACCTATTCCTGGGCCTTTATCCATCAGCTTATGCTTTTGGTTGGGATGGTTCTTGAACATAGTATCAGAGCCTTTCTGAGCGCGATGTCTCAAGTTCGAATCTCAACAGCCCCCATATTGATTTATTGCACAAGGTAGGGAAAGCCTTTACAGCATCCACACTTTCAGCTTAAATTTTTGGTTGGGATAGTTCTTGAACACTATTAAATACCTACTACTTTATAAAGATAAAATACGTGATAACTTATATAATCGTTTTACTTTAATTCACTATGTTTTCGATTGATGTCAAATTAAGAAATGTCTTAAGGATTAACTATTAGAGACAAGGACTAAAAGTAAAAGGTATAAAAAAGAGCTCTTTATTGGGATCTGGATTTGATCTTCATTGACGAATTTGTGACAAGAAATGCCCAACAAATCGAAGTGTGCTCCCAATCTTGCCAATGATTTTAATTCCCTCCAGGAGAAGAAATAAGTCGAGCATCAAAAGCAAAAGCAAAAGTAAAAAAAAAGAAAAAGAGGAAAAAAAGAAAGAGGGACTGGTAAATGAAAATCTAGCCGTTGATTACCAGATTGGGGGTTGACAAAACCCTTCAAAATTTCGAATGACGTGGAGGTGTCTGTGTAAGTGGTAGCCAGTGATGTTTTGAAAACGACGGTTAGAAATTTGGGGGTGTCTTCTGCTTTCGGCGGGAATTTTAATCCCTACGTGTTATTAATTGCCTTGTTTTTCAATCCTTCTTGCGGAAACATGAAGCAAAGCCTTTCTATAGTTTTTATGGATGGACAAGAATTTATTGATCAATTGGCCACATGGAATTTATAAGAATATTGGATGGACACAAATACACGGTAACACCCAGCCCCCCTCCCGGGTCGGGATAATTACTAAGAACAGTTTCAAGGATCGTTGACTGACCCATAAATCACCACACGTCTTTTCGGCATGCTTCGTTCTCACTCATACACTGCCTGATAGACCTTTCAAAATGTCACTCATCATAAGATTTTCCTATAGTAAGCACGCTCAATTGTGGAGTTCTTATAAGTGGGCTCCCCAAAAATAAAGATGCATCTTTCGTGAAATAAGTGTTCGTCTTCGCACAACTGTTGCTTTGCAATACAGTAACAAAAGACATCTACAGATCTGTTGCAATATCTTCAAGAGAATATATCATCTGATCTAGAGTAATCTTCCCGAATTAGATAGCATTCAATTCAAACACAACATACTGCATTTGAAGTGTTAAACTTAATTAAAGAGTCGTTTTGAAATATAATAGTATTTCATTCATTCAAAATCAAGTGAAGCGACTACATAAACATAAATAAAAATCACTGTGAATCGAAACTCTCGCAATTAGAGAGACTAAAACCTAAAAAGCTACAAATACTATTAAGAAAGAAAGATGAAAATAACTAGGAAGGCTATGATGGCCATCAACTGACCATCCCAACCCTCAAATGTACCAGATCTATGAAGAAAGGCAACGGAATAAGATGACACGTACCGGTAGTTACTGAGTATTGGGCATGAAAATTTAAAGCTTTTCTATACTTATTAATTATTTTTTTAGGATTAACGATTATATTACTAAGGCCCTGTTCTATTTGGCGTTTTTTAGGATTTAGCTAAGAGCTTACATATTTTTATAGCTTCTTACATCTTCTTACAGCTACTTACATCTCCTTACATCTTCTTACAGCTACTTACATCTCCTTACATCTCATAGATTTTTTGTAACATTCATTTATTTTAGTTACAAAAATATGTATATTTGGAACCCACACTGGGAGGTGGTTGTTGTACAGAAATATGTATATTTTTTAATGATACTACCAATATACAAAATTTATAAATATCTTATAAACACAACATTTATATAAACATAAAAACATAATATAACAACGTAAATTATATTTTAGTTTCAACATAAAATATATATTATCATAGATGAGCATACATTTATTTATATTAAACATTATTTACTTAAAATAGGCATTTATTTGAAGAGTTGTATTCAATTTTGTCAAATTTTTTTTTTGGTACTTTGCTTATTCGATCAAAATAATGTTCATATAAAAAATCACCTCAAGTAGACGAAATTTTATTCACCAAATTTATGGGGATTAATATATTTTATTGTTGTGTAATTAACTTAATTAATTATTTATTTTCAATAAGTATATTATTTTAATATTATTATTTTTCATCCAAAACGTTCACTGTAAAACAAATTATACTATACAACTCTTCTACAATTCAACAACTCCTTGTATCTATCCTTATAGCTCCTTACAGCTGCTTACAGCTCCTTGCAGTTTCTTACAACTTCTTACATCTTCTTACAACTCCTTACATCTCCTTACAGCTTCTTACAGCTCCTTACATCTCCTCATATCTATCTATCTATCTAAAACACGAAATAGAACATGCCCTAATAGAATAATTAAATATATACCTTGCGATAATTTTATCTTCGTCTATATGTGAATTAAGAAACTTTTTGGGAATCAACAAAGCTCATGTCATACTCCTAGGCGTATATACTCTCACAAATTATGTTAGTTTCGCTTATTAAAAATTGTCTATATAACAAATATACGCTATATATATATATATATATATATATATATATATATATATATATATAT
>JACYFF010031958.1:106777707-106822603 GCA_017589665.1 Selenicereus undatus
TATATATATATATATATATATATATATATATATATATATATATATATGAGGTAAGTAGGAGTATACACTATTAAATATATGATATATATTATTATTTGTTAAACATCCTTGTATAATTTGTATGTTTTAAGAATAGCATTCATTACTATTAACGATGTTGAAATGCGTGTTTACGAGTTGATTTGTATACATGATAAAATATTGACATCTAAAATCATAAGTAAATGATCATCAATTCATTCTTTGGTATTATATATGTATTGACTTACTTGCCAAACTTGTTCACTGGTTACTTCGATGTAGAGACATGCATGTTGCTATCATTTTACGTGAGCCATAATGTCACACATTTTTTTAAAAGTTAAATCACACAAGTGCATTGCCTATATATACTATTCTAAGAGTATAATCATTATGCTCAAGTGAAGTTGCATATACCTTTGACATTATTTTTAAAACAATTACTCAAATCCACATAATTGTGGCGAGGAAATGGTAAATGTTAAAAAACTTGTGTCATTTCATTATTGATAAAAATTCAAATTTTAAATAATTTGATGAAAATTTCCCTATCACCTTCAAAGGGAAAAAAAAGAAAAGGAAAAAGCCATTATTCGTGCCATATTGAATAATAATGTATATCGTACAGCAGGTAAAGGGCCCAACACAGCACGTCCGTTTGCTTTTCTTTTATGTCCAAATCAATGTTGTTCTTCCCCGTATGATATATATATATATATTTTTTTTCTTTCATGTACCATTTAATATTTATTTATAGCAAGTGGGGCTAGGGAACAATAATGGTGCTGAAAAAAAAGTGGAAAAATTAAAAATTTTAACGCAGGAGACTATCAAGCCGTATATACAAGTTTCTTTTCAAACTATATACGTACAAAATTTTATAATGACAGATTAATAATAATTTGATTTTAGTTAAATGACCGATCATAAACACACATAAAAGAAAAATACATTATATAAGTCTGATTACTTTTATAAAGTGTTACAAATTGTAATTTTTATACTTGTAAATTTGGTATTCATTGACCTGTTGATTTATTATTGAATTAAATCAAAGCATCCATTAAGTAGATGTATAATTGAAACATTGAAGACACATATTTCTACTCAAGAAGTTAACTCAATTAAATCATTGCACACTAAAAGTAATTTAATGTATTTTGGATTTTTGATTCAATTATTCTCTCTTTCATTTTATTTTAATTATTCGGTTAACTTTTGTAGCTCGTTGGATAAAAAATTATTCCATTCGAGTAATGGAATATTAAAGTATTTTTTTACAAACAAAAATCAAAAAAACATGAAGTACGTCGTGGGCTCCATAATGATGTAATGGGCATATTTTGCAGCCGTCGGATCTGGAGGTGGGGATTGCGGCAACGGCTTACATGTCAACAAAGAAGATTCAAGATTCCCCGGACCCGGCGGGCCCCGGGCGTACGAAACATCGCGGTCGTTGACCCGGGCAATTCACGGGTCGCTTCACGGGCCACGACAGCCTTATTGCCTTGTTTTAGGAAATCAATTAGCAATTTTACTCGGCGTGGGTTACCCTATCACCGTGCTTGAATAGATGGCTCATGCGTTTATTCCCGGCCTCGGGTGCCAATAAGCTGAGTTGATGGGTCAAATACGCTGATAATTTGGGTAAATTTCCATAGATAATGACTTTGTTTTGTTTTGGGTTTAAAAATTTTGATGGGACCCAAATGCTTGGCAAAACAGAATTGTGAGATTTATTTCCCCTTTTTAGGCATAGAGTAGATTACACTATCTATTGAATGACTAGATTGATCTCATGTCCATTACTTGTCCATTATAATTTTATTGAGTTGATTGTATGTATGATTCAAGGTTGTATGATTCAACCACTTATCTGCTACTTTTTTTTTTTTTCTCACATTGAACTAGGGCAATAGATTAGTCTTTCAATTTTTAATTAATGATCTTCGTCGCATAATAAATGAATATTTTTTAATATGTCTTCTGACTATTGATAACAGACTATATAAACATTACTAATAGAAGTAATTCTTAAAACAATTGTACAATGTAGAAGGTTTGTTATTTTCAATCTATCATAATTACTTATTATGAATGTTTAGAACTGACAACACATAATCATGTTTTCTATTTATAATTTTATTACCCATCAGCACTCATCAATAGCTGTTAGTAATAAGTGACCTTAAAAAGTGAAAAATCACATGCCCAACGTACACGTGGTTTCAAATTACCACCAAAATTTTTATGAAAGATATAATTTAGGGGCATATTTGCTTATTTATTGCGAATTGGTTGATTAAATTTGTAATTTTTATTTTAATAGTTGAAGCAGCAGGAACAATCCAAAAAAAAATAAATGCGTGCTCTCGAAATCAAATTATCGAATCACTCAGAAGTCACAACCTTCAAATTATGAACGAATTTAGTAAAAATGTAGAACATTCAATTAGAGAGTGAGGTTGCTCCAGTATGGTACTATGGTGTATGGACACATCTACAACTAATGTACTTTGGAGCATTCAATTGTAATGAACGATAATGATATAAAGGTCATTTCGACCATTGATTTGCTCATAAACACATACCTCGATCTACTCCTCTAATGTCTTTCTCTATTCCCTTGGTCCTTCCCTCACTCAAGAAGTTTAACCGGATCAATAGGCTATGATAACTCTAATTACTAATTAGCTACAAGCTGCCTGAGGTGGTTTTGTGACTTTGTGATAGTTAATGTAGCATGTATTGTATGGAAAAAAGAAAATGGTGGGAACTGCATGGGAAGTGAGAGTGTAGCTGTAAATTACCACGTCCATTGATTGCATCACTTTTACTTAATTATAAGATGATATGGGGTGTTTGACAAACATTTTTTTGAAGAGTTTTTTTAGTGAAAAAGAGCTTTTTTTATTTAAATTAGTTATTTGATCAAGTAAAAAAATTAATTCGGTCTAAAAAGCTAATTTGAACAGACTAATTTTATGAGTTTTTTCGAATAACTTTTTGAAAAATTAGTTTTTTGTCTCACAATTTTATCAGAAACAACTAGTTTTACCAAAAAGTTAATACAAATAACTAACTCAAACAATTAATAGCTAATACAAATAGCTAACAGCTGTTTGCCAAACAAGGCCTACATTAATAAGTATCTATTTTGTTCGTTGCATATTCATAGTCAATTGTACGAAATATGCGAAAATAAGTATAAATTTTATTTACATTGGTGAAACGTATTTTCAACCAATACAAACTTAACAATACTAGGTTCTAAAAGTAAAGTTTAAGAATAATATGATTCACTAGAGAAATAAGTGCTTTTGACAATGAATATAGGACGGAGGAATTCTTTTTTCTTTTTTTTTTTTAAAGAATCGGCACACAACTAGTTAATTCATGAGAAATGGGGCAATGCGTATGCCAGACTTTAGACTTAGAACTTAAGACTTTTGATGAAGAATTGAGAAGTTCTTAACCTAAAACGTCGTTGTATACTTGTATTCCTTTTTTTTTTTTAATTCTACCACTATGTGTTTTTTCTTTGTTTGGGGGGGGGGGGGGGGGGGTTCTACTATACCATTATGTTCCTTTTTTTTGGGTCCAAATGGCCATTCAGCAACCTGCCAACTTGTAACAACAGGCAACTTGTGATTTTAATTTCTTTATTTGTTTAAAAAAAGTCTAATAGTTAAACAAAGTCTTTTAAAATTCAAAAAAAGGAAAAAGTTATGGAAAAATAAAGTTATTAATATTTATAATATTTATCTTTTTTTTTGTCTGTATGAGTCACAAAGAGTATTACAATAACATTACACTACTATAGCAAATGGTAGAATCAAACTTGGTACTTAATATACACAAGACTTCATTCTTAACCACTTAGTTTGCGACCTCATTGTTGAAAACAAATATTTATCTTTTCATCTTACTACTACTACTACTACTACTACTACTACTACTACTAATAATAATAATAACAACAACAACAACAAGATATTCATATTATCTTAGCTAAAGTACAGTAATTTAATAAGATATTGCGCAAGCAGGACTTACACTAAAAGTTTGTCGTTGTTATTATTGTAAAGTACATTAATTTAATATGTCTAACAAGAGGAACTTGAAAGCAAGGCTGAAGGCCCATTGATGGGTTTAGTATGCTTTAGGCTGTGATTTGCATCTAGTACTACAGTTAATATAGTTTTCGCTTAAAAAGTTCCTATTACATATATTTTTTAAGTGAATATCATTGGGGCATGTTCTTTTCGTCCATAAATATTAGGGATGAACGAGATCGGGTATGCAGTTGGAATCTAATCCTAAAATTTGGATCCAATTTCGGATCCGGTTAGAACCAGGTCTTAAATTTTCGACCCGATCAAGATCGGATCCGATTCCGGGTACCCGGTTTCTAAATAATATATTTTTTGGTTTTCATTTCCCCTTAATAAAATATGGAGAGTGAAGGATTGAAAGAAGTTGATAACTCATATATGAAACCAAATTCCTAGAAACCAAATTATAAGGCTAAATTAAATACAAAAATAAGCACTAAAGAAGATTCATATACTTTAAAATAAACTTAGAGAATTTGAGACAATATTTTCTAGAAGCCCACAAATCAACATTATAAAACGAACAAGAGACGTAAAAATTATTTTAATTCACCTGAAATATAGAGAGAAAGGGAGGGAAATCATCAAAGTAACATAAAAACAACATGTGGTAAGCAACAAAGCTCATAAGGAGAACTGGATAAGAGTTGAAGCTTGAAAAATAAATTTATGGCCGTCGAAATACATAAGGAGTAAGCCGGGGATAAATTAAAAGCTAAAAAAACAAAGAGCTAAATTGAGGTAGTTGAGAGTTAGATTTCAGCATAAAAGATACGTCACTTGAAGAATAAAGGGTTTAGTTTTTATATATTTTTAGCAAAATTCTTTAAATTTTGACCGGGGTATCGGGTCCAAATTTTCAGGACTCGGTTCTGCACCCGGTTATAACCAGGTCCTAATTTTAGAATCGGTCCCAAAACCCGTCTAATCGGGTCTGAATCCGTACATGTCGGGTCCCAATTGGTTATGGGTCCGAAATCGAGTACTCAATTTTTTGCTCATCCATAGCACATATGAGTCAATAAATGAGTGAAATTGGTAAAGACTGGTAGAACTGTATCAGACTTAAAAGGTTTTTTTTTTTTGTGATGGAATGATTGATAGAAATTGGTTAGGGTTGTGAAAAATCAGAAGAAGTTGGAATGAGTTGAAAGATATTATTAGTAAGAAATATATATGAGTGGCGAAAATTTTGAAGGAGATTGGATAGACTTCGAAATAAATAGAATTTTTAAGAGTTGGTAGAAATTGGTTCAAATTGATAGAAATTAGTAAAAGTAGATTTACAAACAAAAAGAACAGACCTTTAATGTTGTGTTTTGAATTGTTTTAGAAGAGAGAGAATAGTTTAAGTAGTAATAATAATAAAAAAGGGACTTTGTTTTGAAACTTCTATTAAAAAAGAAGAGCAAAAATTATGGGACAAAGGAGTATAAAAAGAATTTCTAATTCTAAACTACTTATATTTTGTTCGACAAAATTAACTGTTTAAATAGCGGATAATAGTTCAGGTAGCGGATATCATTTCTAATTTAGCTATTAGCGGATAGCTATTTAGATGAGCAGTTGAAATAAATGTGTTCGGTAAATTTAGCTGTTGGGTTAGCTGATTAATGAAAATTATCGTAAAAGGATATAGATAATTTTAAAATATAAAATTTTCAAATGATATTTTTTGGCCAACAAATATGAAACAGTACTTCTAAATGCCAAAAACTAATACTGTTATCTTTTTAGAAACACTGCCTAAAACACTAAATGTTGCTCGAAATACTATTGCTGAATACGACTTTAAAATTTATTTTTTAATTATTAGTTAGACTAGGCAGACAAAGACACAATAATAATAATGAAATCTACATCTATCAATGTAAATCAACTTTGCACGCAATTCTCCTTGGAAAACCGTAGCATCCCTCTAATTACAAACTATAGCACCAATTAAGGTTGAGCAAGATCGACTACCCGATCAATATTAAGGTTGAGCAAGATCGAGTACCGATCAATTTTCATGGAACCGGTCCGGGTCTCGGTTGGACCGGACCCAGAAATCTGAGAACTAGTCCCTGTCTCGGTTGGGATTTATAGACATGGTCTCAGAACCAGTTGGAACCAGGTACCCCGATATCCTTTTTTCGCATTTTTAATTTAATTTTAATCATTTTTTTAAATTAAAAACCAAGCCATTAAATCATGATCAGCTAATAACAGGTATAAAAATACAAAATTAGAAATGAGGATTAGCAATTCTGGTTGTCGCCGGTGTTATGGTGCCACAGATCGAGAGAGGAGAATAAACCAGAAGATAGATATGCAGTTTGAAAGTAATACACATAACATTACTCACGTTGGCCGTCGCTCGAAAAGTGTGGTTGAGATTTGAGATGCCAGTCACGGGTGATGTCAGTCACGGGTCATTGAGGAGAATAATCAATGTCGCCGACTCGCCGTAGCCAAGGAGGAACGCCATATATAATAGTTGCCGTCGCCAGGTACTTGGGGGGAGAGAGAGAGCGGTGGCTCAGCGGCCTGGGCCTAAGTCGAGGAGAGAGAGAGCGTGGTGGCTGCATGAGCCGAGGAATCAGGGAGAGAGAGAGAGGGAGAGTAGCGCAAATAGCCCCGAGGAGAAACTCTAGGGTTTGGGAAGTACTAAGGCCCTGTTCTATTTCGCGTTTTTTAGGATTTAGCTAAGAGTTTACATCTTCTTACAGTTTCTTACATCTCTTTACATATTCTTACATCTTCTTACATTTCTTCGTATCTTCTTACATCTTCTTCCATCTCCTTACATCTTCTTACATCTCCTTACATCTTCTTACATCTCCTTACATCTTCATTTTATTTATTTTGTATTTTTCATTTTTTCATTTTTTCATTTTTAATTGTCAATTTTGAATTTTAAATTTTGAATTTTTTTGTTCTTTATTTTTTAGTTTTTATTTTTTATTTTTTTACTTTTTTTATTTATTTTTATTTTTTTAATTTTTAATTTTTAATTTTTAATTTTTTAATTTTTTAAATCTTTTAATTTTTTTAAATTTTTAAATTTTTATTTTGTAATTTTGTAATTTTGTAATTTTTAAATTTTAAATTTTAAATTTTTTTGTTTATTCTTTAATTTTTAATTTTTAATTTTTAATTTTTTAATTTTTAATTTTTTAGTTTTTATTTTTTTTTAGTTTTTTATTTTTTATTTTTTATTTTTTAATTTTGTATTTTTGAATTTTTATTTTTGAATTTTTGAATTTTAATTTTTAATTTTATGTTTATTTTTAATTTTTAATTTTAAAATTTTCAAAATTTTTAGTTTTATTTTTATTTTCATTTTTTTATTAAAAAATTAAAATTAAAATTTAATATTAAAAATTTTAAAATTTAAAAATTAAAAATTAAAAACTTATGAATTAAAAAAAAATAATTAAAAAAAGAAATAAAATTCAAAATTCAAAATTACAAAATTATAAAATAGAAAATAGAAAATTAAAAAATAACAAAAATAAAAATAAAAACTTAAAAATTAAAAATTAAAAAATAAAAAATAAAAAATAATAATTAAAAATAAAAAAAAAATAAAAATAAAGAAATAAAGAAATGAAAAATAAAACAATAAAATAACAAAAATTACAAAATTACAAAAAATACAAGAAATAAAAAAAATAAAAAATAAAAAAAAAAATGAAAATAATAATAATAATAATAATAATAATAATAATAATAATAAAAAATACAAAATACAACTTCTTAAGTATATTATTTTAATATTATTATTTTTTATCTAAAACAAATTATAGTATACAACTCTTTTACAATTCAACAACTTCTTATATCTATTATTACAGCTCCTTACAGCTTCTTACAACTCCTTACATCTTCTTACATCTTCTTACAGCTCCTTACAGCTCCTTACAGCTTCTTACATCTTCTTGCAGCTTCTTACATCTCCTTACAGCTCATTGCAGCTCCTCACAGTTCCTTACATCTCTTTACATCTCCTTGTATCTATCTATCTATCTAAAATGCGAAATAGAACAGACCCTAAGTCGCATAAGTTTATATATTTCAATTTTTTTTAAAATTTCAGCAATTGAACCGGATAACCTAGTACGGTGACTGGTTCCAGTTCAAAACTTTCAGGACCCAAACCTGACATCGGTTACAATCGGATCCTGAATTTTGCAATCGATTCCGATCCCAGCTGATGCGACTCCAAGTCCAAACCAGATCCGGATACGGGTATCCTAATTTTTGGTCAGCCCTAGCACTAATGTAGGTTAGGAAGGGACGCAATGTACCACAGCCTAAAAAAATGAAATGAAAATTATTCCTTGTCTCTAGCTTGATCTATTCCATACCATGTTTAAAATGGTCAATCATTTGCAGCCTACGATGCAATTAGAGTAACTATGATTGTTATTCCGATCAAAAAATAAAAAAAGAACATGATCGTTATTTTTTTTTTTTGATAGAAAGGGGAAGTTACATTAAAACATGATTGTTATTTGAGCCCCCACCATAATCACCGGCGACACAGTGAGTAAACAATCGTCTTCTGCGTAAAAAATCTCAGATCTGTTTTTCTGTGAGAGAGAGAGAGAGAGAGAGAGTACGCGCAGGTGGCTGGTGTGTCTCAACACTAAAGGACAAAGGCATTCAACTACTAGGCGCCCTCTTTCTCTCCTTGTCCATTTTCTTTTTTCATTTTTAATTTTTGAATTGTCTTCTACAAATACCCATTCCCGGAAACCTTAATTTAAACCACCTTGTCTTCCATATTCTCTCTCCCTCCCCCCCTGTCTCTCTCTCTCTCTGCCCTGTCGCTCTCTCCCTTCCTTCTCTCTCGTTCGAGGTGTGAAAGCTCAGAAGTTATGGCGGAAACTGTTGAAGGAGATCACAACGCGTCGTTTTGGCTCCCAACCCACTTCCTTACCGACGAAGACTTCCTTCCCGGCGACGACCCGACCCTCAAGAAGGAGCCTATGAAGACCTTTGATCTCTTCTCCAACGGATTCGACCCGTTTGGGCCACCCTCTGCGCTTGACTCGCCTGTGAGTTCGTCCGAGACTGAGCCTGAAAGAGACGACCACGAGGAGCTCTTGGCTGAGTTGACTCGCCAGCTCGCTCAGTCTACCCTCCATGAGAGTCGCTACAGGTCCAACCCCACCCACAACACCACTACTGAGGTAACTCTTTCTCTACCTCTCCAATCATTTCAACGCGGAAACGAAAACTTTTCCAGAAAAATTGCAGATCTGACCCTCGTTGTTCTGTTTGTGGGTGTTCGATTTGAGCAGAAACCATGGCTTTTTTCTACTTCTCCTCAATCGACCCTAACCGGGTTCGGGCCGTGGTCGAACCGGAGCGGGCTGTCCAGCAACGGAAGCCCGAACGGCCCGTCTCAGGCTCCGTCGCCGCCGCTGACGCCACCGGGGACGAAGAGCGACGCCGCTTGGGAGCTCTTGTATGAGGCAGCTGGGCAAGTTGCTAGGCTCAAGATGAACGCCATGGCCGCGGCTGAAATGAACCACAACCAGCAAACCAGGGGGCTTCTCGGAGGCCCTCGCAACCCTCCTATGGCGTCTAAATCTAACCACCCCAACGGCTTCTACGATTTTGCCCACAACAATCAGGTAAAAATTTGAGCTGGGTTTGCGTTAATTTCATCTTTCAGGGTGTTAATTGTAGTTAACTCGTTAATTTATTGCTGATTTTGGGTTGGTTATTTCAGTTTCAGGCAGTGAAGAGACAGGGTAGCAGCACGATGTGGGGGAAAGGAAGGCAGGAAAGAGAAGAGTGGTACTGCGAGCACCACCACCCACGGCGGAGCTGCGGCGGCGGCGGAGCTCTAGGGCTTCCGCAGTCTGCATGGCCGCCCTTGAGTGGGGCTACACAGCCGCGCCACCATCACCACCACCACAACCACGGCCAGCAGCAGTGTGGTGGGGCAGCGCCGGCTGGGATGAGATCTGTTTTCCTCGGTGGATCCGGGTTGGGAACCGGGTCCGGATCCGGAATAAAGAAGTCCGCCGGCACGGGGGTGTTTCTGCCTCGGAGACCGGGCACTCAGCATCAGCCGGCGGAGCCTCGCAGAAAGGCAGCAGGTATAGAAACTCTCTCTCCTCCCTTGTGTCAGTTAGATTTGGTGCGTGCATCCATTTCTTGTGCCTGATTCGTTACTGGGTCTTTGTTTTTATCTGTTTCTGAGCTGTAAAGGCTCTCATGTGATGGGTTGTTTCATCATTTGGTTGTTTCTCTGAAACGTTCCCCCCAAAATCTCACTCCAAAATTTCTTCCAGATCTGCTATAATTACGGGTTATTTTGTCCTTTAAATTTCCTCTGTTTTTTCCAGGTGGTTCCCCTGTTCTTCTGCCAGCAAGAGTAGTTCAGGCTCTGAATCTGGACCTTCAGGAAATGAACAATGGTGTCAATCCCAGTTCACAGTCACGATTTGGTTGTGGACTTGTCACTGATCATGGTAATTTTCCCTAATAGCCGTCGTCCATACTGCAAATAACCATCTAATTGGTAATAAAATGAGGTTTCATATTAAAATTTCTGGCATCTGTGGTTCCAGATATGTTGATGGCAAGAAGAAACTCCCAGATGGTTCAGCAGAGAAGCTTGAGGAGGGATGGTCATGGAGGAGCAACAATGGTGGGTCATGAAGTGTGCCTGCCAAGCGACTGGACTTACTGACGGACACTTTCCTTCTCTGTTCCTAGGGTTGTTTTGTTGAGGGAGAGAAGAAAGCCTTTTCTCTTAGGTATAGAACATAGGTAGAAGAATATGGTCATTAGTATAGTAGTATATGTTTTTTCTTTTGTCATTAATTCAGATGAGTATCGATGAAAAAGAAAAAGAAAAAGAAATTTGTGGGAGACTGGGAGCTGGAGAAAATAAAGAAGGCCCATTTGTTTTCTTTTTAGGTTTTTTTTTTCTCTCGACATTTGTGAAAGGGGATGCGCAGCCTTTGGTGGGGCTCGAGCTCTGGCTTTTGAAAGGGACTTGAAATCAGAAATGGGAAGGAGTGTTAGGGTTTGTGATTTGTAATAAAAATGGGGGGTAATAGCGTAATAGTGTAGTTTAACTAGTTTAGGATGATGGATTTTGTAATATTTCCCCCTCTTTTATATTTTTTGGTCAATGGTGATGGAAATGTAATTGAAGGGGATTTGTGGGTGGTGGGTGGTTTTCTGTTGTTAGGGAAAGACAAATGCCCACAATGTAGTCCTTTTGGGTTTGTAATGTAGTATTGCACCCCGTGGTGGGGCCTCGCCTTTATAGGAAGGACTTAAATAATGATAGTAATATATTTGGATAAAGCTTGCTTGTTAACCCTTGACTTATTATTGAGATAACTGTGCTTTATGCTGGCGTTGTATGTTTTGCTCAAATGCTTACAAGTGACAATGAGGAGGTTATTTTGTGACTGGTGACTGATTATGTAAGAGATTTTACTTGAAATTTAGTATATTCTTTATATGATGGGTTGAATTTGGTTAAAATAGTGAGAATAAAATTTTTGTGTGGTATTCTGTCTCATAATTTTTGAAGTAACTAAAATTTATTACATTTTTTGATTGCATGCTAATTTAATTTTTTTTAAAACTATTTTGTAAATGTTTACTACGTTACAACTTCTCAATTATTTTCTTACAAATTTTGAACATTTTAAAAACATACTAATTTATTGGTATATTTTGAAAACCTAATAATTTTGAAACCGTAATAATTTCAAAAGTATGATAATCTACAAAATACCAGTATGGTAATTTTTTGGTTGCAAAAATAATAAAATTCACATGACACGTTACACACTGAAAGTTTTGAAGGAGGTGGGTTGAAATTAGTAAACTGAAAAAAAACAACGAAAAGAACAAGCCCTATGAGTTTCATACTTACACTCATCCTATTGACCACATATGATATCTCTTGACTATTGTGATTCTTGAATTAAGACACCATATCTATTTTTCATGAAGTTCATTATTGAACTCCTTATGTGGAATTCATTATAAGTTAGCGAAGTTTTTGGTACTAGTAGTTGAAAAATTAGATTTAGATCTCATCAACATTGATCTCAATTTATATATGTATTCTCATAGAACCCACAAAAAAGAAAAAACTCCTGTTGGAATGGTGATTTATAGCCAAGAGCTTTCTTTTGAATGGAAGTGGCTTTGTCAAATTATCAAAAACCGCGATGTTAACATAAAGCCCTTGATTATCAAGAGTCTACTGGACTAACAACCTAACTTTTAAGTCGTTATTTTTAATCCAGGCTGGAGACTAGTCGTTGACGTCCAGTACTCCAAAAAATGACCGTCCTTGAGTCGTCTGTCAAGCAGGTAGTCATGGCAATCAAATGGCTGAACCTGAAAACAAGTTATTGACAACGGATATAATGTCATTATTTGGACATAAAAACGGGGCGTAATTGTAGTTGTAATAAACTTACTTTGCAATTTATAGGTTATTCCTTATGCCCTAATTTTTCGAGTGTTACAATTGATGAGTAAATAAACTTAATAATTCAAGCTATAGGGTGATTTTGATCATAAAATTACAAAATACTCCTTCATCTCGTAGGAATGTATCATATTAACCATTAAATGTAGCATAAATTTTTAGGTGAGATTGTTTGACGTAAGGGTTATTGTAAGACATGCCCCCAAGGAGTGACTTTTTAAGATTTTTCTTCAACTAATGATATGTTTAGAAGTGACTTTTAATTTAGGGGGTGATTAACAGTTTATTAATAGTAATTATAGTCACCCCTTAAATGACATATTAATCACCTCAATTATTATTGAAAATAACCGTAAAAACATTGGTTCAATTCTCATAATATGTCTTATGTAAAATGGTCCTATACAAGATTTACTATAAATGTAATTCATATTATGGGAATGTTCTTTCAACTTATCATAATTGTTTTATTGTTGATGAGTGCTGAATAATGCTGATGAGGAGTGCTAATCAGAGCTGAAATCATAAGTAGGAAATATAACTAAGTGCTGATGAGTATTGAATGTTGATGATAAATACTTACGATAAGTTAAAATGATTGATAGGTATTCGGAAAAGATAATTTCAAGAATATAATGGAACGATGAAAATAAATAATTTTTGACAATAAATATGATCAGACATAGAGAATAAATAACTAATAAAAAATTATTCAAATTATTTGTCTAAAGGATTAATAAGAAATGCAGTAGATTCATGTATAATTCAATAATTTGAAATTCAGATGAAACAAATTGAAATACCATTCGGCTTTTACGATATTGCCCATGATATTCAGTAATGCTCTAAATTCCAATTTTAGTGCACTAAAGATGCATGGATGGAGCAATGGATGCAATGCACCAGGTCGATTTTAGTCTACCAAATGTAGATTTTAGCCAACTAAAATATGCACGTGCATGTGACTTGAACGTGTTTAATACAAGGCAATACAATGTCAGCAATGGCTGTGTTCAAAGGCAGAGTTTAAAGCCCCATATGCTTCAGAGGTCACACTGTAGTGCGTCCACAATTGCAGCACACGCTCATTGTCACATCCAAATTGAACATAATTTGCCCATTTGTCTTCATCATCAACTTGAAACATGCTACATAGATCTGTCCATTTAGATGGACCAGTTGAATATAAGTCGATTTATTTTAGGCCCTGATGTAAAAATGTATAATTCTATCTCTAAAATCATGGATTTGGTTCAAATTCAATGAGTTAGAGCGTTCTTTATTAATTTTTTCTTCCACAAATATTGTAAGAACTAATGTAATGTTTTTAGAAAATGAAAAAGAATATAGATCAAAAACTTCAAATTTTAATTTTTAAACTCTTTTCTGGTGCCATTGATTTGATTTTTAGATCGCGAAAAGGTAGTTCATCACTGAAAAAATACCAAAAAATATTAGCGATAATGCATTATAGTGAAGATGTTGTAGCAATAGACTAAAGTAATAGATAGGCAAGAAATATGTTAAAGTTTTTTAAATAGGTGAAAATGTATTAATTTTCATCTTTTAAATTATATTTTTTTTGCGGCGGTTTTAAATTAGATTTTAAGCTCACTAAAAGATAAACACTCAATATGTGTATTGAGTAAATAGAATTTTTGCATAATAATACATGTATTCATAAAAGTCTAACCTAAATGAGTCAACTCTAATTCACACGGATTTGGATCTCAAAATCTTATCTAGGACCCTAACTTTTTCCAGGGCATATTCGATTCCGGTTATTAGGTCAGTAGACTTTTCTAGGTCTGATACTATACAATTCATCAATTATGATTCTCAATTGCACCCTTACCTCGAATCTTGTATGATTAGGGATTACAACAAATGATTTTGAATTGCACACGTTGATTAGCATATTGGGACCTTGGCTTCAATTAGTAGCTATTGAGCTAGAAGAGTCAGTTTGATATGGCGCAGTCGTTCGACGTACATTCAATTTAAAATTATCGAAAGAAACAAAAACATAACATTATCCGCTCTAATTTTTATTTGAGGTCGACATAATTGACTACATATCATGCTAAAGTTAACATGAATTTTCATTAAACCATCTCAAACTGCTAACCCTATAAAAACAGAGTGGCGGATATGTTTGGCCATAAAAATGAAGAACATGACTAGCAAAAGTAGTACAGAAAATCAAGAAAAATATCTTATTGCTTCAACAAGAAGTAGAATCAAGAGCGGCCGGGAAATGGATGAGCAAAACTGCAGCGTACGATGTCTGATTTTTGTGGGACTACAACCACTAAAAAAAAGGGAAGAAGAAAAAAAGCATAAATTTATTTTCCATGAGTTAAATTTTCTTTTTCCTTTTCCTTTTTCTAACATTTTTAAATTTGAAATTTTATAATTGCAAAGAAATTCTTTTCTGTAACTTTTGAAGTTTTGGAGACCGTGAATTCCAGATAAAGACATCCTTGATTCTTGTGTTTTTTTTTTATGGGGGGGTTGGTTGACTTGGTCAAACATGAAAACAAATTTTGATGTTGCATGCATTTTGGTAGCTTTTTGCATTGGATGCTATTGCTGTCGCTGGATATGGTTGGCAGGACGAATCCTTCAATTCATATGATAAGATTTTTTTGCATGCATTTCTTATTGGCCTCGGTTTTTTACCACTTATATTTTAGCATGTTCTTGCTTGGACTTACAATTAATTATGCTTAATGTCACCATTTTATTTTATTTTATTTTTTTTTGGGGGGGGGGGGGTGTCATCACCAATTTTGGATTGAGCTATACAAGTAGTTTAAAAATAGAGTTTAACATTGACAAAGGTTGAGAATACGTATAAGCTATACAATTACTGTCATATCACCAATGTGATGTTCATCATAGACGCATATGAAAATGAACTTAGAACTACGTACAACTTGAAATTTTATTTTATTTTTTAACATAAATATATCTTTTAATGTCTTCAAATTGTTTACAACAAAATAAGTAGTCGAGTTGAAGTTGTGTGTGGCAGGTTGGCCATACATACCACTTTTCATCCCTCCCACCCGGGTTCGAGCCTGGGGGTGCATAACTTTGGTTTTGTGCCTTGCGAGTTGTGTGTGGACGGATGATGGTCTTGGGCTTTGGTCTTGGCTTTGACATCCCCTTACTCTTGGTTCGTTTAAGGTCCGTTGGGTACCCCTGTGATATATTGTGAAGTTTCCATATTAACTTCTGTTGTTATGTATATATTTTTTCTGCTTAATTTTTACATATGGAGTGTTTCAATTAAAATTTATAATCGGGTAGATTTCAGTAACAGTGCAAGTAAACATCGATTTCCATTCTACAAATATATATATATATATATATATATATATATATATATATATATATATAAACTTTCATAAACATAAATCTATGCGAAAAAGTTCAAGTAAGCAAACATTAGTTGTTTTTTTCTTTGTTTTAAAGTTCTTGGATGTTTAAGGAGTGCAAATTTTTGTAAGGTGTGAGAACTTTTGTTGTATAAGTATAAACTATATGACTTTATATTTGAATTTTTAGATTATTAACGATGAAAAAAACATTAGTTGGTTTTCTTTTTTCTCTTCGTTTAATTTGGGGGTGGGGCAGTGCTGTCACTCTAATTTTGCGGGTAATTGTCGATCCTGTGGTGTCAATTAATTCCATCATAACCAGGTGAGTACGGCGCATTGAGGGAGAGAGAGAGAGAGAGGGAAAGAGCTCAGGATCCGATGTGTGAATTTTCTGACATATTTTGTTCACTTGTATTCTGCATGTTTATGTGCAGCTGTACCCACATAATCAAAGGAGCTGGATCAACGACGTGGGTGTCATTTGCTAAGAGATAAGCAATAAAATTTGAAAAAAAGAATCCGTTGATGAGATTCTTGAAAGGTTTATGTATTTGCTAATTGATTCTTTGGTTCTGCTTTTAATTAAGTTGGAGGAATAATTAATCAAGATAATTTTGTCTTATGATAAGTTTGGGCTACTTTTGTACTTTAGATTGCACGGACTAAAGCAACACGTATTTATAAACTTTTTCTGCTTCATTCCCGTAAAGTAGTAGGTAATCTATGTTTTTTAGATCTCGAGTCAATCGGAATCAATCTCTCTATAATTTTACAATTTAGGGGATAAGACTGCTATATCAAACTCCCGACATCCCGCCTAGTGGCGGAAGTTTTGGAGTTTTGGATTTGGATTTGTTTGGCATAAAACAAGATCCTAAATTTCCCATTTGCAGTCAATATAATGACATAACTCTTCCCCATGTCTTAGCTTTTGCTTAACCATGTCATTTCCCATTGTTTATTCATTGTAGAATCTCTAATTAGAAGGCTCAACAACGACATAATTTTTTAATTATTTCAAAATCTTATCTTCATCACGTCTATTTTTCTCGCTCTACTTTCTTATCCACCTACAAAGTGCATATGCACAACTATAAATCTATAATCATATATGTTGTCAGGCGCCAAACTGTACTAATCAACAGACTCCACATTTTAGATAGCACATGAAAATCAATAGATTTTATTCTAAAGACTGCATTTCAAAGAAAGAAATTTAGTTCTTTTTCATGTGTTGCTTTTTTTTTCCCCCTCCACATGTTGCCACTGTATGTTCGCATGTTTGCAACTCTTTTTACTTCATTTCTCAGGAATGTTTTGGGCATGCCCTTTCTTTACCCCCTCTATTGAAATGTCCTTAGAAGCATTTTTATTATAGGTTTTTTATAATACTTTAACAATGGTAGGTTTATTTTGTCAATAAATGTCTATTTTGATAAATTAATGATCAAATTTTACGAATTTTGATCTTAAGAAGTAAAATAAACATTTTTTGGGACCGAATAGTAATAATAATAACTTTTATTTTGGACATCTCTTTTATGTGGTGTAAGAGATTTGGATATAATTAGTTTTATTTCTACAAGTACTAATGTAAATCGAAAAAGAGTGAATTTAATTGTTTTTAGGATTTGAAAAAATAAAAGCGCCATAAAACTGTAAGTTAATTCAATTAATGAGAGTTAGAAGAATCATAGTAGTATATTGTTGATTTGGTACGAAAAAAGTGTAGGCTAAGGCTACTGGGCGGTTGTTGCTTGGAGCAGGGAGCACATGGGAACGTCACATCATGAGTGAGCAAACGAAGTCTCTCATCTCATGATGCTCGTAGATTCTTTTCGTGTGAGGTTAGTTAACACGCATTACATTCCCCCTTTTCTTTTCGTATCACTTTCATAATATTAATGATTTAATGGGTTAATTAATCTCTAATTTATCCTCTAATCTAGCCGTCAATTGTGCTCGTTCGGGTCGGGTTCTGCCCTACCATTTGTACCAGAACAGGAGATCAATTGTCAATTTGTCATACGGTGTGTTTTCTCTATTTGGACCAAGATAACAAGGTTGTTTCATTTTGGGGCCCATATTTGAATACTCTTTGTTGTATTTCTGAAAAACTAATACATCCCATCATATATGAGAGGTGGATCCAAAGGGAGTTAAGTCTCAAGTCCACATAGATGTACACATTGAAGAAAATTTCATCAATAATTTTGGAAACGGGAAGGGAGCAATACACCCGAGCGGCTAGATATACAGACCTGATGAGTGCTATATGATTTATAGGAGCTTAAAATTGCTAAGATTAACCTTTCGATTCCGTGATCGTATTTTAGCCAAAATGATACATGGACATGTGCAAATGGGCGATCCAATGAATTTTGCAATGGAAGCAATGTAGTACTAGCAATTGAAAAGACAAGGGGGGAAAACAAAGGCAATGATGATGATGCTTATAATCCTAATTATGAGGGGGAAGTTGGATTAAGCGTGTTGCTTAAGAATAGAACAATGTTGGATTAATGGGAGTCAAATTATGCAGCCCAGCTGCTCCAACTCATCCAATCAGACTTGAGAGTTGGGACGCGTCACTCACTTCCCACCCACCTCTCTCCATGTGATATTGTGGTCACTATCATTTCTTTCTCCGTCTGATGAGGGTGATTGATAAAAAGAGGTTGGAGTGATGTCTTTAGGATTTACAAGTCACGAAGAAATACAAGTATATTATTAATAATATATGGAAAAAATTACTTTGAGTAATCTAAAATATGAGCTAAATGGATAAGATAATTTTAAATTATAATATTTGTGCAATATATACGTACTTTCAATCCATATGGTGTGTATACCAATGCCAAAAATGTCAGTAAATTTTTAAATTTTTTTTTACAATAGTAAATATAGACACTAATTGGACCCTCTATCTCAGAGGAGCCCAATGTGCCAATAGTCCAAGAGAGGGGGGAAGCCTAGGACGAGCCTATGCACCTCACTCGCTTCTTGCATTCTTAAAGCGGAGAAATTGAGACAATCAAGGATTGAACCTGGTCACCTGTTGGTAGACAAGTACGATACTAATTAGGCTAGTGCCCAATCGATAAAATAATAGCTAACATAGAAATACATAGATAGATATGTGTATATATATATATATATATATATATATATATATATTGTGCATCTCTTTCTCGTTTTTTCTTACTTTACACATAAATGTTGATATACAAAGTGCAAATTGAGTTCAAACTTCGGAAAATATCGTACAAATGTCAAAGCTCGGAGGATCATTTTATACATTCGGCTTATACTTTTTATTAAAACCAATTTTCTGCAATATATTGGTCATAAAAATTTAACTATACTTATTTACCATAATCACAACTACTAGTACATAATAGAATATGTTCCAGTATACTATTAGTGATATATTGATGAATGCTGATCAGGACGAAATTATAACTAGAAAATATGATCAAGTGTTGATCAATATTAACACAGGTAGATCAATCTTGAATTCTTGATCAGTAACAATGTTGAATACTTATAATAAATTAAAAAGAATAGGCATACGACAACTGCGTCCCAATGTATTCTCTAATGGCCGTTGATAACTTCACTTGATTGGGTTTGGGCAGCACAATCATGAAATACAAAAGAAAAGTGGGAAAAAATAGACATGAAAAAGAAAAGCAAAACACATATGCCTAGAAACAGTAGGCGAAAGTTAAATTGTGGCATAGCATAAAAAGAGGAAGCGTGCCTCAGTGACGAATCAAGTCTCTATCCTCATGGGGCATTATGATGCTGAATTACAATGATTCTTAAACGAAGGAGCCCAATCACCATCATCAGGCTTTTACTTTAAGTCACCCTAGCGGGTAAATGTTTCATAAGGGTACCGATGTTTGTCAGTCGCCTCCGCTTAGCTCAACCGTTTCAGTGAGGCATGGAAAAATTCAGATGTAGACAATATTATCCCCTGCAAGCATTCCCGCTAACTAGAGATACTGATTTCTAAAGACCGACTCAACAATTAACATGTGCGGCGAGGTTCTGTAACTGGGCTCAAAGGCTCAAATGAGCAGACTGGGTCAGCAATATCAACATCAAAATTAGCAGCCCCTAAAACTGCTGTCAGTATGCAAGTGGAGGGACCTGAATATCATGAAGGTGCATCGGATAATTTATCAGCCCTTCCTCCGTAATCCGAAGCATTGTATAGCTCGTTGTGACCTACTGGTTCTGCGTTTAATGCATCCAGCTGTTGTTGCAATCCCTAAAATCACCCACGGCATCTCTAATAGCATCAGACAACTTGGCACTGATAAACATGCATGCACATGCGCACACACACACACGCACAAGGGAGGGGGGAGAGTACCCTGAGTTTTTCTTCAACACAGAGACTAGGAATAGATAGCAAAGCAACATACCTGCAGTAACAAGCTAAAGATGAGAATACATGTCATGGAAGCAACATGAGCCAGCGAAGCCATGGGGACCAGGGGAAGGGTTTCTTTCCCCTCACTCCACTCTTCTCTTGGCCTTTTTGGCGTTGGGGTTGGGTTTTTTTTTTTTTTTTTGGGAGGGGGGGAAGAAGAGGAATGTACTCGCAACGGCTTGGTTGATCTACATCTGTAAGCTCATTCTTCAACTCACATCCAACTTGACCTGGCAAGACAAATGGAAAGAGTGAATCTCACATCTTGAAAATTGAAAAATAAGCTACGTTCAATGCCATTGTTCTCCGCATTCCTCCCCCCCCCCCCCCCCCCCCCGCCCCAAACCAAGAAAAAAAAAATCCAAAGAAGACAAGCCGAATTACTGCAGCCTGACTTCACCTCTAGCTATGAAGAGGTGGTCTTCAATAGACCCTAGTCTAAAAACCTTTTGATTGACCACTATTCCACATAGAGGGTGGGGAATAATTTTTATGAGGTAATTCATTATTGTCCATAATCCAAGCAAGAAAATTTGTCATGAAGCGATTTTTCAGGTGCCCAAAAAGAGGACGCACCACAGGAAAGCAAGCAATGTCCACAAATTCAAAGCACACAAACGAGAAGTTTTGGACACGGAAACTTGCTAGAGTTAGACATCAATGCACTAGATTAAACACATCCTGATTTCAAATCAGCATGGATGAAAGAAGAATGACAAGTGCACAATCGTATCCTCACCCCAAAAGGTGCTAGAGTTAGAGCACTGGCAGCCAAGCGCAAAATGCGGGAACGCGGACCCCACATGCCTGCTTGTCAGCACATGAGAGGGGAGAGGGAGGTGTGCCACGCGGGGGAAAACACCTATCCGTGGCTCCCTGTGGGCCACCTTTTGCATTTTTTTAATATTTTTTTTTGTTTTTTTTTGAGTTAAGTATATAATTTTTAAATAATTTAAAAAATAGGTTGTGTGTTATAAGGTTGGTCCATGATAAATATTTTTAATGGATGATCAAAATTGAATTCCATAGGTTGTAGAAGTGATGAAATGCAAGTTCCAAAATTATGGAACTTTTGCTAACGTGGTAGGTTAGAGTTCCAAAATCTGAAATTCCACTGGGGATGCTCTTAGATACCAGGACAGTTTCCCTCTCCCTAACACCCTCTTTTCTCTCTCCTGTGCTTCCCCCACAAAGGGGTCCCCATGAGAGATGATGCCCCTAGTAGGGCTACTTTATCGGCCCTCCTACCTCCCCCCACCCCCCAACCCAAAAAAAAAGGAAAGAAAACTGTACACCAAATGTACTGAGAGACAATGCATTGTGAAGACATATACATTCAAACTCCTGTCTGGTCCGTTCGAGCATGCATCACCAGTTGAGAAGATCATGAGTTTGTAGACGTCCTCAAATTTCTCCCAATGCCTTCATCAAAGGGGGGAAATGTCAAAGGCAATTACTTTGTTCACCAGAAAATTGGCAGAGCATTATTAACATATTGGTAAGATTACCTATCATCCAAAGCATCATATACTCACATTGCTTCCATAAATTACCAAGTAAACAAGAGTAACGTTTCATAGTTAAAAGTTGAAAAACTTAAGTATGTCAATTGGCCCAAGTAACAGTGATTGGTAAATAGAGCGGGAAGAGGTGGACGCACATGTTGATCGCAAAGGGGCAGGTCTTCCTACCTGGCTATTTTCCAGAGTTTATATCTTCTGTTATCCAATTTCAAGAGTCAAGTGCCATGCAATAACAGCCTAACTGCAATTTGGGATCAAATAAGACAAGGAAAGTCAGAGAATGGCAACTGCAGCAACTCTTCTCACCCTACAATTGATGCCTGACAGAAAATGGATACGAAAAATTCAAGAAGAAACAATTACTTTAGTTTCTGCTGAGTTCTGCATAGACCTTTCAGCACATTATGGTGGATACTCTTTGCATGATTGACAATGCCATTAATGTGACAGCCTCGGAATAAAAAAACAAGTACGGCTGTTTACCCCAACTGTGTCGTTCTGTGTCCCTCCTCCCGAGTAGCCTTTTGAAATGGGCGCACTTTGTAAACAAACCTGAGAAAATAACCACCATAATGGAGGCAACATAAGCCACCTTGCATGGCAATTTTTAGATAGTCAGCATGCCCTGTAGACCTTTTTATCATTATATCTTACTGGGTTCAATTCACATAATTAAACAGCATAATCTGACATGTTCTACACAATTGGTATCAGATGATTTTAGCCCTCGCATGCATCATGGTTTGCAAAGTTTCTAGACACATTTTAGAAAGTATAAGAACCTGAAAGTCAAAACATATATACTTTCAATCCAAGTGCCAGAAAAACAGGAGTTTGAATAGCCACTTTTCTACTAAATCAAAAGCATCAACACATGTCACGTTGCTCCATTTGGAAAATACAAGAAAGCCCAGCAATGTTTTCTGTGATCTTGCAAGGCCATACCAAAGTTGAAAGCATTTATCTGGAAGTAGATTCAGCAATTGACAGAATTCAAGTTCAAATAAGTTACAGATGTTGAAATTTGAAAAAGAATTTTTATGTTAAGACTCCAGTATTAAGTTCCAGTTTTAAAAACATGTACAGTTGAGAAATAATATGCCGCTCTATTTATCAGTCATCAAGTAGGCAAATCTGAACAGAAGGAATGTTGGTGTGTACTGACTACTTGTTCTACTTGGTCTCAAAACAATGGTCATACAATGAATAGAATTCCTTCTCTGGACCTGTAAATAAGATGAAGTAATTATTACAAAAGAAAGCAAAACACCAATGCTCGCCCCCCCCAAAAAAAACTATTGCTGTGTCTCAACGGTAAACTTACCAAAGTCATGCTTCAATTTTTTGGATAAAGTTGAAATTCTTAACTCTATTTTCGATTATTTGGCACTGGATTCATGATATTCCTTCTGAACTCTGGCAGCATCTAAAATTGTTTCAAAGCAATCATACACATGAAGTTCTACATAGATAACTCCTTCCCACACTAATCAAGCAGTCCTTCCACAGTTTTAAAAAGAGATTTTAGAAAAGAAAACCAGCTAATATTTGAGACGCACCTGACATGTTCAAAGGGGTCCGGAAAAAAGGCACAACCTGCAGCAAGTTCCTAACTGTGTTCCATACTTTTTCGTGCCATGATAGACCTCTTGGGGCTATGACATCTAATATGCCACAATATGATTCCGTGCAAACAAGAAATAAATAGAGTCTTCAAGTCCATGTGATGCAGCAAAAGTAAACAAATCTAATTAGATGAGTTCATTCCGAGAGACTACACCTGACTCAGATGATTCATCTTCAGAATCTGACTTGCGTGAAATAGCGGCTCCATCATCCTCTCCTGCAAGATCATCATATTTCGTCCTCTTCAACATCATTTTGATCATATGTATGGCCATTATCATCAAAATCTGAGGCATAGCCATCATGTTCATCCTCATGCACATGGTTCACAGTCTCTTCAGCACCATCACTATCTTTTGCATCATCAGGAGCCGCATTTTTGTGACGTGTTTTTTCTCCTGTCCAACGAGAGGCAACAAGATAACCTAGTTCTTCCTTGGACAACCGTTCTGTATTTGCACTTTCAGTTTCAGCAGGCTCATGCTGCAACATTACAACTGCCGCAAGTCTTAATAAGAGGAAGTATTCGGCGACCGGAAACAAGAGAATAAGATGAAAACAGCATATGATCATATTACATAGTCTGGAATTTCTATCCTCAAAGTCTTTCTTTGAATGTTTTCCTACAATGCTTGGGTTTATAAGCAAAAACATCATAAACACTGGTTGTGATACTTATATTTTTTATGTTACATTGGATACAATGAAGTTCAGAGGCAAGAAAATAAATAGTGTATTTAGTAATAACAAGAAAAAGGTAGTACGTCATAGCCAGAAAAGTTAATAGGAGATTCAATCAAGGGACAAACATCATGTTTAGGGTCAGGATCAGAATGCAATATTGGGCTCATCAGCATTCTCCTTTGCAAGCTTAAAAAGAGAAACTGTCACATATGCAAAATTGTTAATTTTAGCCTTTTAGGAGATTCTGCTTGGAATTTTAAATTGTTCCATTCTTCTCATTCTTTTATTGTGTGCTTGCATATGCATGTGGGCATTCGTACACATGTATGTGTGTGCGCCTATGCCCTTTGTTTATGTTTGTTTCTTTGTTTTGGGGGGGGGGGGGGGGGGGTGATAGCCGAAGTTCTAAGTCCATGGTTCATACTTATCAGCTGAGCTGCATTTGTAGGAGATCCTCCAACATGATAATGCTCAAATCTGAACCCACACCCTCAATGTGCTACTTTAGGGCATTTTGTCAGAACACAAACAAGAAAATCTAGGACTGAAAAGTCAGCAGGCCACTATTGTCATGGAAACCAATATATGGCATGAGGCATATTCTGCTCACCAATATGAATCCCATA
This sequence comes from Selenicereus undatus, assembly GCA_017589665.1. Taxonomy (NCBI): domain Eukaryota; kingdom Viridiplantae; phylum Streptophyta; class Magnoliopsida; order Caryophyllales; family Cactaceae; genus Selenicereus; species Selenicereus undatus. The sequence goes on from JACYFF010031958.1 coordinate 106,802,600, forward strand.
CTGAACCTTACTTCAATCATGGAAAGGGGGAAGAGGAGAGCAAAAAGGAAGAATCTGATAATGTATTTCAAAAAAATGTGCCAATTAAACTATTTTAGATAGATGCCTGAGCAGATTAACGAAGCAAAGCTCACTCCTATTGTCTTTACTCATGCAGAGGAAAAATTTGCTCAACACAGTACCATCTAAAACTCTTTGCATTACCTTACCCACATAGATCTGGGTTTTTGTGAATGCGCATGCACGCAAAGATACACACAGAGAAACAGGGGGGGAGGGGGAGAGGAAGTAGCAGCCAAAACTAGAAATAATGGATTTACTTGGACTTGAAAGGACGTAAATCAGACCTAGGTACATTAGCAATACCAGGACTAGAAGTCACTCACAATGTCATCAAGTGCAGTATCTGCTTGCTTTTCTTCCTCACTCTCCACCTTCTCCTCAGCTTCTTTGCTCTCCTGATCAGATTCTTTTTCTGCTTCCTTCCTGAGGTTTTCCTCTTTCTCTTTGTCCAGTAGTTCATTCTCTTCTGCTTTCTCTATCTGTTATTGTGCTCTGCAAAAAACACAAACCCTTAACAAAGATCGGTGGATCTAACCAAAATGAATCCTAGCATATTTATGACAGACCAATCAATATGAAGTTTGCAATTAGATTAACATCTAGAAAAAATTATTCATCAAGTTTGAATCTTCAATGGTTAAAACTGGATCCATCTATTCTGAGTTGCTAATGGCATAGAGTTCATCAAGTAACCAGAAAAATTTTGCACCTTAAGACAACTGATACACCATTCACAGCTAGCCGCAAAAGAGGCCATGGAGCATGTTGTCATCAGTAAACTGCTACGCACCTCAATTTTTCATGATCTTATATCATCTCTGATATGTTTAACAAGGTTTCTGGCATCTTATAGAAAATGTCAAGAGGAATTCTGAACTGAACTTAATGAGTTGCATTGCGCCAAGTAATGCTTCAGTTTACAGTGCGATGTAATTCATTCCTCGAAGGATTTTTCATGATCTATAATCAGAAAATCATGACTACTTAGAAAGGAAACAGAAAGAACAAGGTAACTGGCATATCAGCACTCAGCAGAAACTCCATTTCTGCCCAACACGGCTCCTTCCACCCATTAAATGACAAAAACAGTAGTGATGAGCCCCAGTGCTGATGATCGCCACGTCACTATCGAGAAATGAGAGAAAATTAGATCTTGAACAATGATTTGGTTATCTTCTGAGATAGAGGAATGATGTCAGGCTCACAGCCCACACAAGCAGCTCCATCCACCCCCCCCCCCCCGGAAAACAACATGTATCGCATAGGTGAATGACAAATCTGTTAAACTAGCATGTCATAAACCCTAAGCAAAGCAGAAAATGATGAAGCAGTAAGTGCATTTTACAAACTATTAGGCATTCCGGTGTGAAGCTTATCTGATCCCAATTCTTGGGCTACTTTAGGCTAGAATTAACTATGTGATCCCAATCCTTTGGCAGTGGAACAATACTTGACATCTAATCACGGGAAAAATGGGTAATTCATGAGAAATGCGCAACCCCAATTCAGAAAAGATCAAATTTTGATATGAGATTTCAGAATCTGAAAGGAAGAAACAGAGAGGACAAACCCTGGGGAGAGACCCCGCGTAAGGAAGTAGAGTAGAGAGAAGATGAAGATGATCTGAGGATGAAAGAGGAGTATCAATTGCAGAAATTTAAGCCCCAACTGGGCAACTTCACTCATATCAAATTGTTTTTTGTACAGCGAGTGCATCGATTCGAACAGAGTTCGTTTAAACTTCAAGTTTTTACTGAAGATAAATTCTGGGTTTTTCTACCATTGTGCAATCGCCGGAGGCCGGAGACACGGGAAAACCAAGAGAGGAGGGTGGAGCACTAAGCGACGTCGTTTAGAAGGAAACTCAATGTAAGAGTTTGAGTCGGTACGACCATAATGAGGATGGATTCAACACCCTTCCCCATCTCAAAACATTTTAAAAATCATTGTGTTATTGTTAGCCGTCAGGTCATAACAAAACTGAAAAATATATGTATAAAAATAAATTAGAACATAATTAGTACAAGAGGTTTTATAAAAATGATAATAGTCTAATGATAATAATTATTAAAATTATCTTCGGTACTGTTTAGGTATAACCAACTGTACTAATCTACATTATAGTTATTTAACATCTACTCTTTAACATGTCCATAATAAACGAAATTTAAACAAGAGCGATGATGCTATGCAAGAACTAATTTTTATGTATGTTTTTTTTTAATAATGTTGATTATCTTATGAAATAGTGCCACAAAGGCCATTTATCAATGGACCCCTTTTAAAAAAAAAAATCCACACAAAAAATTATGTCATTACTTATTTTTCTATAGATATATTGTTTCATCCTGTTAGGGAGCACATTCACGCAAACTTGTTCAAATACTGCACATAATTTTTATTTCTTTTAAGGAGCCAATTTTTTCTATGATCATGCACTTCGCATTTATGTATATCAAGTTTTCCACTTACCATTATTATAAACAAAATCATCTCACACTCGCTCTCACTCAATACAAGTTTTATTTTTTATGTAACATTCTCATAGAAATTGACATATATTCGTTACTTACATCGTTGTTTTATCAATGTTATTTAAGAGTTTTACACGTATCTAATTACGGCTTTTAACAATTTCAGAATTTTGATGTTGGATTAAGTTACAATGTAAAGATCAACAAACAATGACTACATAAGCGATTCTTGTTTCTCAATGAAAATTAAGGATTCCATATGACCAAAAGCTGTAGGTTTACGATCAAGAAGGCAACTCAAACAATTGATACCTAATCGTTGGCTGCTAAAAATGGCTGTGATCTGCTGATCTCCTCCCATTTTTAGACGGAGAGAGGAACAATGTCTGAACCATACTACAGTTCACTTATCAAAGCTGACAAGAATAAGGGGAATGCTAAATTGAAAATGGTAGAAGATAGCGGAGATTAAACCATTGAGAGAGAGAAGAACACAGAGATCAGAATTCAAGACAGGAGACACAAACATTTATACTACATAGACACAGAGAGAGGCCTTCCAAAGCAGAGAAGCCTCCTTTATTCAATTACAAACAAAAACCAAGCCCACCCAACATAGAAAGATAACTAATTGTATTTACTTAGACAGACCCCCTGATGAGATGAGATCCCTCAGAACTAGACCACCATGATCATCACCATGCATCCATGCATGATAATTACGTTGTTTACTTAATTAAGAGACGGTGATTTGCTTAACCTGAGGCTGCTGGACCTCAGTCTTAGGCACAGTAACAGTGAGCACACCATTCTCCAAGCTAGCCTTGACCTGGTCCACCTTGGCATTCTCAGGGAGCCTGAACCTCCTTAGGAACTGGCCGGAGCTGCGCTCAACACGGTGCCAAGTGTCAGTCTTCTCCTCCTTCTCGCGGGTGCGCTGGCCGCTGATGCGGAGGACGTTGCCGTCCTCTACCTCTACTTTGACCTCATCCTTCCTCACCCCTGGTATGTCCGCCCTGAATATGTGCGCCTCTGGTGTCTCCCTCCAGTCTATGCGCACGTTCGCGAAGGGAAGCGTCTCTGCTGCCGTCTCAGACCGGGGGATGAGAGAGGTGGCGGCTGCGGTGGCGCTCGGGATGAGCGAGGTGGCAGTGCTGGGGATGAGAGAAGAGGTGGTGAAGGGTAGGTCGAAGAAGGGATCCCACACGTCCAAAGAGAAGGGGTCGAAGATGTTGCTCCTTCGGCCTCACGCCCAGGTGCCTGGAATCAACGACATTCTAGCTTAATCTTAAGCTCTAAAAGATGAAGGCTGGATTATTTTTGTGTGTGTGTCTGTTTTGTTGATTGTTTTGCTCCTTTTGAGTCTGAGATGAGAAGCAGTGGGTAAAAATCTTAGCTTTGGGGATTGGTTGATTGCGTGAGTGAATTGTCATGAGGTTTCGGGAGAGATCACACAGTTAAATGTTTCTTCTTGGCTCTAGAATGCCTTTTGGTTTAGCATTGATTGTAATAATTAGGAGTAGTCATGCCATTTGGAGAAAAAGCAACTGCTTTATTAATTAGTACTGTTTGTTGGACTCTGGCGAAGATTTTAGAAATGCAAAGTAACTTACAGAGACCTTCACTAGAATGTCATATTCAAAGTTATCAATCACTAAAGGGCCGTTTACTCATATTAGTCTGCATCCTAATATGGATAATTGGAACCGGAAGTTCATGATCTTTCTCACGATCTTAACCAATGTTGAGCTCAAGCAATGTTCCAATTATTGGATCTGTGAGCATTGTAACCACTGAGGCTATTGAACATTTCAGCTGAATAGTAGTACCAAATTGCTGTGACTTGTCCTTATTCAGATGCTGCATCTGCAATTCTGCATCTTGGTTGGGTGGAATTTAACTAATTAAATTGAGATTAGTCAAGCAAATCTCCATCTTGCTTAGGATATTGAACTACTCCATTGTTGCTTACTGGTATTTACTGCTGACCTGCTGTGAGTGCAATTGTTTTCTATCTTATTTTCAGAGTATAAGTTGCTCAATTTTCCCACTGATTGTTGCCTGTTAACTTCCTAGAAATTAGGACGCATATATCAGTATCTTCCCATTTATGCTTTGGTATGCGCATTCACCTTGCTGTTCTTATGATTTGGTTGCATGCTTTTACCTCTGTTGAAGAAAAAATCGAATTTGCACCACACAAAGGATGTTGATAGCTGAACATAAGATTGTCACAAGTGAAACCATGTCCTGGTTTCCACATTTTTAAGCATCAGAGCATTTCATTTCATTTCAGTCAACCAAATACTACTGACTACTGAGTAATGAGCACATCAGTTCACTAGTTACTGATTTATCACCCAAACAAACATAATCCCATTTGAGTTGCTCAACTACATGAGTAAATGGATCAAAGTGACAAGAGGTAGCTAGTGAGCTTCTCTAAAGATGTGTGAGAAGAGCCTCCTTCCATCAAAGTAAGAGTTGCCTTCTCCTTCAAATTCATCATTCTATTTCTCATCTCTTCACCTTCTTGTTCCGCCATGAGCTTCCTAATTGATTTCTCTACCACGTCCCTATTAGCCCCCCGGTCTAGTCGCAGCCCAACCCCCCAACTCTCACTCACATACCTTGCAGTTACCACCTGATCGGCGAAGAAGGGCAGGCAAATCATGGGCACCCCTTCAGAGAGAGTCTCCAAAGTCGAGTTCCACCCACAATGAGTCCAAAATCCTGCTACACTCGGGTGTGCCAAAACCTCCTGCTGAGGTGCCCATTTCACAATGTGTCCTCTGCCACTCACCTTTTCTAAGTATCCCTCTATTGAGACTGGTTCATATGTTTCTGACCCTTGAACCAAACCAGGTCGAACCACCCACAAGAAGGGCTGGATGCTGTTGGCTAACCCCCATGCTATCTCGAGAAACTCAGCCTCGCTCATCATCACTGCACTTCCGAAGCTAACATAGAGTACTGACTTGGGTGCCTGTGTGTTCATCCAGGAAATTGAAGTTTGGTCTTGGGTCATTATGCTGATTGAAGGAGCTGGTGGTGACAATTTGTGTAATGGGCCTATTGGGAATACAGAAATGGATAGAGATTGCCGGACCTTGGCTAAGGCGGAGCTCTCAGGTTCCTCAAATGTGTGGCAGATGACTGCTTGAGAGGTCTTTGTGTCTTCAACCAAAGGTAGAGAGCATGTCATGAAATGACTCTGGAGGGAGATCCTTCACTTTGAGAGGTGGAAGCTCCGGCACAGCTCTTCTAACTTAGCCTCTGAAAGATGAAGCAGAAATTCAAGAGTCAAGGAAATGAATTAGTTTTAAGTTACTAACAGTCCATGATGAGAGGCTTTTACTTCTAGTCCAAAGTCAACGAACAAGTAACATGAAGCAGAAATCAAACAGAGGCAAGTAAATGAAACACCATATATTATTCTTCATAACCAGGTCAATTCAGATTGCCTTATTATGGCCTCAATCAGCTAGATTGACTAATCGAATATGGGTTCTCTAATCCTTTGGCATGAAGTACTTGACCTTCCCAATTGATAAAAATCCATAGAAGAGTACCTTGGAGAGGGTAGTAGCCCTTAGCTCGGAGAAGAAGCAATGAATCATAAACAACAAAAGCAGACATTCTACCAGTCCTGATTGATATCCTTGGAAGATTGAAGCTATCTGCCACATCCTTAGTAAAACCCCACATAGGATCCACAATCAAGCAAGAACCAGTTCATTCCCACTCAGAACCTGGCCCAGGCAGTCGCGGAACGGTTCCAGGCAGCTTGAGTTGAGCAAAGCTATGATCGTCGTTGAATCGTGGGGAAGAGAGGAGGAGGACAAGCCATCATCGATAAATCGAAAGGCGAAGTGTGGGAACTTGTTAGGGTCAACAGAGTTGAAGTGGGCCTGGATGATGGTGATGGGGAAGCCCTTTGAATGGAGGACGGAAGCTAGACGAAGCGTCGGTGTCACATGGCCCTGGAAGGGTGAGGGAAACAATAGCAGCTTTCTTCTTCCCCCCTTCATTGAAGCAGTCTTAGTTGCTTTTCAAGGCCAAGTTAATTTGCATCTAACTCAGGAGTGCAGTGTTATCCATGAAGCTGGAAAGTCCTAACAAAAGTGCTCAGTAGGGCAGTAGCTTTGTTAAAATGCAAATAATTGCATAATGCTTCATATTTCTGGCTTTTTCTTAGGACCATCTGATCACTGTCATAAACTTTGTTCAGTAGTGCTGAAATCAACATATTCTTTCAAATCTCTTTTCTGTTTTTAATTTTTTTTCTTTAAAGCAACAATCCTTTGATTTGTGACACATATTTTTGTACCTTGGGTTGAAGATGGGTCGAGTCGATAAGTGAGCTTTAGTAAACTGAGACCCACAATGACAAGCACACTATTGGGGGAGTTTGCATCGAAACACCAATTGATAACAGTAGCTCACTCATGTTGCATTAGGCCTTCTCAACACTTTTCCCTTTTTTTGGGTGGGGTGGGGTTGGGGGGGGGGGGGAGTGGGACTAAAGGTTTTCATTGTTTTTTGATCGAGTGGTTGCTTTTGCCAATGGGGGATTTCACTGATTGATGGACGTATGTTGTTAAGAATGTTAGTCTGACAAAATATGTGCATCAAACTGATTAGCAAATGATAAAATAGTCCTCTTTCATCTATTCATGATGGCATTACTTGAAATGAGTTCAAGTAGTAGTTCTTTTAGCATTAGCAAGTGACAAAATATGGCTAGTTAGCTGATTTAGAGATTCATATGAAGAGCCTCCTTCACTGAGACACAGCTTTGCCATCTCCTTGAGAGCCGCTGCTCTCTGTCTCATCTCTCTGCCTTTCTCTTCCACCATAAGTATTCTTATTGCCATCTCTATTTCATTCCTCTGTAGCCCTTTCTCCAACCGCAGCCCGACACCCAAAACATCGGTTATAACTCGAACATTCATTGTCTGATCAGCAAAGAAAGGAAGGCAGATCATGGGCACCCCTTCACATATGCTCTCCATGGTTGAGTTCCACCCGCAATGAGTCCAGAACCCTCCAACGGCTGAATGAGCCAAGACTTGTTCCTGAGGTGCCCATGTCACTATACGGCCCTTCCCAGCCGCCACCACATCTAGAAACTCCTGGGGGAACGAATTCTCCGAACCATTAACCATCTTTGGTCGAACCACCCACAAGAAGGGCTGCTTGCTGTTGACTAACCCCCAAGCTATCTCCAAAAACAGCTCTTTGCTTATGGCTGCAAGGCTCCCAAAGCTCACATATAACACAGAATTTGGTGCCTGTGTGGCAAGCCAGCTCATGCAGCTAGGATCCGGTGCTTTCATACAGCTAGCTGGAGAGTATTTGTGCAGTGGACCAATTGGGAATACAGGAATGTTATGAAGTTTTTGACAAACTCTGTTTATTATAGAGACATCAAGTTCCTTGAATGTGTTGCATATGATTCCTTGTGAATAACTCCTTGTTTCTTCACCCAATTTCGCCAGTAGTTCGTGTTGTCCTGTAGGAAGGTCTTTCACTTTTAGGGGTGGAATCTCCACAACAGGCTCATCAAGTCCAGTATCTGACAATACAAGCCCCATAAGAATATGAAGGATAGCAAACATACAAACAAGCCCATAGGATGACAGCAAAAAACACACAATTGCAGCCTATAATCTAGTGTTAACAGCTGAAACGAACAAGCCCTTACTAAATATGGACATACTAATATTCGGTTAGAGTTCGTGTTAGAAATCAATTACAGTACCTTGGACAGAGAAGTAGCCCTTTTCGCGAAGAAGTGGGAGAGCGTCATAAACAAGAAAAGCCAACAACCCACCGGGTCGAAGAGCCATCCTAGGGAGGTTAAACTCATCAGCAACAGTCCCTGCAAAGTCCCACATAGGTTCCAAGATCAAACAACCAATTGTTTCATTGCTCCTGGAAGCATCCTCCAAGACCCGGGTCAGGGCAACCCGGAAAGGATTCACGCAGCTGGTATTGAGCGACTGTAACATCTCCCAAGTGTCCGATGGGGGAGATTCGGATTGTGACAGGGCATCCTCAATGCAGAGGAAGGTGAAGTTGGGGAATTGGGTAGGATCCGGGGCGTTGAAACGGGTGTGGATTATGGTGATGGAGAAACCCTTTGAGTAAAGGGCGTTTCCTAACTGGAGCATTGGTCTTAAGTGGCCTAAAAATGGCTGAGGAAAGAGGATCAATCTGCAACCCAGGTTGCTATCTTGGTTGTTCATCTCCATTGGAGCTGTATTTTGGCTACGAAGTGCTAGTTCTGATAAGATCGTGGTGGTATTGCCTTATTTTATTGAGAGACTAAAACGGAGGACGTCATAAGAATTTCTGTAAAGCTTGAAGACTCAGAATCAAAGTCGTCAAGGGAGATTGAAGTCAGAATTGGCGTTCTGCTTTTGTGAATTGTGAGCTTTCAATTGGATTTTTCCTGGAGAAGATTGGAGGATGAATATGACCACCGCTTGACTAGTTGACTTGAAGTGGGCAATAGTCTTCTTTCGTGCAGCACTGCAAGAGTAGGTTTTGGGCCAACCCAATTTTGAAGCCTAAATCTTTAGAGCAATTCAGAAAAATGCAAGGACCGGATCACTGCCCCTTCTAGAGAGACAGAGAAGTAAGAGAGATGGTCTGTAGGTCCTTGACTCATTCACACTGCTCTCTAGTTCTTCCCAGTCCGGATCTACCCAAACCAAAGCCTTTCAATGAAGAAACCACCAGATCCTGGTGGTTCTTCCTGCTGCTATTCTCGCTCGTCCTAGTTCTCTTTGGTCTTCTACTGCTCTTCTGCCCTCATTCCATGCTTCCCATATCATGCTCGAATTACTTTGTTATTCAGCCGAAGAAATCTCGGTCTACTTCAGTCAATTTTACTGTTAAATTTGCCTTCCCCTCTTCTCAACCAATTTCGCCTTCCCCTGTTCTTCATTGTGCCGTCAATCTGGCAATATTCATGAAAGAAACGTCTGAAAAGAGTGATCTTCTCGTGTATCCACCCATTATCGAAGTTCAGCCTTTTAGTTATGGACAAGAATTTCTTAAAAGTAGGGATGGTGCCCGGCCCTACCGATTCATGTTAGCTTTCTTTGCCACTGACCGGATTCGTGTCTGTTCCGAACTTTATCAGTAGAGCTACTCTTAAGAGCATTTCACTTGGAACTTTGGCATGTCATATTAGCAGAAATTTTACAGTTGTAAAATTTATATTTCTTCATTCTTTAAACCAGTAGAACTCATTTCAGGATAAATGATGTAATATTTATTGATAGAGCCCACCACTAAACATATTTTATTTGTCTTATGTTGTCAAATTTGTTTTTACATATTGGGTTTTGTATAAGTTAAAAATAATTTTAATTTCCGGAACGAAAGAATATGTCATTATCTTTCTGAAAATTTTATTAATTTATTTTAAAGTCTTAAAAAATCGATGAGTTAATTTCTATTGGTTGAACGAATAGAAAGCGTATGGAACATAATGTCGAATTGAATTGATACAAACGCAAATATGAGGACTGACATTGAACAAAATTACAACTCGAGTCTTCGATATTTAAAACACTAATTTAGATGACGAAGGTTGAACATTTTTTAAAAAATACAATACAAGTGAATGACGAGTAATCCTTGGCACCTACGATTGTGAGCTTTGTCGTACCTTATGTCAATTCCATATTTCCTCGACAAGGTCTGATTGGAGACGTGCATGTAGTGCTAAGTCATGCATTTCTGCTACTCTACGGAGGTATGCAGCATAGCACGAATGATGGTCTTGTTGGACATTTGGTTGCGGGGTGTTGTCCTCCACATCATAAAGCAATGTCAAACGAATCTCGTTCATCTTCGACGATCATGTTATGGAGTATAACACATGCATTCATTATCATGCCTAACTCAGCTTTGTCCATGTTTCGAGCAGGACGGCGTATGATAGCGAAGCGGGTTTATAGAACCCCAAACGCTCTTTCCACATCCTTCCTAACAGACTCCTAATGTTTGGCAAACAATCTTGCCTTAGGTCCTTGGAGAAGAGGGATAGTCTTCACAAATGTTGCCCATTTTGGATAAATGCCGTTGGACAAAAAGTATCCAATATTATACTCGCGACCGATCACGAAATACTCACATGTTGGAGCCCGACCCTCATACACCTCTTGGAAAACATCTGATCGGTGAAGAACATTTAAGTTGTTGAGGCTACCCGGGCACCCGAAGAAGGCGTGTCATATCCAAAGGTCATATGAAGTAACGACTTCAAGAATTAAGGTGGGAACTCTGCAAATCCCTTTTGCGAACATTCTTTTCCAAGCCGATTGGCAGTTCTTCCACTTCCAACACATACAATCTATACTCCTTAACATGCAGGGGAAATCACGGGCCTCAGCAACTTGCAATAGTCGATCAACATCAGTTTGTGTTGGTTTTCTCAAATACTCGTCCCCAAACACTTGAATGACACCGGCAACAAAGTTTTTCAAGCACTCCATAGCCGTGGTTTCTCCAATCTTCAAGTACTCATCGAACACAATCTGCCGATATCCCATAGGCGAGCATGCGCATCGTTGCGGTGCACTTGGTGAGCAGCGACAACCCACGCCTACCAACACCATCATACCTCAACTGGAAGTACTCAAATCGACTACTAAGGGCGTCCACAATGCGGATGACACAAGTGTTTCCGCATCCGAAATCTACACCGAAAGTGGGTTTCGTTGTAGATGGAGTCATCTGCAAAGTAATCTCTGTGGAGGCGATCGTGTGTGTCTTCTTGATCCCTCTGAATGAATCTTCTCTTATTTCGTGGTCGTTTAGATGATGATGGTCTGCCCTCTTGTCTAAGTTTCAAAGCTAGCTCAAATGACTTCACATGAGATTGATTGTTGAGTACGGTTTCAAGTATCGGTGAGTCGTCACTAGAAGATGATGACTCTAGTATAAAGCTGAGACCATCTGTTGATTCTGTGGAAGATGAAGAAGATGGGTGACTCATTTTGTAGTACCTATGACAGAAGTTTACAAATGTTTTAGGAAAATTTACAAATTAATAAAGTAAAGTAGGAAAGCATCGTAGTTAAAATTGAACATATTAAAATTGAACTCATTGAAATTAAATTAAACATCGTAGCTAAAATCTAACATATTAAATCTAACATTATGATGTGAAATTAAAGTTGGACTCGTTGAAATAAAATTAAACATTTCATTCCACAACATAAAGCGGTTCAATTACAACAAATACTTTCGAAAAGAAAAAACAACAAAAGCACAAGGTAAACAACATATTATTCATAAGACATGGGTGTCAATCTAAAAAAGGGCTAGCATTAGAAGATGACGATGTTTTGCGATATCGGCTCCTAATTTCTTCCTGAAGTGGACCATGTCGCGCTTAATCCTCATGGCACATCTTAGCAATGTCCATTCTCAATATCTTGTTCTCATACTTCATCCGTTGGAGGCGCTGATGAGAGGCTCTTAGTTCAACAACTTTCTTAGCTGTTTCCACCTTTACCTTAGCGGCCTCCATCTTCTTCTCTTGTGCGAGGACATATCTTTCCCACACAGTGCTGTTCTTCACATTTATTGTCCTCAAGGTTAATAGCTCATTGGTGACAACATCAAGCACCAAGTCATGCGCTTTCTCTTTCGCCTTTCTTTTGACGGCTTTTCTTCATATAGGGCGGATTAGCCCACCAACTTCCTCTATTGGTGTATCTTCACTAGCAGGAGTTGTTGGTGTGCCGGGGGTGCTGGATGTTCCAGATGTCTCACTCTCAATGTACCCGTCCACCTTATTGATCCTCAAGCGTTTAGTAGCGACATCTGCAGATTGATCGCAGTTGACCTCCCATTTCGGTTGGTAATTCGGTAGCACCCACCAATGCATCAAGTCGAACGATTTGCCCACCATATCAACATACAGATTCTAGGCTTTTGCCATAATATCGTTCTTATTCGCCCCACTTAGGTTCACCCGATAAGCTTGGCCCACACAAGCGGTCCACTTGGACACAAGTGGAGCTGCTCGGTTCCAATGGGTGTTGCAAACTTTCGCAGTTCGCTTCGTAGCTCCATTAGGAGCATGCTGGTTGTAGGCGCTTGCGATCTTTGTCTAAAACCCCATTTTTTTTTTGGTCAGCCCAATAAGGGGGTTGGCGCTGACATTGATCATGATGTGACCAAGCGACGATCTTCTTCTAATGTCCATTTGAAAGTCACACCGACACTCTCATTGTGGATGGGGTTGGGTGGAGGATGGGGTGTTGATGAGGTCTAATTATTAGGTGGGAGTAGCTGATAAGGAGGGGACATTGAACCATAGTTGAAATTTGGAACTGGGGGGAGATTCTGGCCTTGAAGGGGAAAGTTTGGTGGTGGTTGAGGATATTGCAGATGTGGGTATTGTTGAGGGTATTGTGGATGGTATTGCCAATTAGGAGGGTTCGGGACAATGTTTACGTTGTTCGTGGGATCCCGTTGTGAATTATCCCCGGTAAGTAAGTTCATGAAAGATTGTTGGTGATTGGGATCCATTTTAAAGTGAACACATACCAATTTAAAAAAAAACATTCACACACTTAATTTCTCACATATTTTACAAAAGAACAAAAAAAATTTAAATTCTAATTTCTAAACATTTCAATTCTAATTTCTAAACATGCTTACTTTTACACATTTCTAATCACACACATAATTTCTAACATATTTTAAAAAAGAACAAACAATATTATTTTTTGTAATCAAGTACTTCAAATTCTAACAAACAAATACTTAAATTCTAATTTCTAAACATTTCAACTCTAATTTCTAAATAGGCTTACTTTTACACATATCTAATCATGCCAACTTTAACTAAATATTCAAATATTTCATACTCTAACATATTTTACAATGACATCAATCTTACCAATTACAAATTAATCACATCAAATATTCTTACATATTTCTTACCCAACCTATTTTTTTTTTAAAAGCATACACTGATTTCTAACATATTTTTAAAAAGAACAAACAATATTATTTTTCGTAATCAAGCGATTAAATTCTAAGTAACAAATATTTAAATTCTAATTTCTAAACATTTCAATTGTAATTTCCAAACATGCTTACTTTTACTCATTTCTAATAGTTCCAACTTTAAGTAAATATCCAAATACTTCATATCCTAACATATTTTACAATTACATCAATCTTATCAATTACAAATTAATCACACCAAATATTCTTATATCTTTCTTACCCTATCAATTTTTGTTTCTTTTAAAAATAAAACATTCACACATTCAATTTCTAACATATTGTAAACAAGAACAAAATTAATTCCTAAAATCAAGCAATTAAATTCTGACTAACAAATATTTGAATTCTAAGTGAATATTCAAATACTTCATATTCTTACATATTTTACAATGATATCAATCTTACCAATTACAAATTCATCACGAAAAATAGTCTTACATATTTCTTACCCTACCAAATTTTAAAAAAAAAAAAAACCATTTACACACTCATTCTCTATCATATTGTAAAGAAGAACAAAAAATATTAAATTTTGTAAATTCAAACTAACTCATATTTAAATTCTAATTTCTAAACATACTAACTTTAAGTAAATATTGAACTACTTCATATTCTAACATATTCTTACACATTTCTTACCCAACCAAATTTTTTTAAAAAAAAGAAGCCCACGCTTGATTTCTAACATATTTTTAAAAAGAACAAACAAAATTATTTTTTGTCATCAAGCGATTAAATTCTAATTAACAAATATTTAAATTCTAATTTCTAAACATTTCAATTGTAATTTCCAAACATGCTTACTTTTACTTATTTCTAATCGTTCCAACTTTAAGTAAATATTCAAATACTTCATATCCTAACATATTTTACAATTACGTCAATCTTATCAATTACAAATTAATCACAAAAAATACTCTTACATATTTCGTACCCTACAAATTTTTTTTTAAAAAAAATCACACACTTAATTTCTAACAACTTTTACAAAATTAACAAAAAATATTAACTACTATCATTTAATTTCGAATATCTTAAGTTCCAATTTCATAAATTTCTAACATACTCACATTTCACATTCTACCCATTCAAAAAAACTTCTAACAATTTCAATATAACAATAACAAAAAGTTTGAATTACATACAATTTCCTTAACTTCACTTTAACCTTGAGTCTTCAACATTATGGAAAACTCGAAAATATGTCTAAAAAAAGCCACAAAATAAAATATATTAGTTAAAATATCAAACTAAAATTATTTATGCAAAACTAAAACCAATTACATAACAAGTATTACTTACCCAAATTTTTCCCTCTTGCAACTTCAAATTCTTCAAAATCTCATAAAACTCAAAATGACAACAGTAATGGGGAAATCAAATTTGATAGTGAGAGTAAAATTTAGATAATTTTTCACCAATTTTTGGATCAATTTATAGAACAAAAAATTCAACAAAAAAAAAGAGAGGCCAAAATAGCCGTTGGATAGCTTTCCCCATGTTTAGTGGCCATTTCGACCCAATTTCCCAAGCCCAGCCAGCGTATATATCAACTTTTCTTTTCTTTTTTTTGGCTCAAAACGCATCACTTGCTGGTCAAAGCTCCATCAAAACGCCGCGTTTTAATCAGGAAAACGCCCAAAAAAAAATCACGCGGGCAAAACGCCTATGCGTTTTGCCACGCGTTTCCCAACCTCGTTTCCCAGGCTGCTAGCTTCCACCTGCCACGCGTGTGACACTCGGGCGCCACTTTATGCCCCGCGTTCCCTACGCTGGGAATGTTCTTATGGACCTCAGGTAAGTAATCTGTTCTCTGGTTATTTAATTTGTTTGCTATCCCTTGAGCTTGCAAGGTTCTGTCCTTGTATCTGCAACCTTCGATTCAGGTATCTGCTGACTTCCTTTAGATATATGGATATTCAATTGAAAACTAAAATTTTAAAAATTACCCACGATCTTGCCTTTTTGGGACTACTATGGAACAAATTTTCCTTTTTCAAAGCATTGTTGAAAGCTTTTAACCAATTTCCAGTGAATTGGTTTCGATTTGTAATTTCGATGTGTTGGATGCATGTGAACTTGTGGCTTCGAGGCTTCTCTTTATGTGAATTTGTTGTTACAATTTTGTTTGGGAATTTTGTACAACATGATTGGTGTTTGAATATCTACATGAATTATGCGTTTGAATTCTGAGTTGAGGCTTATCCATTGAGCCCTCGCTATGAAGATTGCGTTGGCCTTTACTTGTCTCTGACAATATCAAGTCGGTTCCAGGAATTGTTCTCTAGGCTCCAATCACTCAGTGCGTATGCAATATTTAACTTAGTTGTTTACCCACTACCCATATATTATTTCTTGCGTAGTTGCTGCCAGGCTAGGATGGTTGCTCTATTAGGTATCATGCTGGCTGCTTGTTTTGGGAAAGATGTATTCTTCGAAGCTGTAATTTATTTGGATTGTTCAGCCTTTAAGATTATGTGTATTGTAAATATTATTCATGTATCCTATTGTGAGTTTAACGATCTTTGTTCAGTGTCATTCTTTTCCTAGGGTTTTGCTATTTGTAATATTCCTTTCAAGTTGTATGCTTTGTATTATTTTTCTGAAATCTATGTATTATGTATTGGTGAGTGGAAGAGAGCAAACTATCTTGATTCCTAAGGCCATAATTCCGACAGATCATATGGATTATCAGATACATATTTTGCTCATTGCTCTGCAGTCTCATTTGTGGACTGACCCACAGCTTGTTGTTTTCAGTGGGCGCTTTTTTGACATTATTATTGTGTATTTTAGCCACAATCACATTTGCTATTTTGTTAGTTGTACATTAATTCTCGCTTATATTTCTACTAACTACTCTGTTGCAGTGAGCGACTTTGTTCAAAGCGATTTTGTTCAATTTTTGCTCAGCATGTTTTGTTTAAGGACATACTCTTGTTATCATCTATTCATGCTTATTAGCATTTTCTTCATGGATTTGTGTATTGAGTATGGTCATGGTTTGTTTATGGTGAAGGGTCAAAAGGCTGCTACCTTCTGGCCTAAGGCTAGTCTAGTGAACAATCCATTTGGATCAATTGAATCTCCTTTGTGGTATTTTTTTCTATGCCCTTGAACCTCTAGGCTTTGCTGGATTCAAATCACGAAAGAATAATGCTTGGAAGCCTGTTGATTTGGTGTGCAAAGAGCAATTCACAAATATAGCCCAGAAAGTGATAACTTTGTTGTTGATTATTTATATTGAATTTAGACAGAAATTTTTGTGTACAAATGATGATGTTAATTTGTTATCTTTACTGCTGTATATGGTGAGTGAAATGGAGTATATGAACTTCATTTCCAATGCCATTATCCTTGGTGAGTGGAATGGAGTATGTTAACTTCATTCTCAATGTAACGCCCCCAAAATGCTAATGACGTAATTTACGAAAAATTGCAACGAAAGACTTAATGATAAAAGGAGTTACTGTCGTCCTGATAAGGACAAAGCTCACTGAAACCATTTAATCTTGCAACTCATGTTCACAATCACAATATCTATTAAATTGAAACACTCCAAGACCAAAGTCCATAATAGTTTAATTTCAATACAATCGACTTAATCATATCATGTGCTAACTCGCACTCGACACTACACAAGTATATTGAATATAGACCAAGGTTGACCCTGAGGTCGATCCCAATATTCATGCTATGTTGAATCCACTGCGAGCATGTGATGACTTTCAAAAGGACTTGCTAAATAGAAAAACAAGTTATACTTCAACACCTAAAATGGAAAACATGAAAACAATTCGAAAATATGAGTTAAAAACCACTATGTGCATTCCTGTATTGTAAAATGAGCGTAGAAACATTGTTGATGGGTACCCACCTTTGCAATTCATTTAGTTCGCAATAACAATGAAAATGAAAGTAATATAGAACTGAATTGCTCATTATCATCTGGATGTGAACCTCTTACAATGATATGATCCATACATAAGTGTACACATGCCAATCCGATCAAGACTTGGCCAGAAGTCGCGCGGGTAAATGATGGGCTAACGCCCTATAGATGATAACTGACGGGGTCACAACTCACATGTTAAATGGTAAATCAATGTATAAACTGATTCATTAATAAACTTATTAAGAGTTGTAACTTGGTAAACATGTTCTGCTTTCTGAAGATACATGCAATGGACGTACTTTGAGTCTTTAAAAATATCATCTGACTTGATAAACGTCATCTGTTTCATAAATGTCATTGTAGGTATGTGTAGTCAGTAAATGATTCTTACTCACATTATTGAGTAAGTAAAAGTAGGTGTAATAGAAATTGAATAATTAAATGGTATACATAACTTGGGTTTTTCAATATAACTTCAAAACTGAATTAATAAAAGTAATTAAATTTGATATAAAGTAAATGAAAGTAAAATAGACCACAATGAGATAAATGACATTACAAAGAAAAAGGCCTTCATGGTGACAAATAGGAGAGTGGTTTTGACCTTTTCTGAGATAGGTTGCTGATACGAGTTTAAGACTCGCTGATGTATAGTTTGGTTCAAGATAACAGTGAGTACACTAGATTGGCTTAATAAATACATTTAATACATTCTGAATTGAGTAAGTAATAGAGGTTTGAGCCAAGAGAGATATATCTTGGTTCAAAATAGCATAAATTACAATAACTTAGTGTGATAAATATGGTTTCTGAGTCAAAAATTCTCCCCACTTTTCGTATTTCATTCACAAGTCTATTAAATACAGTTTTTTTTTACCCCAAATAGATTATTGATCCCAATAAAAGCTATTAAACTCCCCAAACTTGGTGCATTCTTTGTAACATCCATAAGTGATTCAAAACTCATAATTAAGCTCCCAAATTACATACTTGTCTTCTTCTTTCTCGTTAACCAAGCTAAAAACTCAATGAAAGTCCATGAATATTTATTTTCCCCTTAAATGACCTTACTTGGTCTAAAATACACAAAATGAGTGCATGATCAATCTCACTCAATCTTTATTATTGCTCTTTACACAATTACTCAAAATACTTCCAAAAATCACCAAACTCCAAATACTCAACCAAAACTCATGAAATCTTGTACGAAATTCGAAAATAATATGGACAATCTATAGTAAAGTTTTCAGAATTTTCCTCAAAGTATGCGCTGCATAGAAATTACAATACAATCAATTTTACACCAAAGTAGGTCAGTTCACTTCAAAAATTCATAACTTTCACCATTGACCTCAAATGCAGACCTAAAACCCTAATATGGAAATATTAAGAAGTCATAAAAGAACTTTTGTTTGCAATATGAAACATGATTCCCACAATAGGGTTTCCAAAATGGGAGTAGAACACAAGTGTGTCAGTTTTGGTCTAGCCTGTACAGTTCTCGTAAAACGATCATAACTTTGTCCGCAGAACTCGGATTAAGGCGATTCAGAAGGAATTTGAAAGGTAAGACAATGACCTATCTATCCACAAAAAATCATAATTTTTTAGTTGGCTGATCATTACCAGTTTAATATGAAAATCACCCTAGTTTCTGTTATTTTCAGATCTCATTGTTTTTGCTTTTTCCTCTTTTTTTCACATAAATCCTTACTGGAAATCATTCCAAATCACCAAAAATATCATCATAATCATCAATAAGACTAAAGACTATAAAATCATAAACAAAACAATACAAATTCATTACTTGACTTTAGCTAACTTGATCATGACAAAACTCTAACCTTAACATGCTTCAAGCTCAACCCCACCATGATCAATATCCCCAAAATCAATAAAATTCGCAGGATAACATCTACTTCGATCTCAAGAGCATGAATTATAACTAAAACAATCATAAAATCAAAAATACATCAAGACCAAGTTAGGATTTACTCACTTTAATGCTTGGAAACAAGAGATGTATGTGATGTGAGGTGTGGGAGATGATTGGTGGTGGTTGTGGCGGTCGGAGGCAGCCTCTGGCTGGCCGAAACAATAGCAAACAGCAGCAACCAGTAAGGGGGCTGGCAGTGGGGTTGAGATAGAAAAGTGGAAGATGGGTGTCTGTGTGTTTACTTGATTAGAAATGAATGAAAAATTTACTTGCCTAATTTTATTCACCCATAAAGTGGCTTTTTGTTAACCATGGTTAGATGTAAATCATGGTAATTAGCTAGTTTAGTCAAGCAAGCTTATTGAATTATGATTGGCTTGAACGGTTTGGGGCCCAGGAAGGGAAGTAAACTATGTGAAATTAAATTTTCGTAACTCGAAATTAAATTTTTGTGAGGTTATAAAAATAGTAGTAGTAGTAGTAGTAGTAGTAGTAGTAGTAGTAGTAGTAATAGTAGTAGTAGTAGTAGTAGTAGTAGTAATAATAATAATAATAATAATAATAATAATAATAATAATAATAATAATAAT
>JACYFF010031958.1:106822613-106895682 GCA_017589665.1 Selenicereus undatus
ATAATAATAATAATAATAATAATAATAATAATAATAATAATAATAATGAATTTTTAAATTATAATTATCAAGGCTTACTATCGATTCACATGAAATTTTACGATAATTGAAACCCGAAGTGTAAAGTGGGACCCAAAATTGTAATTTGCTGAATAAATAAATTAGGTGTATTTGAATTAATAAACATGATTTGGTTAAATAAATAACCATGAAAACAAAGATAATTTAACTAAATATGGGCTAGGGTCGGGATATTACACTGAAGACCATGTTACTAACCGATCATTGGACCAATAGCCAAACAGTGGAATTAAAGTGCCTTTATTAATTAGTTACATGAAGATAGTTTGTTGGAATGTCCAAGGAGTTAAGAAATCTTAGCTATGACTTGACGTGGGATTTATCAACTACATTATTAGGCCTGATATCCTAGTTTTACTAGAAACTATGGTTAATAAACAAAATGCATATATCCTTGATAATAAGAAATTTGGGCTTTCCTCACTATGATGTTATTCCCACAGAGAATCATTGTGGTCGGATTTAGTGTTTATGGAATCCTATTAATATTGATGTGTCAATTCTTGCAAAAGAAAGTCGAGCTATTCATTGTCACATTAAGGATAATGTTAATAATAAGCAATGTATCTTGACTATTGTTTATGCTTCGGCTCAGGAACGAGACAAATATGTCTTTTGGTATCATCTGAAACAGTTAAATGATTCGACTAACTTACCTTGGTGTATTATGGGTAATTTTAATGAAATGATTTACCCATCAGATAAAGTTTGTGGAACCCCTTTAATTGTAGAGAAAACAAAACAATTTAATGACTTCTTGACTTCCACTAGAAGCATTGATGCAAATGTTCAAGAAGGATCTTTACTTGAAAGAAATTCTTAATAGGACAACTTATTTACGAAAAATTGGATAGAGTGATATTTTGGCAGGATTGTGCGCAATTATTTCCTAATTATTTAGTTACTAATGGGCTGTTCACGTACTCCGATCATGCTTTTGTCCTTCCTTAATACTGAACTAGCACATCAACCCAGGAGAGGTACGACCTTTAAGTACCAACATTCGTGCGCACAGTACCAAGAACCACAAAGTGTAGTCAAGAAAATTTGAAAAATGGGAATTTGAGGAACTCCTATGTACCAAGTAGCACACAAATTATAAAAGATAAAAATTAGATCTTAAGTCCTGGAGTAAGACTACCTTTGGAAATTTTAAGAATAAACTTGAAAGAAATGCGGATAAGCTCCTTCAAGTTGAGAATAAACTAGTACAAAATCCATTGTTCTAGGTTGAATAATTCGCACCATAGACTAATTAAGCAAAGAGAAAATATGCATTTGCTCAACAAAAAATATTGGGAGGAAATGGCAAGAACAGAAGGGCTTGTGAATGGAGATAGAAATTCTCGTTTTTTTCATCAGCTCATGAAGACAAGGAAGCCAAGATGCAAAATTATGAAACTTAAGGATATCTTAGGAGTGTGGGTTGACGAACCGACACAAATTCAAAGGCAATTACATTGTTCACCAGAAAATTAACAGAGCATTATTAACATATTGGTAAGATTACCTATCATCCAAAGCATCATATCCTCACATTGCTTCCATAAATTACCAAGTAAACCAGAGTAACGTTTCATAGTTAAAATTTGAAAAACTTAGGTATGTCAATTGGCCCAAGTGACAGTGATTGGTGCATAGAGTGGGAAGAGGTGGACGCACATGTTGATCGCAAAGGGTCAGGTCTTCCTACCTGGCTATTTTCCAGAGTTTATATCTTCTGTTATCCAATTTCAAGAGTCAAGTGCCATGCAATAACAGCCTAACTGCAATTTGGGTTCAAATAAGACAAGGAAAGTCAGAGAATGGCAACTGCAGCAACTCTTCTCACCCACCATTGCAAGTTTGCAACTAGTTCTCATAGAAATTGACATATATTCGTTACTTACATCAAGTTTTCCACTTACCATTATTATAAATAAAATCATCTCACACTCACTCTCACTCAATACAAGTTTTATTTTTTATGTAACATTCTCATAGAAATTGACATATATTAGTTACTTAAATTGTTGTTTTATCAATGTTATCTAAGAGTTTTACACGTATCTAATTACGACTTTTAACAATTTTAGAATTTTGATGTTGGATTAAGTTACAATGTAAAGATAAACAAACAATGACTACATAAGCAATTCTTGCTTCTCAATGAAAATTAAGGATTCCATATGACCAAAAGCTGTAGGTTTACGATCAAGAAGGCAACTTAAACAATTGATACCTAATCGTTGGCTACTAAAAATGGCTGTGATCTGCTGATCTCCTCCCATTTTTAGACTGAGAGACGAACAATGTCAGAACCATACTACAGTTCACTTCTCAAAGCTGACAAGAATAAGGGGAATGCTAAATTGAAAATGGTAAAAGATAGCGGAGATTAAACCATTGAGAGAGAGAAGAACACAGAGATCAGAATTCAAGACAGTAGACACAAACATTTATACTACATAGAGAGACACAGAGAGAGGCCTTCCAAAGCAGAGAAGCCCCCTTTATTCAATTACAAACAAAAACCAAACCCACCCAACATAGAAAGATAACTAATTGTAATTACTTAGACAGACCCCCTGATGAGATGAGATCCCTCAGAACTAGACCACCATGATCATCACCATGCATCCATGCATGATGATTACGTTGTTTAATTAATTAAGAGACGGTGATTTGCTTAACCTTTGGCTGCTGGACCTCAGTCTTAGGCACAGTAACAGTCATTTCACTAGTTAACTGATTTCACTAGTAACAGTAACAGTAGAATCAGAGCATTTCATTTCAGTCAACCAAATACTACTGACTACTGAGTAATGAGCACATCAGTTCACTAGTTACTGATTTATCACCCAAACAAACATAATCCCATTTGAGTTGCTCAACTACATGAGTAAATGGATCAAAGTGACAAGAGGTAGCTAGTGAGCTTCTCTAAAGATGTGTGAGAAGAGCCTCCTTCCATCAAAGTAAGAGTTGCCTTCTCCTTCAAATTCATCATTCTATTTCTCATCTCTTCACCTTCTTGTTCCGCCATGAGCTTCCTAATTGATTTCTCTACCACGTCCCTATTAGCCCCCCGGTCTAGTCGCAGCCCAACCCCCCAACTCTCACTCACATACCTTGCAGTTACCACCTGATCGGCGAAGAAGGGCAGGCAAATCATGGGCACCCCTTCAGAGAGAGTCTCCAAAGTCGAGTTCCACCCACAATGAGTCCAAAATCCTGCTACACTCGGGTGTGCCAAAACCTCCTGCTGAGGTGCCCATTTCACAATGTGTCCTCTGCCACTCACCTTTTCTAAGTATCCCTCTATTGAGGCTGGTTCATATGTTTCTGACCCTTGAACCAAACCAGGTCGAACCACCCACAAGAAGGGCTGGTTGCTGTTGGCCAACCCCCATGCTATCTCGAGAAACTCAGCCTCGCTCATCATCACTGCACTTCCGAAGCTAACATAGAGTACTGACTTGGGTGCTTGTGTGTTCATCCAGGAAATTGAAGTTTGGTCTTGGGTCATTATGCTGATTGAAGGAGCTGGTGGTGACAATTTGTGTAATGGGCCTATTGGGAATACAGAAATGGATAGAGATTGCCGGACCTTGGCTAAGGCGGAGCTCTCAAGTTCCTCAAATGTGTTGCAGATGACTGCTTGAGAGGTCTTTGTGCCTTCAACCAAGGTAGAGAGCATGTCGTGAAATGACTCTGGAGGGAGATCCTTCACTTTGAGAGTTGGAAGCTCCGGCACAGGCTCATCTAACTTAGCCTCTGAAAGATGAAGCAGAAATTCAAGAGTCAAGGAAATGAATTAGTACTAAGTTACTAACAGTTCATGATGACAGGCTTTTACTTCTAGTCCAAAGTCGTCGAACAAGTTAACATGAAGCAGAAATCAAACACAGGCAACCAAATGAAACACCATATATTATTCTTCATAATCAGGTCAATTCAGATTGCCTTATTATGGCCTCAATCAGCTAGATTGACTAATCGAGTGTGGGTTAGTTTTATCGGTCTTCTCTAATCCTTTGCCATGAAGGACTTGACTTTCCCAATTGATAAAAATCCATAGAAGAGTACCTTGGAGAGGGCAGTAGCCCTTAGCTCGGAGAAGAGGCAATGAATCATAAACAACAAAAGCAGACATGCTACCAGTCCTGATTGATATCCTTGGAAGATTGAAGCTATCTGCCACATCCTTAGTAAAACCCCACATAGGATCCACAATCAAGCAAGAAACCGGTTCATTCCCACTCAGAACCTGGCCCAGACAGTCGCGGAACGGTTCCATGCAGCTTGAGTTGAGCAAAGATATGATCTTCGTTGAATCAGGGGGAAGAGATGAGGAGGACAAGCCATCATCAATAAATCGAAATTCGAAGTGTGGGAACTTGTTAGGATCAACAGAGTTGAAGTGGGCTTGGATGATAGCGATGGGGAAGCCCTTTGAATGGAGGACGGAAGCTAGATGAAGCATCGGTGTCACATGGCCCTGGAAGGGTAAGGGAAACAATAGCAGCTTTCTTCTTCCCCCCTTCATTAAAGCAGTCTTAGTTGCTTTTCAAGGCCAAGTTAATTTGCGTCTAACTGAAGAGTGCTGTGTTATCCATGAAGCTGGAAAGTCCTAATCAAAGTGGTCAGTACTCACTAGGGCAGTAGCTTTGTTACATGCAAATAATTGCATAATGCTTCATATTTCTGGCTTTTTCTTAGAACCATGTGATCACTGTCATAAACTTTGTTCAGTAGTGCTGAAATCAACGTATGCTTTCAAACCTCTTTTCTTTTTTAATTTTTTTTCTTTAAAGCAACTATCCTTTGATTTGTGACACATATTTTTGTACCTTGGGTTGAAGATGGGTGACTCAATAAGTGCGCTTTAGTAAACTGAGACCCACAATGACAAACACACTTTTGGGGGAGGTTGCATCGAAACACCCATTGATAACAGCAGCTCACTCATGTTGCATTAGGCCTTCTCAACACTTTTCCCTTTTTTTGGGAGGGCGGGGAGGGGGGGGGGGGGGCTCAAATGATTTTCATTGTTTTTTGATCGAGTGCTTGCTTTTGCCAATGGGGAATTTCACAGATTGATGGATGTATGTTGTTAAGAATGTTAGTCTGACAAAATATGTGCAGCAAACTGATTAGCAAATGATAAAATAGTCCTCTTTCATCCATTCATGATGCCATTACTTGAAATGAATTCAAGTAGTAGTCCTTTTAGCATTAGCAAGTGACAAAATATGGCTAGTTAGCTGATTTAGAGATTCACATGAAGAGCCTCCTTCACTGAGACACAGCTTGGCCATCTCCTTGAGAGCCGCTGCTCTTTGTCTCATCTCTCTGCCTTTCTCTTCCACCATAAGTATTCTTATTGCCATCTCTATTTCATTCCTCTGTAGCCCTTTCTCCAACTGCAGCCCGACACCCAAAACATCGGTTATAACTCGAACATTCATTGTCTGATCAGCAAAGAAAGGAAGGCAGATCATGGGCACCCCTTCACAGATGCTCTCCATGGTTGAGTTCCACCCACAATGAGTCCAGAACCCTCCAACGGCTGAATGAGCCAAGACTTGTTCCTGAGGTGCCCATGTCACTATACAGCCTTTCCCAGCCGCCACCACATCTAGAAACTCCTGGGGGAACGAATTCTCCGAACCATTAACCATCTTTGGTCGAACCACCCACAAGAAGGGCTGCTTGCTGTTGACTAAACCCCAAGCTATCTCCAAAAACAGCTCCTTGCTTATGGCTGCAAGGCTCCCAAAGCTCACATATAACACAGAATTTGGTGCCTGTGTGTCAAGCCAGCTCATGCAGCTAGGATCCGGTGCTTTCATACAGCTAGCTGGAGAGTATTTGTGCAGTGGACCAATTGGGAATACAGGAATGTTATGAAGTTTTTCACAAACTCTGTTTATTATATAGACTTCAAGTTCCTTGAATGTGTTGCATATGATTCCTTGTGAATAACTCCTTGTTTCTTCACCCAATTTCGCCAGTAGTTCGTGTTGTCCTGTAGGAAGGTCTTTCACTTTTAGGGGTGGAATCTCCACAACTGGCTCATCAAGTCTAGTATCTGACAATACAAGCCCCATAAGAATATGAAGGATAGCAAACATACAAACAAGCCCACAGGATGACAGCAAAAAACACACAATTGTAGCCTATAACGTACTGTTTTACTAAATATTGTCTTACTGATATTGTGTTAAGAGTTCGTGTTAGAAATCAATTAAAGTACCTTGGACAGAGAAGTAGCCCTTTTCGCGAAGAAGTGGGAGCGAGTCATAAACAAGAAAAGCCAACAACCCACCGGGTCTAAGAGCCATCCTAGGGAGGTTAAACTCATCAGCAACAGTCCCTGCAAAGTCCCACATAGGTTCCAAGATCAAACAACCAATTGTTTCATTGCTCCTTGAAGCATCCTGCAAGACCCGGGTCAAGGCAACCCGGAAAGGATTCACGCAGCTGGCATTGAGTGACTGTAACATCTCCCAAGTATCCGATGGGGGAGATTCGGATTGTGACAGGGCATCCTCAATATAGTGGAAGGTGAAGTTGGGGAATTGGGTAGGATCCGGGGCGTTGAAACGGGTTTGGATTATGGTGATGGAGAAACCCTTTGAGCAAAGGGCGTTTCCTAACTGTAGCGTTGGTGTTAAGTGGCCTAAAAATGGGTGTGGAAAGAGGACCAATCGGCAACCCAGGTTGGCATCTTGGTTGTTCATCTCCATTGGAGCTGTGTTTTAGCTCTGGGTGCCTCGTTTTAGTGAGAGATTAAAACAGAGGATGTCCTGAGAATTTCTGTAAAGCTTGAAGACTCAAAGTTAAGTTTCTCAAGAAAGATTGAAGTCGTATATGGTGTTCTGCTTTTTTGAATTGTGACCGATCAATTGGATTTTGTGGGGGTTATTGATTGGAGGATGAACATATAACCACCGCTTGCCTTGAAGTGTTCAACACTCTTCTTTCGAGCAGCAATGCACGTGTAGGTTGTCGGCCGCCCCAATTTTCAAACCGAAATCTTCAGAGCAATTCCGAAAATGCAAAATGATAAATAATAAATCCCTCATTACAAAATCATTTTTAACATTTAATCTTGACTTAAAAGTAATATAATTATAGATAAAATTGAAAAAAAATGATATGACTAAAGAGAACAGTGTTATAATTTATAGATAGTGTAAAATCATCCTTTTGTGTATAATTTTTTGCATTTATAAATTACACCTATAATATATATTACTGATAGAGTTGAATGGTCTAGGGTGTTATTTTCGTACTCTTAAACATGGCTGATAAATATTAAAGTTTTACAATTCATAATTAATTATAAATATTAAAAATTTAGTGATTTTAAACTATAAAAAAGATCTATTTAAATTAAAATAAGATATTTAAGAGAATCTTATAATAATATTGAAAACCTGCCTAACCAGTAGAAATATATAAATAAAAAGGACGTTCGGGTGGTATATGTTAAAGGGTGGCACAACCGAACCCGTGGTAGCAATTTGTGATGACAATGTCGCTTCAAGTTAAAAAGATATGGAAATGCTTTATGACTTCAAAACATATAATATTCTATATGGACTATAACAATAATGACCATCACTGTGGGCTAATGGAGTATGTGTTAAATTTATCATAAATCGGACCTTAATTCATCAAGCAGTGCATATAAGTTATGAGATGTTTCATACCAAAATCAATTGGCAGTGGATGGAGTAACTCACAAACTTATAAGCATACTTAAGGCCTCTTAATCTTTCAGTGTGGGACTCTTCCTCACTTTATATTTTTTTTCTCTAGCACGCCCTCTTTGAACCTAACACGTGGCATGATTCAATGGATGACTAATGGAATATGCAAGATCCAAATATAAATCGTTTTATTTTTTAATAAGGAGAGAGATAGATTATGAGAACACTTCATTAATTAATTTCTGATTTCACAATTAACAATTGTTCATAATTATTAATATAACTGATAGATCTAGACTATCTTGTATATTCCATTTAGGTTGTCGGAGGACCAGAGGCTTTTGCCTGTTCTAAATATGTTACCGTTATGATAATTATTTTTTAAAATTTATCAATTGAATTAATTAATTCTGACAAAATAGAAATATTGTCATATCACATAGATCGATTAATGGAGTGGAAAATAATATTTTTGGCTCTCAGTTTAAAATGTCAGCATTTGTCATGATTGTTGTAAAAGATTTTTTTTTAACCATAAAAACTAAGAAATCACCTTTATATTTTAAGAGTTTAGGGATGAAGAGCATTTTATACAAATTTTTGGAAGGAAACTCGAAAACGTTGATTTAAAATAGTATTTTTAAACTTATCAAAGAAGGTGTATAAAAAGATGACCATATTTGGTAAAGAGTTTTTTGGGTGCAAAAAGAGTTTTTTGAGAGTATTAGCCGTTTGATTCTGGTCAAAAAACTCTTTGGGGTATTTGATTGATTAACTTTTTATGTCCAAAAAATTTTTTTACAAAAAGTTTTTTGGGATAATTTTTTCAAAGAGCTTTTTTATTTTTATTATTATAATGACCATACTAACCTTATAATTTGGACAAATTTACATTACATATCATTCACAAATGATATTCCCAAATGTTGGATGCTTATACTTTAAATTTTCAATTTATTATTTTTTTACTTTTTAGAACAAGAGTTGTGGATGCTCATGATGTTGAAAATAATGCTTTTAATTTTAATGCTTTCTTAATTTAACAAATAATTTATGTTAATTAGTCTTACATGATATATAAATATTTTTTATATCACATAATTTCAATTGCTATTAAAAAAGAAAACATTTAACATTAAAAATATATTTTGATAATAGGTACGAAAATTAGGAAAAAGTATAAATGTAATTTTATATATCACATAAGTCTTAATTCGTAATTCGTATCAAAAAGAAAAATAAATATCCAATGAAAAATTGTTTTGTTAGAAAAATAATGAAATTGAGTAATTGGCATAAATGAAATTTTATTAAATAGCTTTGTTAGAAACAACTAACTTCACCAAACACTTTTTTCACAAACAGCTACTGGAATTAGCTAAGTCAAACAAGTAATACAATCAGCTAACAACTAAAGCTAACAGTTGATTGCCAAATAGGGCCATCTTCACAAATATAAAATAGTCACATGGCAATTTTAGCTTGGACAAATATTATATTTTTAACTCTCACTTTAAAATATTGGTATAAAGAATATTTTATACAAACTTTAGCAGTAAGAAAAATTTGTGTTCGAGTCCATTTGGGCTTGGACAAAGAGGATATTAGGACCAAAAAAAAATATACCCAAATTTTATCTAGATTACGGACTTAGATATTTTGATCTGACCCACATATGAATCTAAATATAAATGTCCGATTCTCGAATCCAAATGTCCAAATTTGGGATTTGAACAATTTAATCAAAAAACTATGTGTATGATTGAGACCAAACCCATTTTTCAATGTCGGAAATTTCTGTGAAAAATTTAGCAGAATTTAGATTGAATTATACACAAACTCAATTGTCTAATGTCCAAACCTGAATTGGTCATAAAATTTGGACAATCCCAGCCAAACTTGAATTTCAACTCGAATATGACTTATTGTTTGAATTTAAATTTGAATACAAAATTTGCAAATAGACCTACTCTTTTGAGTCATATAAATTCTGACAATTAGAATTGATGATTTTTTTTTTTTGTCTGGCCTTCGTTTTTTCATATTCGAGCTACTATTCACTTATGAAAGAGTATAGTTTTTATATCACATATATCCTCTATTCATCCAAGTGTTTTTAAGGGGCGATTATGTTTTTTGCACTTAAACGAATGAGCCATACTATCAGAAGTACCCTTTGGCCTTCTTCCACCCAATTGTCTCACGCTCGTACCAACTATTATCAATGGCACAGTCATTGCCTCCGAGCGGATCTTCATCGTCGATCACCTTTGTCGCTGCTACGCATCAGATTGAGAGCCAACCATGTATTTTTAAAGCTTCAAGGAGTGTTGATGGATGGTGAGTTGAAGATGTTTGATTTTAAAACTTTCCACATCCGATCATGGTTTGAAGCCAAACAATCAATCATGATCAGGTGCACAAAATCTCTCCCTCGGTGTTCCTCTTCTTACTGTTTTATTAATTGGTTTGTTCTCTAATTTCTCTGTCATAATCATCTTCTGAGTTTCCTTGCGATAGATTAGTTGAATTTGTGCGACTTCTTACTGGATTTGTCCTTCGTCCTGGCTGCCTATTTTTTTTTGCTGTTCATACAGTTGTGCTATATACTTCTACAATTGTGCGAGAAAACATCTCAAATTTTGCCTGGGCGAAGAACATTGCTTGCTGAACACAGATTTGTCATAAGAGAGAGCATGTCTTGGTCTAAATTATGGAGCAAATCGATATATGTGAACTGCTAAATCTTGAGTCAAAAGGCCAGATTTTTAGACATCAAACCATTAACACTGCTGTGATGCGACTACCATCAGTTTTCTGATTATTGGATAACCATGGGAATGAACATAAGTTCATTCAAAAGTTGTTGAATGTTGTTCAAAGTTAATGGAAGTTATTGAAAGTTGTTGAATAGTACTAATGGTTGAAGAATTATAATTAGATATGTTCAAGAAGTATCTAATAGCGTTGAAAGTTGGTGAAAGTTACTAAACTTTTTTGAATGGTACTAAATGTTGATGATAAGTGCTTATAATCACTCCATCTTTTTCACCACTCGCTTGACTTTTGAAAATCATATTGATCCAATTTTGACTAGTCATTACAAACAAATACTATGATCGATCTTGATGTTGAAGATATGATAGTACAACACTTATAGACATCTATTTTCAAATTATCACATTATAGATTCCGATTTTGGGATTTTTTTTTAAATACAATATATGATCAAAATTTTGTCTAACTTTCAAGCAAGTCAATATAGGAAGATTAAAGGAGTACATTTACAGGTAGTGACTTCCTTTTATTGTTTTTTGATTAAGGGCTTCGCTTTTGCCAGAAGGTAGGAAACTTTGGATGCAAAGTTATGTGTTTTCATATTTTGTTTGAAAGTTATTGTATCTAACAAATTGAATAGCAAATGATAAGTTCCTCCTGCATCTGTCCATGCTTTGGGGAAAACTCATTGAGGTGAATTCAACAAGAAGTTCTTCTAGCACTGAGAAATGATAGAACATGGCTTAGTAAGCTGATCAAGATTTTCATATGAAGAGCCTCCTACACTAAGGCACAGCTTTGTGTTCTCCATGAAACCCACCGATCTTTCTCTCTTCTCCTTGCCTTCCTTTTCCACTATCAGTCTTCTTATTGCTATCTTGATTTCATCCCTCTCTAGCCCTTTCTCCAATCACAAACCGGTCCCCAAAACAGCAGTTGTAAGTCTAGCATTCATCTTCTGGTCGCCAAAGAAAGGAAGACGTATCATGGGCACCCCTTCGCAAATGCTTTCAATGGTTGAGTTCCACCCACAATGAGTTCAAAACCCTCCAATGGCACGATGAGCCAAAATCTGTAGATGAGGTGCCCATGTCACAATATGACCCCTGCCTGCCAGCCACCGCCTCTGGAAATCCTCGGGAAGTGAACGCTGTGAGCCATTAACCAACTTGGGTCGGACCACCCACAAGAAGGGTTGCTCGCTCTCAGCCAATCCCCAAGCTATCTCCAAAAACTGCTCCTTGCTTATTGCTGCCAGGGTTCCAAAGCTTACATATAAAACAGAATTTGGTGCTTGTGTGTTTAGCCAGGTAACACAGCTAGGCTCTCGTGCAAGTGTGTCGCCAGTTGAGTATTTGAGCAGAGGACCAATGGGGAATATGGGAATGCTATGGAAATTTCATGAACTCTGTCTAGTATAGAGCCTTCGAGTTCCTTGAATGTGTTGCAGATTATTCCTTGTGAACAACTCTTGGTTTCTTTAACCATTTTAGCCATTAGTTCATGCTGTGCCTCCAGGGGAAGGTCTTTCACTTTAAGGGGTGGAAGTTCCAGGACTGGTTCTTCAAGTTGAGTTTCTGAAATAGTAGAGGCCATCAGAAAATGCAGGAAAGCAAAGATCAGATGGTAAAGCCATGAGATAATGATAAGAACGGAGAACTATTAGGAAGCCAAGATGTGTGCAACCTTGATTGACCCTACCATGAGTCAATGAGGTCCCAGTTTGTCTTAGAAATTGGAGAAGTACCTTGGAGAGGGAAGTAGCCCTTTTCGCGCAAAAGTGGCACAGAGTCATAAACAAGAAAAGCGAACAACCCCCCCATTCTTAGAGCCATCCTAGGAAGGTTGAACCCATCAGCAACTGCACCAGCAAACTCCCACAAAGGATCACTGATCAAGCAAGCCACGGGTTTGTTGCCCTTAGAAGCATACTCCGAGACCCAGGACAAAGTAACTCGGAAGGGATCCAAGCAGCTGGCATTGAGAGCGTGGAAGATCTCCAAAGGATCCGAAGGGGGAGATTCCGATTTCGAAATGGCGTCCTCAATGAAGAGGAAGGTGAAGTTGGGGACTTGGGCAGGATCCGGAGAATTGAAACGGGTTTGGATTATGGTGGTGGAGAATCCTTTCGAGTAAAGGACATTTCCTAAATGGAGCATGAGTGTTAGGTGGCCCATGTATGGCTCAGGAAATAGAATCACTCCCAACTGAGCTTGGTATCTTGCTTCTCCATCTCCATTGAAGCTGTCTTTAGCTGATACAACAGAATCTCTGGTGCCTTTTATTGAGAAAATCAAATACACAGGATCCCATGGCACATTTGAGATTTTTCGTGTTATCTACATTCTAGATCAGTTGTTCTTGGAGCATAGAGATAACGCTTTTGAAACGCCATCTAGTAGATCAGGGAATTAATGTTGACTAGGAACAGGAACTTGAAGAGGTTTTACCAATTTGATGCCTTTCCCAGTGTCTGCCTATGAAATTAGGTTGATTTTGCTGCAGTAATCACCGGGTTCTCTAACACATTGTGCACAAAATCGATCTACAAGTCATAAGTTCACTCAAATTCGAAAGGCAATTCAGAACTTAATTATCCCATCTAGGAACATGGCTTGACTTAAAGTGGTTGATGGTGGAGGTTTTTACTTATTTATTCTGTAATTGAGCATCCATCCCATATGAATAGTAACTGTGCTTAAAGTTTTCCCTGACGCTTATATGAGACAGTTTCATAATTCGTTTTAGTGTGATTAGTCTGTACTTGATTTGATGCTTTGTGTGGTCTAATCTCTTTTCGTTACGTCTGAAATTACGTCTTTTTTTTTAATACGAAATGATCTTGCTCAAGGCATGGTTACTCATTCAACTGTAAGTTTCTTGTACCTACTCCAAAACCTTTGTTAAAACCAACTTGCACAAGTAGAGTATAGACTATATAGTCTGACAAGTATTATCCAGTTATGGTATGGTCACTTTACTAAAGTCCTACATTCGTGACCACCACTTCTCACATAAATTCAAGTCTTATAAAATCATATCTAAATCATGCCCACATTTGATCACAACAGAGTCTTTTCTGGCGGTTTTGGGTTTAAGCAATCAAATGGGTTGGAAAGACGGTGGAAAGAAGAAGATATGGCTGCAGTCGTTTCGCCTCTTTTCAACTATTTCCATAAGTCTTCTCTTACCTCTTTCATACCTTGTCTTAGCCAGGCTTGCAAGTGCTCGTTACCTTGTATTTTTCGCTTGCGAGCTGCCTACATCATCCTTTCTTTCCTCTTTTTTCCTCTGCACTAATCCAAATATCCTGTGTGCCCTTGTCTCTATTGTCGGTCTGAATGCCCTAATCCATGCTTTAATGGACCAGGTTAGCCCGACAGATCGGCATCGAGGTCTGACCTTCTACCCCCGGGTTCATGAGGCGTGCTTCTTCCTAGGAGCATTACAAGTTTGTGTGGGATTAGGCATTGAGGGAACCAGAGAGGCGGGGCTTAAAGAGGTAATGTTTGAATTAGGAGGGAATAAGGACATGTTGACCAAGGTGGTTATGTTGGTGGGCATGCATGAGACCATGGTCTGCTGGTGTCGGACCATGGTGCGGCCTGTGGCAGATACCGGGGTGGTCGGTGGTGAAGAGGAGTCATCCCGGTGGGCGGAGAGGACGGCCCTGGGGCTGAGCTTTGGTGGGTTGTGGTGGTGGAAGTTGAGGCATGAGGTGGATGCCTTGGCTGCTGTGGTGGAGTTCAAGAGACATATGATGATTAGAGTTGGGTTGAGTGATCTTCTCGGCTGGTGGCTCTACTATTTGACTCTTATTGTGGGGATTTCTACGATTGCAAAGGGAATGGTATGGGTCGGTATGTTAATTTTTTGTGGGAGATCAACCGATTATTATGAAGAGGAAAAGGATAATGAATTTTATGAAGGTGAAAATAAAGTGCAAGTCTAGTATATTAATTGGCCTTAGATAGCATTACCTTTTTATCAACGCAAAATTAACGACGTACGATTACCAAATCGTGCCCAAAAAGAAAAAGGCATTGGAAGTTCCCATTTCTATTCACGGTTGTAATCGTTTTACACATAGCTTTGATCTTTGCTCTTTTAGATGAAAGTTAACAACCAGAAGAAATATCTCGTCTATTCGCCAATTAAGGGCCTGTTCTTTCCGTGGGTAAAAGAGTAAAGTAGATTGAAGTGGGTTAAGATGGATTGAAGTTGGTATTTTTTTTTGATGAGTTGAAATAGGTTGAAATTGGTTTATGTAGGTTGAAGTTAGTATATTTTTTATGTGGTGAGTTGAAGTGGTTAAAATAATGAGAATGTAATTAATGTGTGATAATTTATGAAGTTAACAAAATTTTGTGGAATTTTTGTTTATTCTTTTTTTAAAATTTTTTAATTTTTAAAATTTTTTTTTTTATTTTTTTATTTTACATTTTTATTTTATATTTTTTAAATTTTTAATTTTTAATTTTCAATTTTTTAATTTTTTAATTTTTTAAATTTTTAAATTTTTGGTTTTATTTTTTATTTTTTATTTTTTATTTTTTTATTTTTATTTAGTATTTTTTATATTTTTATTTTTTTATTTTTTTTATTTTCTATTTTTTTAATTTTTTGTGTAATATTTATTTTTTTGTATTTTTTATTTTTTATTTGTTTTTTTTATTTTTTTTATTTTTTTATTTTTTATTTTATTTCTTATTTCTTATTTTTTACTTTTTATCTTTTATTTTTTATTTCTTATTTTTATTTTTTTATTTAGTATTTAGTATTTTTTATTTTTTTGGAATTTTCTGTAGCTTTTGTTTGGAATTAAAAAAATTTTATACAAAAATTAAAAATAAAATTACAAAATTAAAAATTAAAAAATAAAAATTGAAGCCAAAAAATTAAAATAAAATTAAAAAATTAAAAATTAAAAATTAAAAATTAAAATTAAAAAATAAAATTAAGAAATTAAAAATTAAAAAATAGAAAAATAGAAAATTAAAAAATAAACAAATAAACAAATGAAAAATAAACAAATGAAAAATGAAAAATAATAAATAAATAAATAATAAAAAATACAAAAATTAAAAAAATTAAAAAAATAGAAAATAAAAATAGAAAATACAAAAATACAAAATACAAAAATAAAAATACAAAAAAATCCAAAAATCCAAAAAATAAAAATACAAAATACAAAATACAAAATACAAAATACAAAAATAAAAAAAAACAAAAATAAAAAAAAATAAAAAATAAAAAATAAAAAATAAAAAAATTAAGTACAAAAAATTAAAATTAAAAATTAAAAATTAAAAGTTTTAAAAATTTAAAAATAAAAAAATAAAAAAATTGCAAAGTACGATTATTTACAAAAAAAAAATGTACAGTGAACTTTTTAGTGCAAGAATGATTAAATCTCACATGATACTTTACAAATTATTAAAATTATGAATGGGTGGGTTGAAGTTGGTTTAAATGGATTGAAGTAGGTTGAGGTAGGTTGAAGTTGATAAATTTTTTTTCAAATGGGTTGAAATAGGTTGAAGTGGGTTGAGGTTGGTAAATTGCAATTGACCCACGAAAAAAACAGGCCCTAAATTGAACACATTTTGATGTATAACATCCCAAAATTTGTCATTTGGGCATTGTAAGTAATTGAGAAGACATTAACATAGATTGTCAATCTTAATCCGTTATTCTACGACACTGAACATCCGACTATTAGCAAATAGGGATAGGAGTATTATGTAAATCCGAAAAATCCGATTAAAATGCGCTGAATTCGACACACAGATGGTTGGTGTAAAGGATTTCAGGTGGATATGAGTATGACTATGATGGTTGGTGAAAAGGATTTTACATGGATATGAGTATTACTATGAGTATTGCATTTAAAAATGAAAATGAATTCTTGGAATCTAAATTTGATTATATACCTGATTAGTTGTTAAAATCCGAAAAAAATATGTTAAAACCTAATAAACATATCAGACTTGAAACTCTAATGATGGTAATTTATATTGATGTTTGAAATGTAAGGTTCACTTCTTTTTTTTACAATTTTAACTTTTGTAAATCTAATCAATCATGAATGTTAAAATTACAAATCAAATGTAACGCATATACAAATATGAATTAAATATAGACTTTACATTTTTAATATATACCCTGGTAAAACCTATAGACTCGAAAAATCTAACAAGTAATGGATGCAACATTCCAAATATTTTGACATTAACCCCCATAATACTCTGATCTACACTGTCAATAGTCTGTGCTTCCAATCTTTCTCCATCATTAAGCTATGATTTTGCTTGAATCTGAGGACGTGTAGTTAGAAAATGCAATGACGAATTTAACAGGAACAATGAGTAGATTTATTTATTGATTTATCGCTACACTGTCTGATCCAAATACAGGACATTTGATGCACTACATTTCAGAAATGTTTTCATGCCATTGACACAAACTAAAACAAACCCAAATGGGACACACATTCAGAACTTAACCAGAAATGTCAATGGATTTGATCTCAGGCTTCTTTTCTTCAGCCTTCGGCACTGTGACAGTAAGAACCCCATTCTCCATGGAAGCCTTGATCTCATCAAGCTTGGCATTCTCAGGCAGTCTGAACCTCCTCAGGAACTTTCCAGAACTCCGCTCAACTCGATGCCACTTATCATGCTTCTCTTCTTTCTCCCTGCTTCTCTCTCCACTGATCTGAAGCACTCTGCCGTCTTCAACCTCCACCTTCACCTCCTCCTTCTTAACCCCAGGAAGATCCGCCCTGAAGATGTGGGCTTCCGGGGTCTCCTTGCAGTCGATCCGGGCATTCACTAAGGCTTCAGTGTCGCGGGGGAAGGAGAGAGACTGCGACATCGCATTGAAGGGGTCCCACACGTCCATAGAAAAGGGGTCGTCGAAGAGGCTGCTTCGTCGGTTTCCGAAGAAGCTTGGGATCAGCGACATTATTGATAGATGGGTATTCGATTATGGAGTTGAATAATGATTTGAATTGGTGATTTTTAAGCTGTCAGAAGCCAGAACTCAGGGCAAGATCGTTGTAGATGTGTAGCCGCACAAGGGAGGCATAGGAATTCATAGATAAAGGGATGAAACTTCTGGCCCATTCCAGAAATTACTGAGTGCTTCCAGGCAGTGCCAGTGTCTTTAATGGCGGTGAGGAGGAGGAAATAAAAAGATAAATTGAAAGCACAGAGATGAAGCAAGATGAGTGGTTTCTAGGATGTTCTTGAACTTTCCTGATCGTTCCCTTTGATAGCGGGAAAAAAGAGATGTTTAAAGCATTGGGCTCACGAGTACCAATAGAGCCATAAGCTTAGGTACGGCCCAAGGGCTACAAATAGCGTACGTTGTCCAAGCCCAAAGTTCACAAAATGTCACTCTGCTTCATGTTGTATGGGTTGCCCATTAACATACTCAGTACACTGTGATTCTTGAGGGATTCAAAATTCATTATAATTATAATGTTACATGTAAATCTTAAAGGTCTTACACTAATGTAATATTTGGTTATATATAATCAATTTTGTCATGCAAACAAGTTTATAATTGTATTTTCATTACTTCATTACCTTGTTTGGTTGTATGGGAGTATTGCATTATAAGAACTATCTTGTAATTATGATTATTACAAATTAAATAATCATGATTGCATTGCAACGTTGATTGCATTATATTGTCATTATATTGCATCCAACCAAACATTACATAAGATTTGATTGTAACTTAGGTTGAATTTTAACCCAAACAGTCCAAACAAATTACGTCGTTAAGTTAAGAATTCCATTGTTTTTTTTATTTTTAATTATTAGTTAGTGATTAAAAAAAATATTAAATGATAAAGACCTTAACGTAAGCGCCCCCCAAAAAAAGCCAACATGTATTATATTAACCGCAAAACTATTCTACCGTGTACTAAATTGATGAGAAAATGGTGAGAGTAAATAGTAAAATTATACTGGTGTTTATATTTTGTTTAAGAGTATCAAATTAGGCATGCTTTTTTTGGACTTATGATGAGTTTTTTGGGGGGGTATGACATAAATACTTACTATTAGGGCATCCCCAACCCATTGTCACGCGTGTTCGAGTTGAGCCCGCGTGTGACATGCGTTGGCCCTAGCTGGTTACACGCGTTACATTAAACGGGGGATGGAACCGTGCACAGTTCCGTCTCGCGTTTTTTTTTTTTTGGGTTGCATAGTGGCTCCAAAACGCAACGTTTCGATGCCATGCCCTAAAGGAAGCTCAGCGTTTTGATCTGTGCTTTGCAAAAAAAAGGAAAAGCATGGGAACTGGCGTGTCTTTTTGGAAATTGGGCCATTTGATGGGTTGGGTCATTGTAATTGTTACTTGCAACGGCTATAATCTGGGTTTTTGGGGAGGGTTTTTTTGGTTAGTTAATTGTGTATAAATATGAGATGATTGTGTGGAAAATAAAATTTAACTTATCTGTCTCATTATCTTAATTCTCTCAATCTGAAATATGTAGCTGTTTGAAGAAAAGTCTTTGAAGTAAAGAAGGAAAAAATTGTATTATGTGGTAAATAATTATTATTTAGTGAAGTTTATTGATTTAATTAAATTAATTGTATGGAGTTGTAATTTTCAACTAATATTTTTTTATGGTGATGTCGTTACATAAAAAAAAATAATAAGTAATAAATTATGTTTAAATTGTGGGCTCCATGATAATTAATTGTCCTGAAATGAGTTCCAATAGTTGAAAAATTGAATGGAATGCAAATGGAACTCCTGCTGATGTGGCAGGCATGCTTGAGTTCCAAAAAATAAAACTCTGGTTAGAATGCCCTTAGTATTTAACAACTTTCAGCATAATTCAACGAATGTCAACAACATCCCTTGCAATTCAACGCAATATGTCTCTGATGATAAAAACAATTAAGCTTGATTCAACATGTTTCACCATCATTAAACTGATTCAGTATATTTTTCCATAATTTAGTATGATTCAATATGTTTCAATAGTAAAAACGAATAAGTACTTATAATAACTAATAAGGGCAAAATAACTTAAATTTTACGAACACTGTTAGTTATGTTAAATTTTATTTTATACCCATGAATATAG
Source organism: Selenicereus undatus (assembly GCA_017589665.1). Classification (NCBI taxonomy): domain Eukaryota; kingdom Viridiplantae; phylum Streptophyta; class Magnoliopsida; order Caryophyllales; family Cactaceae; genus Selenicereus; species Selenicereus undatus. Next base: position 106,842,285 of record JACYFF010031958.1, read on the forward strand.
TCTGCTAATATTTAAATTTAATTACCAATACTTTTGGGGGGAAGATTAGAGGGTTAAACACACAAAACTTCTATGGTATATACCCATGTATCTTGCTATGTACACACCTATATAAGAAAGTGTGTACCATGCTAGAATACATACATTTGTATCTAAGAATTTTTGGAACACAGCACACTCCCCCTTCTGTAGGTGTGTACATAGTTAGGTATATGGGTATGTACCATAGAATTACTATTAAACACATATACAACCGATAAAAAGTTGATGCCTAACAATGGTATTATCCTAAACATAGAAATACCAGTGTAGGCCCTGCTCTAGTTAAGTGTAAAGTTATAAGTAAGAAACTGTAAAGAACTATAGATAAATATCTATATAAATACGTCTAAAATTGAATAATTTTATATGCTTTTGCCAAGTGTCTTAACTTTAATGGTTAGAATATTAACTCTATGTAGATCATTGACTTTGAACTTGCCCATAATTAATTCTTTTTTGTTTTTTTATACACTCCAAAATACCTTTCTTCTTCTCCCTAATCAATAATTGAGATATTGGAAAAGTGACACATTCAAAAATCTAAAAAATTAAGAAATAAAAAATTATTTAACTAATATAAAAATCTCAACAAAGAAAGCCACATCTTACGTTAAGTATTCATAATTCTGAATATTAACATATTCTCTATCTCAACCCTTGCATTACAAGTGTAATAGTTCTAGTAAGATACTATAATTAAGTTGTTGTAAGTTGTAACTTATAGGATAATTACAACTTAAGAGGTAGTTCCGTAGTTGTAAGATGCTTTAAAAGATTATGAGGAGTTATAAAAGATATTAAAAAAATTATAAAAAGCTTTAAAATGTTTACACTAAAATCCTAAGTTTAAAGAGTTGTAGTCAATGTTAAAAAAAATTTTAAAAAATGTTGTAAACTTCTAGTAGTACAAAATAATTGATGATATAATAGCATTCTCAACAGGTGAAATGCGTTCTACCTTGAAGCTCCTAATGCCATGTGTCAATTATACACTTAGTGCTTTTTCCAATGATAGCCTCGTGAGATAAATCAGAGGAGAGAGAAAGGGTTCAAGCGGGTGGCTGACTTGTAGCAGAAGCCTCACGGGGAGGCTCGTGGGTGAGAGGAGGCTCACGGGACTTGTGGGTTGTTTTTTTATTTTTTTAATATTTTTTGATTAGTTTTTCTTTTTTTTATTCTAAAGATAAAGTTGTGTCCTATAGAGTGAGTTAATGGATATTATTTTATTTGGTGAGCCAAAGTAGTAAGTCTTTTATTGAAAAGAGAGAAGATTGTGAGCCAAAAAATTGAATTACAAATTGATGTGGCAGATATAGGTCTCCACCAGTGCGCCAAAAAAAGGCTTACACTGAGAATGCTCCTACTTTTATGCATTTTGCATGCAATCCATAACAATCTATCATTCCATTGCAAGTTTTTACTTGTTTTATCATTTTTTAAGGTTTTGTTTTTCACTTAAAAATATTATTTACGTAGTTAAAAATAGATTGTATATTATGAGATGGATTTATAATAAATATTTTATTAAGTTAGTCAAATTAAATTTTATAAACTGAAGAAATAAAAAAAAATACAACTTCTAAAAAATAGAATTTGTGCTAATATAACTAAGGTGAAGCTCCAACATATAAAGCTCTAATATATTCATACACTCCCATGTGTATGATATCCATTACCACTTTGCTTCCTTGATTTCTACTGGCTCTTACAAATTTCCATCTGTAGCTTTAAAATGCTTTTGCTAGTTTTTGTAGGTTCTGTAAATATTTACAGATTTCTATGAACTTTCCGCAAATTTTCCTAGTTTCTGGCCTTTGTGCTATCCAGAAGTGACGAGTTATGTGCTCGCATTGACCAGATAATCCAAATGTTAATTTTCACAAACTATCTAGAAGTCAGGATGGGTTTACCAAAACTAACTACGATATATACATCCCACAAAAGAAAAAGAAAAAGAAAAAGATAAAAAAATACTAAAAATAAAAAAGGAAAGAAATTTGGAAATTCTGAAGAGTATCTCCAACGGACTGCTCGTGAGCCTTAGGAGCTGGGTCGAGCAGCCCGTGCACTTTGTAGTAGTTGAATCGGCAAGCTGCTTGCGAGCATGGCCGTGGGCTATGCGCGGTCTCACCCCTTTTTTCTTTTGCTTTTTTGTTTTTTTAATTTTCAATAGGTTTTTTTTTTATTTTAAAAAAGAGGTTGTGTGGCGTAGAGTAAATCTATATATATATTATTTTGTTTAATGATTGGAGAAAATGAAAATTATGAGTCAAAAATTTTAAAAAAAGCTGATATGATAGTAAGAGATCTTTATTAATGAGCCAAAAAAACTGAATGACCGATATCAAGTGGCGTGAGCAGTAGAAATGAAGGTGAAAGCTTGCGCATAGATTTCCACAAATCTGAAAAGCTGGGGTAAAAGTGTAAGTTGGTTGAGAAAACTATAACGCTTGGGATTTTATCACCTTATTCCGGAATTTTATATCATTGAAAATTGAAATAATGTAGACGTGCCTATTTAGGTACTATTTTTATTGAAAAGAATATTATTCTTATTTTATTGTTATGAAAGATTATATCGGGCACTACATATTGCGTAGATTCCCAAGTATAACTGGACTGGTGATCATTGGGACTAGTCCTGTAATTTATTGAATCAAACATTGGGTATTAATTACGAGTTAACAAGTGGATAAACTCGTATTAATTATTGATGTGACGCGGTAATTATCCCAAACCAAAGAAAAAGGAAAAAGAAAAAAAAAACAAATTAAAGGGGCCGAAGCCCCTTCTCTGCAAAAAGGAAAAAAAGAACAGGGGCACGAGGGGGGGTTCCGTTGTTCCCCTGCCCCGATCAACAGTCGAGCAAGAGAAAGGGGGCCGGCGTTCGGCCGCCGTCGCGCCGGCGAGGCCTCGGCCACCCTACTCCACACCCGAGCCACCCGCAAAACGAGAGAGAGAGAAAGAGAGAGCGGTCGAGCGAGTGGGGAGGGCACGGTGGGTTGGCCAGACTCCGGTTACAGCCGGGTCGGCGACGGATGAGGGCCGACCGGTGTCGGCAAGGACCGACAGCTCGAGTTCGGCGACCCTAGTGGCAGCTATGAGAACCACATGTTCGAGAGCTAGGGTTTTGGGTTTTGGGAGTTCGAATTCCACCACCAAATCAACCCTTGTACGGGTTTTCTAGCTTGGATTCGAGGTGAGTTTTACTCTTCCTCCTATTTGTTATTGATTCGATGAAAGTTTATCGATTATAGTTCGTTCAGCTTGAATTGGAACTGATTATAGTGACTTGAGGAAACTGCAGCGAACGATGCCTAGTATATATATATTCTGATCGTATTGAACAAAAGTTTATCGGTTATATGAAATTTATTCGAGTGTATATAGTTTATTGAAACTATATTGAATTATAATCGATTATATGAGATTATGAGGGTTATTTGATTATATAACGTTTATCGATTTATATGAAATTTAGTGATTATCGATTTATATGAAATTTAGTGATTATCGATTTATATAAAATATAGTGATTTATCGATTTATATGAAGTTTAGTGATTTATCGATTTATACGGAGTTTAACGATTTATCGATTATACGAAGTTTCTCAATTATATAAAGTTTATTGATTATATACGATTTGTCCATTACATGAAAATTATTCAATTCTAATCGATTATATGAAATCTATCGATTATATATGTTTATTGAATATGCATAGCTTATTGATTATATATGTTTATCGAAATTATATGTGACTCATCGACTACATAATAAAATATAAAGATTACCGATACATGAAATTTATCGAATAATGCAATTTATCGATGATGCGTATCTATATTACAGTGATGTTGACATTAACTGCAATTGTGTAGGTTACGTTGTGATTGGGGAATCAGTTGACGCCATGAGTTCATAACATAACTATACGTGCTATGTAAAATCCTTTTCCCCTGAGTTGATGAATGTGTGAGATAACATTGGCTTCAAGTCTTAGGGATCTTTACAAGTACATGAATGCTGATTTGTATGATTTCAAAGTGTATTTAAATGTTTATCGGTTGCCTGTTTTAATTGACAAAATATTGGTAATAAAATAATCTTAACTCATCGGACTGCTCAATGGAATAAGGTAGACGACCAGTTAACATATCTAAGAATTCTTTAAGAAATGACTTAAATATTGAGCATCCAATTATGCCATATCCATTGCCCTGGTCGACTTAGGCAACCTAATACCCTTTTATCGAAGTTTAAATGAGGATTCAAAGTTCAAAGTTTCATTGCCCTGTCAGTAGGCAGAAGATTCAAGCTTAATGTTCATCGTTTTGCCAGTAGGCAAAAAACTCAAGTTCAAGTTTCATTGTTCTGCCAGTAGGCATAAGATTCAAAATTCAATATTTTATTATTTTGCCAATAGCCAAAAGATTCAAATTTCAATGTTCATTACTCTGCCAGTAGGCAGATGATTTACGTTCAGTGATTCATTGCCCTGCCAGTAGGTAGAGGGTTCAAAATCAATGTTCTGTTGTTCTGTCAGTAGGCAAAAGATTCAAGTTCAGTGATTCATTGATCTGCCAGTAGGTAGAAGATTCAAGGTCATACGTTACACAATAACCAGAATATATCAAAGCATTATGCTACATCAATAGCATATATCATGTTTTAACAATGAGATCTCTCTATGTACATGACCTATTACCGTATGGTGTAGTGAAAGCATTAGTTAGTGACTATATGGCATTGAACATGACGGTTATTCTAGTGTATATGCTAAATTCATATAGTCTGTCACCTAACAGCATCGTCAACGAAATTTCAAAGTTTAATGGCATAAATTATATGAAACAAAGTAAGCTTTTCATGTCAGCAATCCCAACAAGTGGTGTTTAAGGTTAATCCCTTCTCTTCATTGAATTTATGAGTTTATAGGAATTTCTTATGGTAAGTTTATTGAGTATGACTATTTTAGAGTTTAAGTTGTGGAAGCGACTGCCATTTTCCCTGCATTGTGGTGAAATACATCGTAAGGTAGGTGGGTTTCTTCAAAGGGAAGGAATAACGAACAACTTTCGTAAGTTATATGTATACGTTATGTAGAAATTATAATATACATATAAATTATTGCACTTTAAGTATTGTCGAGGGAGAGGGAGTTATCCACTGAGCGATAAATGCTCATTCCCATCTATTATTGTTCCCTTCCCAGGTTTCTGAAGTACAAGGTAAAAGTTTGTCCAAGTAAGTCGAGATGGAGTCGTTGCTGTTCTAGGAGCAAAGTTACATGGTCTATATGTGTGAGTTGCAATTGTATTGTTATGAAATTTAAGTTCCCTGTCTGTATGTATTGCATATCATCTAGAGTCGCTCGTTACGGCCATGTGAGCCGATCATCATTTAGCTCAGGTTGTTTATAGTTAGGATGTAACCCCAATACTCTGGACGTGTGGTCCGTGAAGTTGTACTTTTATAGTTCCGTTACCTTAGTATTGAACTGTGCTGGTTGATATGCTCCGGGTGGGTGGCCTGTAAAACTGTGAACTCCGGCGAGTAGCCGTTGAGTTGGTTTTATTAATGCGTTTAATTGCAGGGAATTTAATGTAAGACTTTAAGTCTAAAAAACGGTAAGTTTTTAGAGAAAACTCAGTCAATTTTATTTTAAAATTTAAAAAAAAGAATATCAAAGTACAATATTAACACTTCTAACCTAGGATTGAGGGGTTACAAAGAACTACTCAAGTATGCATTGTATTGCACTGCATTGCCGTGTTTTCGTGATGAATACGCCTGCGCAGTAAGCTACGCTGATGTGCGCACCAGTCAATTAAATGAAGCCTATGCAGCTACAATTAGGTCTACATCAATGTATAGCCAGCTAGTGATGCTACACCATCAACTCCTATCAAATCAGATTAGAAACAAACGCTCCTGGTATTGCCACGAACCAACCGTTCGGGAAATACAAAAATAACAGAAAAATGTTGGGGCAACGCCATCAGTTGTGCCCATGGCCCCCCTTTTGTTTTGGGAATTTTAAACAAATCGATTCCCTTGGCCTTATGGTCACTCAACAATCTCCCACTAATATGAAATTAGACCTGATAAAATTGATATCAACTCTGAAATTTAAATTAAATAATTCAAATTTATATTTGATCTGACATTTGAAATATGCTTATTCAAAAAGGTATCCGAAATTTAAATTGATCCGAACCAAACCATACTTTATCCGAAATTTTCTACAAAGTTGCTTATTTTGACATGGCGATCTTATTTAACCAAAAATTAATTGATCCGAAATCGACCCGACTCGAACCATACTCGACGCAAACCAAAGTGACCCTAAAAATCCCTTAACCCGAACATGACCCGAGCCGAACTTGATCCGATCCGTACCTGAACCGAATGACCCATTTATCGGGTCTACATGAAATCCAAGGCGGTATTGGGACGTGTTAACCAACCTGCCACACACCTCTTCAACACCTTGATGGCCATGTTGTCCACAGTTATAGGGAGCCATTTATTTCAATGTATACAAGTAGTGATTAATGTTTGTGGTTAGAAAATTTTAAAGGATCGGAAAGGATGTATGGATATTCTCATAAATTAAGCAAGATAGTAAATAAATTAATTGACACTGAATTTACATGGAAAACTCAAATCGGGGAAAACCACAAGCGAAAGAATAAAATTCACTATAATATTCGAGTAAGTACAAGTATGATCTCAAGGGGCTAATTAGCAACAATGAGATCAATACAAAAGAGAGTAAAACCTGAGAAAATAAAACTCTCAGATAAATTCACTCAAGAAATGTAAAATTGGTGTATCAACCCTAGTACAAAATATGGAGAATTTATAGGGAAGAAACATTGCATAAAAATTATAATGGACAAATGTGGATGAAATGCCTATAAAAACTCCCTTAATGTAGATTAATCCTCGATGTAACGACTCTGCCATAAAAATAGCCATAAAATCTTGTATTAAGGCTTGCAATAGACCCCAAAATGGACCAGAAACGAGGAATCCAAGAAACTACAGCAGGCCACGGACAGTGGGCTTGGCCACGGCCCGTCCGTGGATCTCACTGGCTGAAAACTAGAGGTGAGTGCTGCTGGGGCATGCAAAGAATTAGGCTGCGTCTGGTGTGAGAAGGCCCAAGCGCTGGGAGCCTGAAGTCAAAGCAGGTCACACCCGCTAGGAGCAGGCCACGCTGCTGTACTGGGCCACACAAGGAGATGGAAATGAAGATTGGGCCTCGTGAACCATAGACTTGTGATTAAAATTTGGGCTGAATTTTGTCGGGCCAAAACTATCAAGTTCAATATAGAATTAAGGATATATTATTTGGGCAACAATCATAAATACCCAACATTTGTGAGTGCTTCAAAGTAGTTATAATTAATAGTTGTCGCAATTATTTATATTTAGCAATAAGCATTTGCAAGTAATTGGAATGTCTTAGAAGGACATTCTACACTTGCAGGTTTACAAGCAAGGGCAAAAGAAACCAGGCATCAGTCGTAAGAGTAAGAGTAAAACAAAGGGCAGTCACTAATCACAAAGAAAAAGCCCTTCACATTTAACTCAAGACACAAAAGATGAAACAAAGAAGCCTTGATCTCATCAAGCTTGAAATTCAGGCAGAGATATCAATGGCTTTAACATGGGGCTTCTTCTCTTCAACCTTAGGCACTGTGACAGTCAGCACTCCATTCTCCATGGAAGCCTTGATCTCATCAAGCTTGGTATTCTCAGGCAGTCTGAACCTTCTCAGGAACTTTCCAGAACTCCGCTCAACTCGGTGCCACTTATCATTCTTCTCCTCTTTCTCCCTGCTTCTCTCTCCGCGGATCTGAATCACTCTGCCATCTTCAACGTCCACCTTCACCTCCTCCTTCTTAACCCCGGGAAGATCCGCCTTGAATATGTGGGCTTCCGGTGTCTCCTTCCAGTCAATCCGGGCATTCACAAAGGCTTCGGTGTCACGGGTGGAAGAGAGAGATTGGAATGGATCCCAGATGTCAAAGACATTGCTGCTTCGGTTCCCGAATAAGCTTGGAATCAGCGACATTTTCTTGATTGTTTCTTGATGATCACTGATGAAGATCCAGAGGTGTTTTATAAATTGAAGCTTTTAATAGCTTTGACAAGTCGGAAGTTTTGATTTTTGGGTGAAGAGAGTGAGGCATGAAGCAGGGAATTTATACATATGGAACATGGGATGAACTTTCTGGTATGTTCTCCGGACTCTCTGTTTCATTCTAGACTAGATGGCGCCCCAAACCGAACAACGGTTTCTTGAATCTTCCTGTATTTTCTCGAAACTACTTTTTAATTCTTAACGGCCATTTATTCCCGTTTGGGCCAAAAGAAACAATGGCGGAGCTAATCTTAAGAAATGATGGGCCACGGGCCCGGCCCAACCATGAAACAACAAGTTCTGGGATGTTTATTCTCTTTTGAAATTTGTTTCCTATTGTTACAAAAACTTTACGCATTGAGTATAGGTATGCTTGGCAAAATTGGGATCGGAAATTCAAACAAATGATCACGATTTATATCCAACTCAATATTTTTTTAAAGAAAATTTTATAATTTAATAGTTGGAATATACTGACTTAATTTAGACTCAACGTTAAACTTACTTATCTTATTGGAATTTGTATTCGATGTACTAGTTTCTATTTGTAAGATAAACTTACTTAATTTATAGATATGCATGTTGAGATTGATAATAGTTTTCTCACTCAATCGAGCTGCATATAGAACAACACTATGATCACGCTGGATAGAAATTTTAGCATTATTAAGATCCATTTGATTCGTAAGCGTTACGTTGACTTCAATAAACAACAATTGATGGGCCATCACCCCGCCCAAAAGAGCTCAAAGCGTGCACACTGAAATCAATGGCAAGAGCCATTATTACCCTAAAACAGGCTCAGGATTTACTTTTTTTAATGTATAAATTTTACACATGCATACAATTTAGAAACAATCGAATCTCGATATTCTTTTCAAAAGATAGTGATTCTACGACTAAGGCACATCCACTAGAGCGGCTCAGGATGTTTGAACCCGGATGCATTGTGAATGTAAAGTGTAAACTCTGCATTGTCTCCACTCTCTTCAGTAGAACAAATTGATAAATAGATAATTGAATTTCTATTTGAACTTGATTTGTTTGTGCTCACTTCTTGCCCTCATTAGTATTTCGAACGACTTTAAAAGACGGTTTCAACTTTGGGTCATTCTGCTGCTATTTTCTCTGCGTGTGGGTTTTTTTTGTTTTTTTTTTGTTTTTAATGTTGTTGGGATTTTATTTTAGTTTGTTTTTGTTGTTTTTGTTTTTACCATTTAGATCCACGGGTGGATATGTGGAGCTAGAACTGTCAGTTCGGACGGACGGGTTAAATACGGATCGGGTGTATTCAGATTCGGGTAAAATACGAGTCGGGTGTATTTCGGATTCGGATAAAATACGGGTTGGGTGTATTTTGGTTTTACGGGGTTCGGATCAACCCAACAGGTTCAGAACGCCTTTTCCGTGAGTTATTTTTCTTTTTTTAAAATCAAAAAATTTGCATATTTATTACTCAAAATTGTCATTATTTAATGAAAATGCATAATAATTGTAATTTCTCAAAAGAATATTAAAATATTCAAACATTTTATTATAATATATGAATATCTTGTATGGCACGGGTAAAGAATTAAGCCCCACTTGATTTTGGGTAGATTGACCCATACATTGAAAGAAGGTTAATAGTGGGTCGACCATTTATTAGACAGCCCGTCTAGAGTATTTTAATGGGTTGTAGTAGTTTTACCACGTTTTAATATTTTTATTAACTAGCCTACCAATGTCCAATCAGGTAAAAATTTATTAATGGATCGACCTCAATACGAATACGGCTAGTCGTTTTTTTACCGTTAGTATCATAGTTCAAGACTAGTCAGAACGAAAATTAAATAAAATAAGTATAAGATATTATCTTGCAATTATAACATCAAAATTTTAAATTATTACAAATTAATTAATTTTAAAAAAATTAGACATATTTGTTTAACTAACTGTATAATGATATAACTTTCGCATCTTTAATGCTTTTGTTCTTTTAAATTAACTTTAAAAAAAAGATTAGATAGTTATTCCATGCAATTTTATACCTATTTTAAACGTTTTTTTCATTTAAAAGTTGTGTACAGTTTTATTTTCAAAGAATGGAGAAGAAAAAATAAGGTTATTATTGTTTAATTTGTAAATAGATGCAATAGTTATATAATATCTTTTCAAAATACTCAATAAAAATGACTAACCATTATTGTTAAAAGAGATAAATTAGAGAAAAATTAAAAACTAAGGATATAATGTTCGGATCAAGCAGACAAGTTCGGGTTCAAGTCAGGTTTGACAAGCTAATTTGCGGGTTTTTCGGATTCGGTTTATTTCGAGTTCGGGTAGAGAAAATCGTGTTCAAAATCCAAATTTTTTGGACGGGTTCAGGTCGGATTTTTCGGTCGGATCAATTTTTAACAGGTCTATGAGAGCATATGCCAATTTTCGTTAGTTTGTAACCCACATTTGTAAAAGAATTAAAATGAAAATAGAGGAAGATCCTACAAAATCTCATGATCTTGCACATCCTGATTTTCCTCTGTTCCAGAAACAGAGGAATGTCCCAGAACATTCATCCCTAACCTATAAATTGCCTAATCCCATTCTCACATCAAAATCAGAACCAATCTCCAACCTTAAACTGTCAAAACCACCAAACAAAAGCGATCTTGACAATGTCAGTGATCCCGCACTTCCACGAACACCGACGAAGCAACATCTTCGACCCCTTCTCGCTCGACATCTGGGACCCCTTTCATGGCTCCCACTCCGCCCTCTCTCATTCTCTCTCCACCGCACGCGACACCGCGGCCTTCGCGAACGCCCGTATCGACTGGAAGGAGACGCCGGAGGCCCACGTCTTCAAGGCAGACCTTCCGGGGCTGAGGAAGGAGGAGGTCAAGGTGGAGGTGGAGGACGGCACAGTGCTTCAGATCAGCGGAGAGAGAAGCAAGGAGCAGGAGGAGAAGACCGATACGTGGCACCGGGTTGAACGGAGCTCCGGCAAGTTCTTGCGTAGGTTTCGGCTGCCGGAGAATGCAAAGATGGAGGAGATCAAGGCTTCCATGGAGAATGGGGTGCTCACTGTTACGGTTCCTAAGGAGGGGAGGAAGCCCCAAGTTCGATCCATTCAGATCACTGCCTCTTAAATATTTACTCGCTCCGTTCTAAAAAGATTGTCAATGTTAGAATGAAGAACCCGTTTTTCATGATGCATGAATTAGGATTCTCAAAGCTAAGATTGTTATCTTGAAATCTTGTTTATGCCTCTGATTCTCAAAGCTAACGTTGTTACTGTGTTAAATAATAATTGTAAGCTGCTGATCAAGATACAAATGGGATCAGTAAATAAGCTCTTTTTAACCCTCTGATTATATTGTCAAAAACATGTTAAACACCTTTCAAACATAATTTAAAACTTTCTAAAATTATGCTAGTATTTTTTTAGTTATTTCATGCTGTTTAATACCGTTCATCCTATTCGCTCTTATGCTCTGACAGACCAGTTGCAGATGATCTAATCGACCAATTGGCTATTTGAATGAATGGAAAATGACCTTATCTTTAAAATAAAAAAAAAGTATTGACCTACTGTGTAATCATTTCTATGCTAACATTAGTTTTATTTACCAATAAAAATCATAATTAATAATAAAAAAAAAGCGTTTGATCCATAAAGAGTATGTTTGTTGTTAATCCCAGGCTGTTGATTAATAACTAGTCTACATATATGTCAGGGAAGAGGGTAGAAGAACCAGCTAAAATCTGATATCAGGGAAGAGGGTAGAAGAACCAGCTAAAATCTGATAAGAATAGTCTTTATTGGTGGATGAAATTTCCTGATGCAGGCACGATAATACTGACTTCGAGAGGCAAGGACAGAAGAAACATTGATGCATGCAGAGCAAACGGCAATGGACAACCATGTATACCGACCATCTTACCAGCTCGTATATATAAGCTACATTATGGAGCACTAATGTACCGTCTTGACTAACATGTCCATACAATTTTGATCGATCTATACATTTTACGCTCAACGTCAAATCAAAGGCGTTAGGAAAAATTATACAAACTTTGTTAGTCATTGTCCACTTCACTCCTCTACTAGCTCGAAATATGAGAACTTTTAGCTCCGTATTTACAAAAAATACCCAATTGCTTAGATGAAGTTTCAGATCCCTCGATTGTCTTCAAAATTCTCTGAATAATCATCAACAGCAACAACCCTATTTGTGACGAGTTTCATGTTAGTAACCTTAGCAGCATTTTGCACTTTCGTGATTGACTTGGTGTTGCTTGGTACCACGCTGGTGTATCCTTCATCTTCCTTTTTCAGGTCAGAAGGAGGTAAGAAGCAATCCATGCACAATCCCTTTATGTTGAAGTCCACTTCCTCAATGGACCAAACTTCCTCCATACGTGTCCTCGAATTTTTCTCTGCGCTCTCACCATATCTAAACAAAGAGACAGAAGTTTTACCAGAGTGTGCAATGTTAATGCCATCAATAGTTCGGTATTCTCGGATCAAAGATTCCATCGTGGTCTCCCAAAAGATGCTTCCTTTCGAGGCTTTTATACTTAACAGGTGAGAATCCTCAAGTTGGACTAGAAGACCAGTCCTCTGGCTGAAGTAGCCCCAAACAGTATGGCGAATTATTTCCACATTACTGCTGCTCCTCGCTTCAAGGGTTGATGGATTGGCTTCTAGCTTCAGCACGAAGCAATCCTCATCATTTACAGTTTTCTCGCCAATGCAGAGAGCATGGGTGAATAGGTTTGCTGTTAACCTTGGGTCAAGGCCCTGTCAATAGAAGTACCAATTACCAATCAGAACATGGTATTAAAGTGAAATTGTCATGTTTCAAGCCCACCCCTCACATGATGTAGGGCTTGTCCGAACAATTACCGGCCACCTATGTTGCTACTATACAGGCATAGATAATGGGAGCGGCCACCTTTTTTTAGGCCCAGCCAAACTTATTTTTGTTGAATCAAACTGAACTTATCTTATTTTTGCTGAATTGAACTTATTCTTTTTAATTAAAAAAAAAATAAGTTGAAGAAAACATGGCGTAAAGTGAAAATCAAAGAGGAGCAGTTTTGATGAAGCAAAGCAACATAGACATGACTGCTCGCCTTAAGATTTAGACAATTCAACAAAAATTTTGAATGGTTAGTATCATGTAGGTGAATGGTAGGGCAGTAAAATGAGCAATTGTTGGGAGTGGTTGCCCTTCTTTCTAAAAAGAGATGTAAAAAAATGCAAAGGAAAAAGAAGTCAGAAACATGAGGGCCTCTGTTCTAAAAGCCTAAAGGAAAACCCAAAGCAAAAGTGCCAACCTAGGATCCAGGTCGACAACAGCTAATAACCCAATGTCCATGAATAAAGCAGAATGAATAAGGCAGCCACTGATGATAAAGATGGAAACTTTAGTCAGCAAAGGAAACCATTGATCTTTTTGTCAGAATAGAAAAGATCTGAAAAACAAATTCTTAATTGGCAGCCATCCCATATCCCCTGTTTAAGGAAGTTAACCGATTGCAATTGCACCACCAGGAAAACATTTGATCCAGAAGGGGGGATGAATATGGTAAAAATCAGCAAAAATTACAGAAATATTTGACGAAATCATTCAATAGTTGATCATCAAGACTTCGAAACTCCCCCCCCCCCCAATCTCTAAGACTCTAACACCATCATCTTTATTCAATTTCAATCATGCTTAGCTACCAACTCAATTAAATTGCCAGAGCATTGTTTAAAATTGTGAATGACCCACTGTTGATAGGAATGAAATTCCATCAAGATGGTTAAAAGACATACAATCCCACAACATAGAATCATAATTTTAGAAATCAAAATCTAAACTTTAACAACTGACAAAGCATAGTTAAACAGAAACAGAGCAAAATAGAGCAGAAGTATATAAATCTACCTGCAGTGAACGGCGGAGAGGGCGCGGGGGGCCTTTGGAGGCATGAGAGTCGTGCCAAGGGGTCTGTCTCCATGCGACCTTCCCATCACTACCAGCACTGATCTTGGTTCCAGAAACTACCAGCTCCAATGACCACAAATCAGGGCGTTTCTGCCACAAAACAAACCCACCCACTTCTCCACCATGCTTCGTACCTTTAACTTTCACAACCTTGTTGCTATCCCCTTTCTGGGTATTCGCTGATAACACCTCACCAGCACTGAACTCTGATGCCATCATCCTCACCTTTCCCATGGCGTACATGCTTTCGATTGAGTTTATCACGCTCTCACCTCCCACTGCTGCCATGTATTGGTGAACTATGTATTTTGCCATCGAAGATTCCTGATTCACATAACAAAGGATGGTCAAATTACTAGTGAACTATGCATGGGATTTCTCAGAAGAATTTCGTCGAACATGTGGAGTACAAACCAAAACCCAGAAGAGAAACCAATTCTGGACAGTAAATACTTACAATTGGGTGGTCTTTAATGGTCTTGTTGAGCTTGTGATCGGAAGGGATGGGGAGGGGGATCAATGGCGCGCCGATTACACCAAGGAGTAGCTTGATTTGGGAGGTCCGATCGGCGCAGGGGAAGTCGGACGGAGCCCGACCCGGGTTGGATTTCATCCAGGATATCATGTTGGGCCACTTGTTCTTGGTCGCCGGAAACATCTCCTCCGGGATGGGCACTTCCAGCACCGTCTCAAGCCCATCTTCACGGTCGAGATTGGGGCACAGAGTTCTCATCACCAACCAAAAACAGAGCAACAAACAGAGAAACAGGAAGAGAAACAGAGAGAGAGTGAGAAAGAGGCGACGAAGAGTGGTTTGTTTAAAAGGCAAGACTAAAAGAGAGAGAATTCGGAGTGAAAGCGACGGCGATTAACGTGCAAAGAGCTAATGGAGAGAAATCGTGAGGTCACACCTCTCTGTCTTCTATTTCTTGAAGGAAATCCAGTGCACCCGAGTCCACGGAAAACTAGACACGTGGTATTGAGTGGTTGGCTATCACTTCGGGATTTGTTAGCTAGTGGGAACAAATTAACAAAACAGGACAAATTCACGCTTGATTGACGGCCATTGACTAGTTGCACGTATGGCTCGCAGTTGGAGATTAGATTAGAATAGTTAATCTTTGATTCTCGCAATCTTCATACTTCCATTAATGCAAATAATGACTATATACGGCCGGTGAACTTAAGTCTCTTGTTGTAAATCCATATATTGATAATTATATTTACTTCTATATATATCATCAAAATATTACCATTTTAAAATATTTGATGCACTTGCATGATCATATGTATGGTTATGATCATTATATTCTAACAAATAAATCTTATCATATTTTTTTATATAAAGTTAATTGTTTTGAAAATTTGAACCAAAAAAAATTATCATATGTCTATTACATAAGATTAGATTGACTATTTTTTTTTTTTGAATCATTCTATTTTACTAAAGTCGAACTATTGTTGACCTAATCAGAGGTACAACTGTTTTATCACATATTTTTTACATTTATTAGATTCGAATATGAGACTTTACTTAAAAAAAATAAATGTCAAATTATTTAAACCAACTTATATTGATTAGATCAATTAATCGCATTAATTACTTCAAAAGATCATAGTACTTATATATAATTCATAATTCTTGTTTAACTATTTACTCTATGATTGGTCCCTTAATCTCAATCTTCTGAGAAAAGGTTGAGGTGGTAGCGTAGGATAGCCTACGTGGTGGGGCTAATCTGAACAAATTTTGACTTTAGACAATTAAGAGAGTCATTAGGTATTGGCACTTCCTATGGCATAAGAAAGGGTTTTTTTAAAAGAAAAATAAAAAAATGCTCTTATTTTGATTATTCTTGGTTTGAAAAATATCAAAGTGTTAAAAAGAGCTACTATTTGGATTGGCAATGAGGTCAGGGAATTCATATTGGTGGTTGGTTTTTTAACACTTCCTCCTTCCCAACTTGTCTTGCTTTCACAGCATTTGGTCCTGATTTTCATTAAATATTTCAGTAAAGTAGTGGTGGGATTCAGTTGTATGAGTGGGATGTGTATCAGTATCATTGGTGGCTGCTATATTAAATACGAGGATTTTGAAATTTGTAGCCCTTAATTAAAGAAAAGGATTTATGTTATGTGGAACAGCCTAATCCTAGGGATTTAGGCTTTAATTCACTACTCTTTTGGCAAATATCATGATCATAGGCATTAGTAATTGGAGTATTGCCATGAAAAAGCTATGCCAACCCACCCACCTACCCCTCCAACCCAAAAAAAAAAAAAAAAACCTTTGCTCTCTATGCTAGAATAAACAGATAACATGCCTTATTAAGAATTCTAACCAAAGCTAATTGTACACCAATTTTTATTTGTACTTTTGCGATGCCAAAAGTTCAATTTCGACATCAATCAACAATGAGTTTATTGGTTTTAATAATGATTTCGACCCTATGACATGTACTAAGTAATAGACTATGTTAAATAGTTAACATTGAACTTCATCATATAATAGCTTGAATAAGCAAATGGCTCTAACAGATAACGAATTAACGAAGCGGCTCCTAATCATTGATATAAAACCTAAGAAACTCTAACGCATATGCTCTATTTAAACTTCTTTTGCACCTCCAGTGCTCACCATTCCAAGTGATTTAGTTCAAAAAGAACAAGGTTCAGTTCACATAAATAAAGTAAATCTTATCCAACAGAAGCCCAACATGGGCGAATTAAATTTTGTACAAAAGAATTATTGGGATATATATATTCAACAAATACAATGTCCCGACATGGGTGTCGTGATTGAAGCACGCATAAAAAACTTGGAAACCCACAGATCTTGTCCCTGTCTCTCTAAGCATCAGCAAGAGGCATCTCATAACGGTACGAGTATCTCATTGGAGTATGTGAAGTCTATATACCGCATCACTCTAAATATAATTTAATTTGTCTTACTTAGGGTCTCTTCTTTTTATAGATCAATTATAATTTACCAACTTTAATTCATTTCAATCTATTTCAACCCATTTCAACCCACCTCCTTTATAATTTTAATAATTTGTAAAGTATCATTTGAGATTTAATCATTCTTGCACCAAATAGTTTACTGTACTACTTTTTTGTAAATTATCTTACTTTAAAATTGTTTTATTTTTTGTATTTTTCTATTTTTTTAGTTTTTTATTTTTAAATTTTTAATATTTAATTTTTTGAATTTAATTTTCAAATTTTCAAATTTTAAATTTTTTTTATTTTCTATTTTTTATTTTTTATTTTTTATTTTTTATTTTTTAAATTTTATTTTAAATTTTTTAATTTTTTTGTATTTTAATTTTTTAATTTTTAAATTTTTAATTTTTAATTGTTTATTTCTTATTTATTATTGTTTATTTTTTATTTAGTATTTTTTATTTTTTATTTTTTATTTTTGTGAAATTTTCTGTAGCTTTTGTTTGGAATAAAACTAAAAAGATAAAAAATTAAAAAATAAATACAAAAAATGAAAAAAATACAGAAATACAAAAATACAAAAATATAAAATAAAAAATATAAAAAATGAAATATAAAAAATTCAAAATTCAAAAATTAAAATTCAAAAAATAAAAAAATACAACAAATTAAATACAACAAATAAAAAATAAAATTAAAAATTAAAAAATTAAAAAAAAATATAAAATTATAAAATTATAAATTATAAAAAATTATAAAATTATAAAATAAAAAATAAAAAATAAGAAATAATAAATAAAAAAATAAAAAAATAAACAATAAGAAATTAGAAATAAGAAATAAAAAATAAAAAATAAAAAAAATAAAATAAAAAATAAAAAATAAGAAATATAAAAAATAAAAAATAAAAAATGAAAAATAAAAAATAATAAACAAAATTTTCACAAAATTTTGATAACTTCATAAATTATCACACATTAATTACATTCTCATTATTTTAACCCACTTCAACCCACCACATAAAAAATATACCAACTTCAACCCACTTAAACCTACATCAACTTACTTCAACCTATTTCAACCCACCTAAAAAAAAATATATCAACTTTAACCTACCTCAACCTACTTCACCCTTTTAGCCACCCAATTTATCCACGAAAAGAATAGGCCCTTAAAGATAAGGTTGCAAGTGGATGATTCAAACTGATTTGATGATCATGAACTAATTATAGCTATGGTAAAGTTTGTTCATTATGAATTTGCTATTCTTTTTTTGTTTTGTGATAAGATATAGCTGTAAGTTGTAAAAAAATATATAAAGAGTTCTAAGAAACTGTAAAGAGTTATAAGGGTTTCTAAGAAACTGTAAGAAGCTATAACAAGTTGTAAGAAGTTATAAGAAGTTGTAAGGATATATGCAAGTTTTTGTTGAATTTTTCAAAAGTTGTATAAATATAATTTTTAGATATATATACATAATTGTACTCTACAATGTATGATTTGTGGAATAAATTATTTCATGACAGTAAATTACTTATAGTATATCAATGGTATTCATAGAATTAATTTGATACCATCACTGAATAAATTATTTTTTAATATTATACGAACAAATTTTGTTTTTCTATAACTGTTATTTTGGATGAGAATAAATATATTAAACTAATATAATTAATAAAAATAAACTTTTAAACTACTCAATTAATAACAATACAATAAATTCAAGCCCACAAATTTATAAATCTTATTAATTTCTACAGTTAGAAATCTATAATATATCGATTCATATGTGCTTTACTTTTTATTTTAACTAAGGATTGAAAGGGTTTGAGGATAAAATGATCCAATATCTCATTTTAAATCAAGTCGTACAAGATTTGAGTTATATATATGTATATATATATATATATATATATATATATATATATATATATATATATATCATATTTACACTCCTTCATAGAGGTTCTATATTTATACTTAAGTTTATAAATTCTCAAAGATAAGATACATAGATTAAGAACTTTGACTTAAGTGGAAGATAATAATATATGAGAAAGTACATCAAAAACGAGTTGTTCGAATTAACTGTTATCTATTTGAATTAGCTATTTATAAAAGGAGTGTTTGATAAAATTAGCTGTTTTTAAAAAAGATATTCAGTAAAATTTTATTTGTGCCTTATCTCTAAATTACCTTTTAATTAAAAATAATTTTTTTTCATTTACTAGTTATCTTATTTTCTTTCCAAGAAAAATTAAATTGATGTCGTATGTTCAAATTAACTTTACTAATAAAACTTTAATTTGTTACTAGTTGTATATAAGTTGTATTCTTATTAATCTTTTTTTTCTTTTCAACTTGTGTATATCTATCTACATGATAATTATGTCTTAAAATATTATTTTGTTATTTGCTACATATTTTATTATTTTGAATTGAAATTTATATATTCAAATGATTTAATCTTGGATAGATTAAATTTAAATAATACACAACATCAAATACTACTACAAAAGGCTAATGGCATATGGTGTAATTTTTTCAAATTCTTGGGTAGTTATGTTATTTTCACAAACAGCTATTCCTAAAAGGATAATGAAAATAATATTTTGAGAAAGAGCTTTTTGGGTCCATACAACTCTTCTAAATAGCTCCTCAACCAAACACCAATTTAGCGTCAAAACAGCTAAAACTTTTCAAAAAACTCTTGCAACCAAATGCCCCCAATACTTATGAACTTTAGGTCAATGCCAATAAATAATGTTAAATTTTAAAAAGTAAAGCTAATACCTTTTAATTTATCTTGCTTTATTTTTTGGAAATTATTGATGATGTGGCTTATTTTAAAAAGTGATGTGGCAAAATTTGCTGATAAACTTTCTCACAAATTATTTTTCTGTTTTCTTTATTAGCTGACAAACGTTTTATTATTATATAATAATAGAAGGCACAAACTGCACAAAATTAAACATATATTTAACTCTAATATAATCAAAAAATTGTCATTAAAAATAGATTATACATCATAGTGCATGGAATCCAACCGATCGATTTAAACAGTGAATTGATAGATCAAAGAAAATATCTGATTCGATTGTCATATACATAGCAATCGTATGCAGAGAACATGCTGGTTGGGTGACATGAAATCATATCAGATCCCTTTCTTACGTTGCTCTCTTTTTTCTTTTCCTTTTTTAACTTGGTAGATTCCTCTAATTAGATTGCAGTATTAGACTGTTGTTATTATTAGTGCCTAATCGTAATTAGCTAGACTGCTGTGCGAAGCCTAGTCTGAATTAAGGCCGCCTAATTAGAGAGAGAAATTGTAATTAATAATTATTGTATTGAAGATGTTAGAAATTAGGGTGCGTCATGTAATCACGAATCATGCAGCGCACGTTGCGGTCTGAGAAACATCCAAATCCAATTTTTGTCTGCTTTTTCATGTTTGGATGGAGACATCAACGTGGGGAGGCCATTACCAGTGTCCCTTTCCTACGAACCATGAATCTATGAACTTGTGTCAACTTACTATATTTTATTAGATGTATAAGAACGTCTTGGAATTTACCTATTGTCATGCTTCATACTAGATTTGTCATTTAGAGGAAGAGTTGGGCTGGACTCTTAAGTTTGCCCATACAATCCAGATTTGTACAAACGTTTGCAATCTTCAATCTGTAGCCTGGTTTTCGGCCCGAGTAGGCAGAGTTGGGCTGGACTCGTAGGTTTGGTCCACGACTGAACTGGACCTGGACTGAGCCTAGCCTATAGACAATTGAACCCACTTGGATCTTATATAAATTAATACTGTCATACATGGTAAAATTCATTCATGCAAAATATGCCAAAGCACAAGGGAAACAAAAACATGAATAAATCAGATCATCTGATGTAGAGTAGGAAAGATGACTGGGATGGAGCAGGATGTGTTCCTTCTCCTTTGAAATAAACATTCTCTCACCACTGGGGATTTTCCCGAGCAAAACCTGATACATTAATGTATCTTACATATAATTCATTCCACATCTCTAGCCCTACGGGTGAGTGGCAGAAGAACAGTGAGCGAATCTCGCCACGAAACGCAGAGGTCATATTAAGCATATGACAAAGGACCAAATCCTTGAGATAATTTAGGTTCCACAAAAGGGTACAACGTAAATCACAACAGTTGGCTAACAAGCTCTTGGGGACTAACCTAATCTTATAGACAAGCCCTACCTACTGAGCTCGAACCCAGGATAGGATAGTAGAGAAGATGTACCAGAAAGGATGGCTATGTTTTGCTTACTGGGAAATTAGGACAGGTGAAATGGCTTCTATACAGGCGTCTTACGAAGGTACGTTGAAGTGAAAAAGCCAGGAGATGACAAACGCAAAGACCATACAAGCCAGTAGGAAGTTCAAAAACCGATGCCCTTGCCAGAAATGCCGAGTCTCGGCTGGGTGAGGTGGGGCACCAGTTGCAGCTGCTGTTTCATTGGTCTCATTCCATTGTTCCGTCATCTCTACCTCATTCACCCCAACGACATTCCTCGCAGTTGAGCCACAGATCTCACAGGTTCTGCATTTAGATTAAAGAGATTAGGAAAGCGCATCCAATAAAGAAAAATGCCGTGCCAAGCAGAAAGTTCTTTCACACAACCAAAACACAGGAGGATCCACAATAAACACAGTTACCATTAAACACCAGCCCACACGAGCGAATTGTTCAGATATCGCACTTCGCGATTCAGTGAAACAGAGAAAATAAAGGCAAGCTACCAAGTCAAACAACAGCTCAGGTACCTCCGTATTGGTCTGATAAGCTCAAATTGGGCACTTAGTCCGCAAGAGTAAGGCAAATATAATGATTTCAAGACATGGAAAAAGATAGCAATTGAAACGATACTTTGGTTGACCAAGATATTTTGTAGGAACACAATCATATGACACCTGTATCTTTTGTTCTATACTTCGATACATAATCACCAAAAAAGTGAGGCTGATTGATGATGGTCCCCAGCATTCAACTCAGTTGCCAGCGACCTGTATCATATCGAAACGACCTTGAGGAAAATTTAGCTGAATTGCCTCTAATAGACATCATGTTTGCTCACCAAAGATCATCCAATACCTAATAATTTTACTGCTATCACATCAATGCTAATACTCTGGAAAGCTCTTCCTGGAAGAGCATTGACAAAGTAAACCCCGAAGAAATTCCAAACAGATACCTCCAATCTACAAAGAGGAACCCCCAAGAGCTCACAAAAATCCAAAATGTCCATCCAAAACTTATCTTCTCAAATGAAAGAAGCATCACTGTTTAGCTTTATCTGAAAAGACAAGGTGTTCAACAACCAAGAACCAACTGTTCTCTAGCTCTAGCAGTAGGTGGCTCCACCATCCCATAATTGACATCAAGAAAACTAATTCTCTCAATACCTACCAGTAAAATTGGTTAGGAATAGAGTAAAAGGTGAATACCATCTGAAAGGAAGATTAAAAAGGAGGCATAAAAATCAAAGCTTGGCCAGCTTATTTAGAAGTTTGCCCCAACCAATTCAATTGGTCATGTCCATACATTTTTAAATCCTTTCTCCTTCTAGTAGAGAAGACCACCAACTCCATAGTTCATCTCACATTTCATTATATGCCAGGCACGATAAATGATCTCAAAGTTGAACTAAAAGCTTAAACGCACACTTTCAACATGGACATATTTGAACCAGGTAGAAAAGCAGATATTATGGAAATTCTGCTCATGATTTAATATTAATCTCCCTGGGTCTACTAGGGGATTAAGGGTCCTGAGCAAGCTGACCTATTTCCAGAAAGCCATTAATCAATTGACTGGAGATCTAAAGCCACTGTCTTCCCAACAACTTAACTTAGAAAATAATATAGTCAAGATCCAACGCTACCTTAGTCCACCAATACCCCAATATCAAATGAAACCTTAACGCATCAACTTAGACCAGAAGCTCACGGAACTTCATATACAACAGCTAGATTTCAACATCAGAACTACAACGTTACCCGATCCTTGTCCCTGAGTTTGAGTTACATCAGAATTCACACAGGCTATATCAAAAAGATGGTACTTCAGTTTCATATTACATTTAGGAAACACAAACAAACGGCTAAAGTATGATGCTTCACCACACCAAATTTATAAGAAATAAGGAATAGGTTGAAGCCCAGGAATCTGTCAAAAATTTGAGAGCAGAGAGATAAAAACAACATACAAGTCAAAGAAGAAAGACAAACACAAAATATTAGGGGATTCTACCCTTTGCATTAAGTAGCAACATTAGCAGAGCTAAGAAATCCAATTTTCAAGCTTCAATTATCTAGGAAGACATCCTTTCAGCATTATGAACATTAAATGTTTGAACAATCTTCCCCAACATATCAATGTGTACAGAATCTAATCAATATCAAACTCAATAACCACCTTATTTAAGAGCTTTCCAACAAGTACTTTTCCCGAGGGAGAGGTCGGGGACACTCGCCATCACTAGAACACCCTACGCCCTTCCACACTGAGCCAGATTAAGACTCATGGGGATGGAAGCCCAAAACAAGGAGCACAACTAAGAGTCTGATAGCAAAAATTCTACACGAGCAAACTGTAGATCAGCAACAATGGTACCATATCTGTGAAGTCAAATATCATTGCTATAGGTACCATTGGCGGTATATGCTTTATCAGAACAGCAAACAAAGGTAGGTCACTGATGCTTATTTCCTTCTCTACGCCATATGCCCATTTGCTAATTGCTAGTGAAAAAAGCATCTTGATAAAGATAAAATAAAGACCAATGCAATCTTCATTAATCAAAAGTTCGAGAGAATTGAAGAAGGTGGCTAAGTAAACAATCAAAAGACAAATTCTCCATTTAGGAATACAAGATTACACAAATCTTACTGAAAGTAACACCCAACTCAGAAAAAGCAGATAATTCATATTCGTTGGGAATAAATGCAATTGCCATCAAACTTTATCAATTGAGAAGGATCAACACAAGGAAATCAGCAACGGAAAGAAATTAGCTTTTAGAAAACTTGGCTTGAAAGTAATGAATCAAAGAAAAACCCAAAAACCCAATACATCTGATAAATGCAAAGAACAAATTTCTTTCACCTTTTGCTTTATTTACCAGATTCCTTCATTGAATTGGAATCACTTTACTTTGTTTTTGACATTTCCATCTTTCTCCAACAGACGGTATGCATTTATTCCCGCCAGAACTTTCGCAGCACCAACATCCCTTTTAGAGAGTATAAATCTTTTCTTAATTTCCTAAACTAACAAAGTGAATGAGCCCAAAAAGAAAGACTCAAGATGAGTCAGCCCACCCCTAAAAGGTTACACCCAGGGACCAATTTGCCAAGCAATAAGGCCAAGAACAATGAGTGACTCTAAGCACTCTGCTGTTCAAGTAATCACAAACTTGGATCTTATCCTTCAAAAATGCACAATAATTTCTATCAATTATCCCCATAAATTATCAGAAAACCCCATAACTACAGAACTAAATGACTATTCAAAACAATGAAATCCCTGAAAGTAACACCCATGTCAAAAATCAACCAAAAAAGGATCAACAACTGGACCAAAATAGAACAATGCAATAAAAACATTAAATTTTTAGAAGTGCTTACTTGTTGCCCCTGATTTTGAACCAAGCCTCAGCACAGTGTGTATGTGCAGCAGCCAAATCATCCTTACAAGAACACCCCAATTCAATAGGGAGGCCAGACTCAGGGTTGGACGCATCCAAGCTGAGGTGGCAAATCCGACAATCTCTCTCCACTTTTGCAGAATGCACACCCACACCCACCTTATTCTCCGCCACCACCCCTCCATCTCCACCGCCACCGCCACCGCCACTCTCCAGATCCACAACCTCCTCCGTGGAAGACTCATACACACAAGAAGAACATGTAGAGGAAGACGAAGACCTCCTACCCTTCTCAGTATCCACCGCTCCACCGACAATCGCTGCTTCCTCAGAGCTTCTCTTCTCGTCGGAGCACCGGGGACTCTCCTCGTCTGAGTCGGAGGAGGCCGCGGAACATCGGTGGGGAATCCCTTGCTGAATGTCAATGTGGGATGAGATCAGGGTTGCCATTTGAGTGAACCTTCATGCAACAGGGGGGAGATATGATCAAAACTCAAAGAACCCACAAAAATGGCGTCTTTTTTTTTTTTTTCTTTCTGGGATTTATACAAGTTGGGTTTTTTTGGTCTCCTCTAACTATCTCTTCCTCTGTATCTCCCCTGTGTGGGGATTTGGTTGTGCTACTCCATTGGAAGTAGGTGAAGGTGAAGAGGAGCAGGAGGAAGCCCGGCAACAATAATGAGGCTTTTCTTTGTCTCTGGTGGTTTTGGTTATCTGGTCACGAGCATTATTTAACCCCCATGGCAGCGCTGATGAGAGAGAATTATGGGCCCATGTTTTCTCACAGGCATGGGGCCTAGACTGAAAAAAAATATAATTTAATTGACAGAAAATTGGGAAAAGTTGAAAATCAATTTTAAAAAATTGAGAACTTTTCAGAAAATAAGAAAAAAATTGAAAGAAATAGAAACGAGTTATGAATTTAACTTGGTTAAGTTGGAATAAATTGAAAATTATAAGTACAAATTTGGAACAAGATTAACTTAATTGAAAGAATTTGGGATAAAATTAGTTTAATTCAAATAATTTGGAATAAAATAAAATTAATTGAATAGTTAGAAATAAATTGAAAAGATTCACTTTTTATTTTTTTATTCTTTTAATGTGAAGGGTATAAATTTGGGGGGGGGGGAATTGAATCTAAGATCTTGTAAATTTACAATGCCAATTTAACTATGTAATTAATAAATTTTGTAATTTTTTATTAGACAATATAATGAATTTTTTTCTTTTTTTGTTGAACGGATCTATTTTTTTTTGGTTAAGTTTCATATGCGATATTTCTTTATTTATATTGCTAATTTTGATAGTGGGTCCATTTTATGTTTTAATCTTTATAAATTTTTTAGAAAGAAAGTTAACTTGTGAGTAGATCAATGCGACCTAGTAAAACTCAGCTTAGTCCTAGAGCATGAAAAGCCTTATTAATTAAATCGACAAGTTGTCAAATCCTGGGAGCGGATTATCCAACTCCTCTGCCCCAGTGATGGAGCTTTTCAACTCAAATTATGTAATGTAACATGGCTTTGGTCCATATTGAAGAGATCAAGGAAATACATGTAATTAAAACTTGGTTGATTTACGGATTAAATCATTCTCGCAAATGAAAAAGAAGTTAATTGGGCTTCATTCAATCATGAGTTCACTTATACTCATATTTTGATGCGTTCAAATTAGATCAGTCAATTCGAATTGATACTAAGATCTCTTCTTTTCAACCTCTCATAAGTATTTATTATCAATATTGAATACTGATCAATACCAAATCATCTGATTATGATTTACACTTAATCATTTCTAGTTATAATTAAGCTTCACTAATTTATTTGTTTGGAATTTTCAACATAACCAAATCTTTTTCTTCCCCAACAAGTACGCCTTTTCTTTTTCAAGAAGTACTTTTAGAGTTTTGGTTGTCAACTGTTTCTAAGGTTTACATAACATATAATTATAGAATCTTTTTTTTTTTTGGTTGAAAGATATAATTACGGAATTAATCTTGAACTTTTACTGAAGTAATTTAATTTAAATTCTTTATTTCGTAGGATTTTTAGGAAGACTTAATTATCTTCCAAGTGTTTAAAGTCAAGAATTAGCTTTGTCCATTTAATTGTTACCTAATCATAAGGTCCTTGAGATGTCCCACTGTTGATTAATAATTTGATCTTTAAAGAGTACATGCCAATAATGAGAAGCCTCATTGACATTTGGTTGTAACTACCAATTATGAGGAGCACCAATCATTAAATGCTAATGAAGACACCCATTAATTCAATGATGGTAGGTAATTTTCTAAAATTCAGTAGCAAATATTCTTAAGAGTGTTGAATACATTAACAATAATTCTCAGTGTGAATTTTACTTTTGAGAAGTTTGAGGATATTCAGAAGTAAATAGTCTTACCTTTATAGACATGATTGTCTGTAGAAAAGGTGATTCCAATAGGGCCATAGGCCCACATTAAAATTTGTGGAGTTGTACGTGCTTTAAGCAGCATACAACAACATTAGACTAATATGGCCTCGAGCAATCTACAAAAACATTTGGAGTTGGAGGAATAATAATGCAAATGCGATGAGGACACTACTAACATACAAAACACATCCGATGCAATATGTCATAAAGGTCAATACAATCCCACATATTTCTTATCATTCAAAAGCCAAAAGAGTGCTAAGCAGGTAACTATCTTAATTAATTGTCCAAAATCTTAATTCTAAACCTCCATAAATTTCTATCACGAATGATGTCCTCCATTAGCTGTAAAAATTTTAAATCATGTCTAATCACCTCGTCCCAACGTTTTTTAGGTCATCGTCAGCCTCTTCTTCAATCCAGGAGGTAAATTATTTCACATCTTCTTAAAGGTGCTTATACACTCCTTTTCTCTATTGACCAAACCATCTAATCTGATTTCTCTCATCTTGTCTTCTATGAGCGTTACTTTTACTTTGTTTCTAATCACCTCATTTTTTATCCTATCAAATCTTGCGTTGTAGCTCATTCCTCAAATCATTCTTATCTTTGCTACCATCAACCTATAGACTTGAGTCCTTTTTATTAGCCAACACTTAGGGGTGCTCATCAGTCCAGGACCGGACCGGACCGGCTGGACCGATGACTGAAAAATTAGCAAATTGAGGACCGAGGACCGGACCGTTCTGGAGTCAGTCCGGATCGGACCGGACAGGACCGGACCGATTCCAGACCGGTCCTGTGGCAGCCTTAGTGTCAAACTGTCAATAATTTGCAAAGCCAATTTTCCACCCAAAACTCTCATATCAAACACCCAAAAACTTCCCAAAACCTCTTGTTCCCAACCCTCTTATTTTGAAGCTTTGAACAAAACCAAAACAACAGTTGGGATTTGGGATACCATCTAGAAAATCAAATTACAACCCCAAAATAAAGGCTTGGAGGCATACTGTTGCCGAGTCGACTCAGCCGGATCTCCATCCTTGAAGATGCTTCCCAGAAGGCCTCCCAATCCCATCGACGATGCCACTACCTGCAATCGCAGCAGTCCTCTTCCTCTTCCTCTTCTCTGACAGTTGTGATTGCAGGGGCAGCTTCGCCCCAAAAACGAAAACCCCATCCTCGTATAGATCAAAAATAGTCTCTGATTTACACAAGATGAAGAGGAGAGAACAGAGCGAAGGCCGAGGAGAGGACAACAGCGAGCAGATCGAACCGCCAACACAGAGAGGAAAGGAGTGGAGGAGGAGGCGGAGAGGCTGAGTGAGAACCAGAGAGCGAGAGCGAGGAGAGGGCAGAGAGGCGGAGTGACTTAGGGCTAGTACTGGACAGTCTGGACTACTGGTTGTCAACTTAAAACAAAAAAAAAAACCTAACCCCATCGAGCCGGTCCAATTGTCGGTCCGACCGGTCCAGGACCGGACCGGACCGAAGATCGAAAGTCGGAAAAGAGAGGACCGAGGACCGGACCGAAAGGCATCGGTCCGGTCCGGTCCGACTCGGTCTTCAGGTCGGTCCGATCCTGGACCGTTTAATGAACAGCCCTACCAACACTTGAAGCCACACAACAGTATTGATCTAACTACTATATGATAAACTTTGTCTTTTAATCATATCAGAATCCTCTTATCATATAACACCCATGACGCATTCATCCATTTTTGTCATCCCACTTTAATACAATGGTTAATGTCTTTGTCAATATCGCCTTACTCTTGAAGGAACAAGCCCAAATATTTCAACTTTTTCACCCTTGGCATAGCTATATCCCATCAATAGCCACTGCTCCACTACCCTCCTTCAATTCTGTCCTTCCCTCTGCTAAGACCACATCTCAAATATTAAGTTTTCGATCTATTTAATTTAAAACCCCTAAAGTTGAAGATATGCCTCATCAATCAATCAAACTTACTGTTAATTTCATCAATACTCTCATCAATAAGGACTATCACATCTGCGAATAGCATATACTATGGTATACTTCATATTAGATCTCCTTCATGAGTTCATCTATACCTCTAGGATCTCTTTAGTATTGAATATATATTGTTAACATGTGAAATGTTTCATGACCAACATATAGATACACATGTATGCTTTAACTTATGCTCCACAAAACTACGGATGTGATGAATATTAAAGGTTGAAATTAATCAGCATGAATCTGATCCTTCAGATCGAATTGACTCTTAACAAAGGAACAATACAATACCAACATACATAGTACTGTACCAAAAAGCATGCATGGTCAAGATGGGTACGTACACACATGAATTTCTGAATTTCATATCACATTCACGAGGCAGGCAGGCAGGCAGGCTACGTGATCACAACAGGGTAGCAGATCCACAAGTTTTTTTTCTTTTTTTAATTTTTCTTTTTGTCCTTTTCACGTATTACTTGATCTGCATTATCTTTATTAATTGTATTTACTCAACATCACGGGTTTACGTACGACACTTCCCATCCATCATGCAAACTACGATGGAAAATGAAAAACTCGAAATTACCCATGCAGTTAATGTGAAACCCTGGTCAAAGTGAGGGCAAGACTGACATTTCGCAGTTTACGTTTACGTATAAGATCAGGCAATGTCAAGCATGAATAAGATATCTTCCTTCATAGCATTGGGAGTTGCATGGATTGTCACTTTACAATCAAATTAGTGGCACCAGATGAAGTACGAATCAGAATCACTTTCTTTTATGATGTCAATTGCATGTATCTGAATATATGAAACTTCCAACTTAGATGATTGTATCTCTGGTATGTTTGTATCTTCCAAGATCTTCTTGGGTGCAGCTCGTCACTTTCTACTTGGTGCGGAGAATTGATTGGATTTTGGCTTTTTGAATGGAATCGTGAGTCGAACCGGGCACATGTATTATTAGGCCTTGTTTTTTTATTGATAAATTTTAATTTATTAACTTTAATTTATTTTAATTCATTTTAATTCACTTCACCAACTTCATAAAAAAAACAAAATGTTAAGTGTCTTGGTGTAAGACACTTTTAAAGTGTCTTTTTTTGGGCTTAAAAGTTATATTATTATGCATTAAATTTTTAAAAATGGTGTGATTTAATAGTGGAAGGGTGTTACAATCCATGAATTACGTAAAACTATATTTTTATCCGCATTTTTCACAATTATAAAGTTACATGCATAATATGCCTGCACGGATAGCAGTAATTCGATTAAGATTTTGTTTTATATCTATAGGCACAACCGACGAATACTAGAGCTTTACCATTCATAATTAACTCTAATTGTTAAAAAAATTTTGAGGTTAGAGCATCTAACGAGTTAATTTTGATCAAGGTAAGACATTTAAGAAGTGTCTTGCTACAAGACATATATCATCACCCACAAAAAAAATATTTATTTCAACCTGCTTAATACTATTTTAATCAACTTTTACCCATCATATAAAAAAAATTCAATTTACTTCAACCAAATTCAACTAACTTCAACTCACTTCAACAAAAAAATATCCATTTCAACCCAATTCTAGCAATCTCAACTAACGTTGCCCATTTTTCAACCCATATTTTCCAACGAAAATTAAAGAACAAGCCCTTAATTGTTCACTTGTTCTAAGATCTCAATCTCCGTTTTTGTGACATATTCAACATTTATTTGATATCAGCATATGTTTTTTACTTTTTTTACAAACAGGATATCATATAAAAATTGAATTCTGAATGGGATATGTATGCTATATAAGAATAGTATATATGGGTGAGTTTTTGAAATATATAGTACCATTTACATATTAAAATGTTCACTTTAATTAGATCTATAAAAATGTTATATATAACAGATAATATAACAACACTACTTAATTTTAGTAAACATTGTCCCTAATTTTGTTTCTCATATTTTTCCTGGACAAATTAGGGTCTAACATACATGATTTGAAAATTTTCGACATGGCAGATCAATCCTATTTGAGCTTGCTAGATAAATAAAAATAATTTCCCATTCTCCCTCAATACTCATTTAGAAGTGCAAGTGAAAAAAAGGCAAGAACAGTTTGAATACGAATTAAGTAAATATATATGTATATATGTATGTATTATTTATCAATAATTCATGAACCAAACTGAGATTTTGTTGACATGAACTTGGCAGCTTGAGCCTTGAAATAGGAAGGTTGGCAGATGCATGCAGAGCACCAAGCTGAGATGTAACTGCTCATCCACTCATCTGCAAATTTACATGTCTCTCGTGAATGATCCAGCCTCCAAATGGACTTCCCTAATAATTACTTCTTGCCAGTTTGTATTCCATTTTAATTTGATTTAATTAGTTTCTTTCCTTTTCTTTTCGTTTCTTCTTACATATACACAGAACGATTCATGCAGAACATGGACGGGTCAAATTGGCATTGGTAATAATTGTGGGTGCGTGGTTATGTCAGAAACACCAGAAACAGCAAGGACGACCATCATGTGGTTTTTAATAGCCTTTATGGAACACTTGTACTGGTTAATAGACTTTTTTTCTTAAGTGAAAAAAATTATTGGGTTTATTTATTTCATCAATCTCCCTACAAGTATATATATTGATTGAAGTAATGTTGCCTACATCTGGATCTTCTTAGACCCCGTAAAAATAGGATTTATATTTGAAGGTGTTGTTGTTGTTGTATTTACTTCCCCTAATTTTCTTGAAATTTTGTAAATTAAGGAATTGATGTTTTAATTGTGTTTTTTGAAATTTAAGAATTATGAGGTCCACAGAGGTCTGACTTTTTTTTATATTTGTATAAAATGAGCCTTACATTGATAAAGGACTTCTGAAATTTTAATTAAGAAAAATGAAATTTTGATTCACACAATATGAATAGTATTACTGAGTTGTCACATTTATCTCTCAGAAAATGTAATTCTATTCAAGTAAAGTACACACTCAACCCCCCCCCCCCAAAAAAAAGAGTACACCAAATGTATATTTTTTTTCCTTTTTGGCTAAGTGGTACAGATTAATGAATGCTAAAGAGGAATGGACGCCAACGTTTACAAATTTTACAATCTAGAGCTTATAGATAAACATCAACTAAATACTACATACTTGTTAAGGGTTTGACTGAATTCAGTTGAACATGTGTTATCTAATTTCAACTTTATAGGTCACAATTGAGTTTCTTTAATGATTTTCTATTTATAATCTTAGTTTTAATTAAAATTAATAAATCTAAAAGTTCAAATTTATGTAGTTTCTAGCAATGAGAGGGGAAAGGTTGGTCCAACAAAATAACATGACTTAAATTTGATTTGAAATTACTGAGAGAAACACAATTTTGACATGAACTAAACCGATTTCGATCCAAAATTAACACAATTGATTTGACCGTTCAACTTTAAAATATGTTATTCTTTTAAATATTGAATAGATCGAAATTATGCTCAAAGCTAATACTAAATTGACCCGTTTATTGAAGAAGTTGACCTGAATCAACCCATTTACCAGCCCTAAGAGGGGCTGAGGGGCGGGTGACCAAAAGTTATCCATGGCTTGAATAATCACAGAGGAACACATACGGTTATTGGATGGTTAGGAATTTCCCAAACAGCAATGAAAAGGGTTTTGGTTGCATCGCCATTAATGGGTGAAAACCGCGTGTGATAGAGCATGGATGTGTTTATGAAAACCATGCTTGGGTTGACCCACCAACTCACCAACTCTGACATCAACGGTGCATGCGTTGCTGAAATATTTGAGCAACGGGAAGCTTGAATTGAGCAAACCAAAGATTATGATGGCTTGGGAAATGGGATGGATTTTCCTCCAACAACTTAGGCATCTATGGTCAAATGCATGACGTACCTGACCCAAAGTCATCAAAAAGCCCAGACATGTTAGTTGTGAATACTTACACTCTGTACTTGCCTTACTTACATCACATTCTTCTGATCTTATTTATTACCAACAATTTTTACTGTCTTTTACACCACAATACAAATTGATAACTTTTCGACTTTGATTTTATATATATATATATATATATATATATATATATATATATATATATATAGAAAAATGCAGTAGGTTATATGAACAATATCTGAAATCAAGTTCTTAATTATAATAATGTCTAAGCTAAATGGCATACACCCCGCATGGCCAAGGGATAATAACAGTAACATAAATCGATCGTTTAGTTCTAATTATTTTTCCCTTTTTAATTTTAAAAAAAGAAAGATGAACCCTCATTTCAACAAGGTTGACAGCAATCAACGTCACGTGAATGATGGATAGCTCTACTGCAAAGAGTGTATTTGGCAAAACTAGTTGTTTTAGTAGTGGATACCTATTTTACTAGTTGTTATAGTTGTATTAGTTACTAGCTGTCAATCATTAGTGCCTAGTTGTTAGCTGTTTAATTAACAATATAAAATAAATGCATTTGGTAAAGATAGTTATTTAGGTAAAAACTTTATGTAAAATTGTTAAAAAGGACAAGATGAATTAAGGATTTTTGGAAATAAAAAGAGAAATTTGGAGCTTAAAATACAACTATTAAGTAGTGGTCCTCAAAGGCAACTTTCAATAGCTTTTTAAAAACACTACAAATACTTGTAATCGCTATTCAATCCACTGCTTTTAATCACATATATGTAATTTATTTTCCTGTTTTCTTTATTGAAATAATCAAAAAGATACTATTTATTATGATGACTTTTAATCACATATTGTTTAAATCTTAATTTTTTTTAAAAAAAACTTAATAAATGCTAAATAGGACACGTGTTACGATCGTAGCACTTGCACTCATATATGCACTCACACACTCACTCACTAGAACTCTTCCCCTTGCGAGGCAAGGGTTGAGTAAACCAATATGTTATTATTTAGAATTATAAATATACAATAAACAATTTTTTTTTCATTTTTCAGATTTGTTTTATTAGATAAAAAGCTCTGTATCAATTTTTTTTTTATCGTTTACAAATGTGTTATTTTTGTGCTATTTTTGCATGCAAGTGTTTATTAATGTCATTTCTAAGTAATTGACAAAAGATGGAAGGTCTTGTAAGTTATATAATAAATAACAAAGAATTGTATGCATGCTAAAAGAAACAAAATTAATTAAAACAGTAGTTAATATCCGAACCAATAATACTATGACACTTGGTAAAAATTTATGAAATCATCCAATTTTATATATAGCTATATAGATATATATGATAAAAATTTTACCAGTAGAATCCGCTAAGTTCTTCAGCCTCTATTATCCAACATATTCATAATATAATTGTTTCTTTCCTTTTGTGGGCCAGGAAGTTCTAATGCAAATTTGAAATGTAAGTATTTCTTGCCAATGGTTGTAATCACTAATCACCTCCTCCTTGTGCTTTGTTGCACCCCCCCCCCCCCGGGGGTGAGAGCACCCTTGCACTTTAATATAAAAATGTAACACTCATAATGTCGATGCAAATTACTTGCTAAGACTTGCTTCTCTAACCCACAGAGAGGGGAGATTTTCAGCCTTAGGATCGCTGTTAAAACTCATACATGATACAACTCAAGTTGTCTGGCCACGCCAAAACAGGGGCCTGAGGTCCAATTGGGTATGCACGTTACAATCAGGTTTCACTAACAATATTTCACAATGAAACGGGCTTAATTGGCCAGGAAAGATGAGTACTTAAACACCACCGCAAGCCTTTGACGGTTGACTCTTTGCCTAGCATCGAACAGTATGATTTGCTCCATTGCAGAAGCATCGCCAAGAATGATGCACATACATCACATGTGCAGTATGAATCTCTAAGAGAAAAGCTGCTTCTTCAACATGCTCAAACCCGAACCCTAAATCAATGCAGCACACCCTCTAATGGCAATGCGACTATTTGCCTAGCATTGGGGAGTGAGCATCTCTGTCATCATTCCCATCAACTTAGTCCGTCCCTCCTCAAACCGCAAATTGTTCAGTATACACTGCCCTGAACTGCCAGTGCTCAGTCTTCAGAGTCTCTCCCTTGGAAAGACATCTCCGTCCTTCTGGTTGAGCCATCATCAAGCCCACTTTTGATCCAAGCTATATTGTTAAGATCAGTAGCTATTGAGGCTAGCTCGTGATTGGAAAAGGAAGGAGGCTCATCATATTCAACAAACTCTGGGCCCAACAAGGAGCTTCTGGATTCACCAGCAGCAGAAGTGGTACAGCACCCATGGCCACATTGCATAGGAATGATTGGTTCACATTGAACGCCATCTAGAAATCTGGAGATTCCAAGATCAGGCTGCGAAGAGTGGACCAATGGACCTCGCACTGGCACAGGCTTTGGAAGCGGCAAAGTAGTTGTCGAGTTAAACGAAGAGCGATAAACGTTAAATGCACCAACACGTGCTACTGGACGAGCAAGGGTGGGCTGCTCCGTAGCTTCAGCAGCATAAGCAACAATGGGGGGATATAGAATTACATGGTGATTATCTGACATAAGATAATGCTGGGTTTCGGATCGAATGGGTGGGTCATTGAGTAGGGCCTGGTAGCTAGATGGATAGGATTGATTAACATCCACACTCGTATCTTGTGTGCCTTCGAACGCCTTGAATGAGTTGGTCTCACCTGATACTGTCTCTTCCGAAGATGCCTTGTTTTTATCAACACTGGCATCTCCTGTTGACTTGCAAAGGTCATACCTCCGCCTCAGAGTTGAATTCCAGTGATTTTTGATAGCGTTATCTGTTCTCCCAGGTAAGAGCTTTGCAATTGATGCCCACTTGTTCCCATGTTCTGCGTGTGCTGCTCTAATGAGTTGGTCTTCTTCTTCTGCAAATACATAAATTTCCATAAGCATTTCAAAGTAGCATGTTATAGACAGGTAGGTATAGAAAAGAAAACACCTCTGATCCCACTTCAGGGCCAGTAAGAGGTGTAAGAGTAATGTGTGAGCTTTCAAATTCTATGCCAACAATAGTAAGTTGTCAACAAAAGCAACCACCGAGTTTGAACCTTTCAACGGCAAGTTTTGGAGAAAGTGCTTACTCACCTTCCAACTTATCATATTCAAACAAGACAGTGACAACCGTCAAACTGCCAAAGGGTGATCTAGTAGTGTTTACAGATATTCAAGTCCCACCTTTCCATCAACAAAGTGTGAGCTGCAAGTCCCACCAGGACCATTTGGGCACAGATGGGTTCCTCCTCAACCTCCCTGAGCCTTCTTCCCAAGCCCTTCTCCCATTAAGGTGTCCCCATTAATGATGACGCCCCCGGATGGGGCCACCTTTCCTCCCAGAAGAAAAACCCTTCTGGGGGAAGCCGCGGGGGAGGGGGGGTACTATGTTGGTTTTAGCACATATCTCACATCCACATTTGGCAGTCATATTTGATCACTCATATGTTTCACAGGAGTACAGCTGATGCGTCAAAATGGATTCTACCAGAAGTCACCAAGTAAGCCCAGCTGCTGTTCAAAAACAGTATCCACAAGAATAGAAAAGGGCACGAAAGAATATCACGCACAGATAAACATATATCAATCTAAAATGATTAACAAATAGAAAGGCAGCAATCTCATTAATCTCATAAGTCATAAAGCACAAAGTAGTTGAGATGATCATGAACATTAAAAATTGATTAGCTAAACTGCTAGAAATTTCACATCCCAAGGAAAGCAGAAAAAAATCCACATTCACCGAGACACTGATACAGTACCAGTTCAGGGTTAAGGCAGGATGGGAAAGAAAGAGAACAGGTAAAGACTGAAGTGAACTAATGCAAAAACTCAAGCCTTTTATGGCCATACAATTGGTTTGGTAAATGTTCAAGCGGAGGAACCCGTTTATGACAACTATGCAGCCAACCGAACAACAACAACTACCTGTGAGCCATCTAGCCACTGAAACATGGGTTGGGTGGGATTGCTAGTTGGCACACATTTTGCAGATAATAGCCACTGAAACATGCATCAGATTAAATTTGCCAATTAGAAAAGGATGATAACATGTGATTGTATTACGTGCAGGACATATACCAAACTTTTGACAAGAGACTAAGAGCCTCAAGCCAACTTAACTTGTCCTTCCATTGCATGTTTAGCTTTCTGTAACCTGGAGAGCTTCTATGACAACCAAATCAACCCCTCACCTAATAGCTGACCATTGTGTCAATCTTCGTAGGACCAGTCCCACAAACAACAACCGAAAACAAACCTCCCACTCTAATAGTTTCTCCAAATTGTTAACTAGTTTACTTAATATTTAATAATGTCACCATATTATTCAGATTTTTGGCTACGATAAACTAAGGCAAGTTCTGCTCGTTCACACTCCACCAACACACACAGAGACTCAAATATCCAGCCAAGCCTATTACTGAAATATATGGTTAATCCTTGATGCAGCTGGGAAACTGCCTCTCTGCTGGTAGGTAAGGTTGCATAGCTCTCCAGACCCTACTTAATTGGGTAGTTTCTGCACTGGAGGTGATTGTTTGTCGCTCTTTTGTAACTGATTGAACCCCATATTTGAAGGCCAAAGCTATTCATCATTTGAGGCCAAAGGCAACAATTTTCCACCTTTGATAACAACTTAAAGAAGAAGAAAATATAAAAGAAATGCCTCATCCCACCTTTAGGCAGGTTGAGATGATGATAGACTTACAGAGTGAATCATAACAGTTTAGCACAGCAACCTTAACAGCTGCAGGTAAATTGTCAAAACCAAACAAAAATCTGCTACTAATTCTTCTAATGCTCTATGCCTTAGGCACAACAATCCAGTTAATTCAGGTACCAGAAATCTCATGATGAAGAGACCCCTTATTGTAGCTACACCTTACACTTTTGAGATTATTACGAACACAATTCTAAGTACTCGATTTTTATGGCTTATCCAAGAAAAAGAGAAAGACATCTCTCACTTATTAAAGGTAGCATCCATGATTCCATTGCAAGTTTGCAACTATGAATTGCTGGACCTTTAGTTCCATCATACACAATGCTAGTAACCCTAGAACAATCATATGGGTAAGACAATTCCCCCCCCCCCCCCCAAACCGCCTGTTTCCAGGGCACAAATGGTCAATTATGCTCATAAAGCAACAGGAAACAGCTTCTTATTATCTTACAAGACATTCAGGAATATCACTCTCTGGTTAAGATAAAGGGTTAGAATCCTGACAGATCACGAATAAAAGATCCAGTGAAACTCACTTTCATGGGTAGACCTAAATACTAAAGAAAGCTAACATCAACATGGCAGCACTGAGGTACATCAACAATGGTGAACAAACAGGAATCCAACCACAGGTTTGAAATAAGTACTTAAAGGCATCAACTTTGACTCCTATTATAGAAAAGGCACGATTGTTGACAACGTTCACATAAACAGAAACAATGCAGAATTGCAGATCCCTGGGGTTAAACCAATGCAAGCGGGTACGGTAGCATTGAACTATGATGCACACACAGCAGAAAGTTGCCATCTTTCAGTCAATGCACGAAAATGAGGATGTACAAGGCTATCACCCTCCTACAACTCCACTTCATATCCGTGTAACCTAGGCTTCAGCCATTGATCGGAATGATGTACAAGAAATTGGTGCCAGAATAACCGCATCAGAAAGCATTGCGATGAGATCAAATTTACAGAAACAATGAAAAAGGACCACATTGAAGTGACAAAACCTAGATATTAAAAAATAAAGAAAGAAATAAAATTGGGACGCCGAGACTTGCATATACATCACATAAACCCCAAATTAGCTTCAAAATTGGGAAAAGGAACTCATATAAACATAATCATAGCACCATCAAAGATCACAACATCACAAATAAATCTCCATTTTACCTCTTTCAAACTTAATTTTAACCTCTCCTTTCTGCGGTTGAACTTCAAAGTATAATGGTTGAATAGGCCTTCTTTACCCCAAATTTGCTTATATGATATGTTTTTATTCTTTCCAGGAGTTCGATTGAAAGAAAGAGGGAGAACCCGCTAATGTCGCGCGAAAAGAAGGCCAGAAAGGCGGGTTTCGAGCTAAAGAGAAGGTTGTCAAGGCCTAGAGATGTGGCATGGTGACCCCATGCTGAGCAGCACGGTCGTGCCACGCTGAGATAGCAGGAAGACGCTGGCAGGGAAGTGGCACGGTGTGTGGCACAACCGTGCCATTTTAGTTGATCGGGATTGATTGCGGCAATGCGATGTAATCTTACAATCTTTCTTCTCTAGAGGGGTCATCTCTCGAAAAACGGTGACTTTTAGTGTTTTAGGTTTCAATATTCTCCCAAAATTTCGAGCATTGGATTGAAGATTGATTGGATACGAATTTGTGGATTGTTGCTACGATAAATTAAAGTATGTTCTTTTCCTTCTTTCTCTTGCGTTCTAGTTCAAAGTTTGTACCTTTAATCATATTTTTCGTGTTTTTGATTGTGATCGTGGTTGGAAGAATGATTAAGAGCTAAATTAGTTGTCCTGGATTGGGTGTAGCCCCTATTATGCAAAAGTGAATCATGTTTTAGGTTTATGTGAATCATGTCCATGACTGCAATGTGAATTACTGCTTAGTGCGCCAGCTGTTTGCTGATTTGCTTGAAATAGTTTTATTCACTGCTTCTAATTAGGGTCTAGGAGATCAATGAAAGTTAAATCCTTTACCTAGTGCGGCTTTGTAGGCAATTGATCCGCCTAGCGTGAAAATAGTTAGAGTTTGAATTGGGAATAATTGATTATGAAATCTTGTGGCTTTGATAATCTTAATTTCATGAAAATAGATAAATAAGATTAGTTTAGCCAGTCTATTGACCATTGAGAGAAGGCTTAGATGCGCTCTAAATAGTAATCCTTTCCACTTCGATTTATTCATGGACATGGTTTGCTTAACCTAATTGCGATTTGTATAGTGTAATAATGTGGTGAACCCTAATCTAGGAACCTTGTTAATGTTGAATTAGATAATTCAATAGAATAGTACTATTAGTTAGTAATGTTCACCTAAAGTGGATTTTTGCCTGACTCGAGTGTTAAAGTTCAATTCATTGATTGAAACCAAGTTCCTTGTGGACATGACCCATACTTGTCGTTGCTGGCTACAACTGACACCATGCGCTTGCGGTAACACATTTTAAGACAACAAGTTTTTTGTGGCGCTAGAAGAAGGGCAACCACTTCTGCTAAAAGTAAAAAAGATGCCTGCCCTCTAATTTTATCTGCTAGCACTAGAGGTTTCCAGTTTGTTAGTGATGAACAAAAGTCTAGATGTGAGATTCTAGCCATTAGAAACACTAGTGAGTAGAAATATTTTCATACTGATTCATTGAGGACTTTGGGGATACTGGATGACATGTTGACTCTGATTGGTAGAGTCGGATGAACTGAGTACATTAGCATGCAATGTACATCATATGGTCGTCTTATGATTGAGTTCTTGAGCTCTCTACATGTCGATTGGGATGGTACTTTCAAGGATCATGAGATAGCGATTTCATTTCGCATGTTCAATATGGACCACCGGATGAATTTGAGGATGTTTAACGAGTTGTTGAAATTTCCGACGGTAGACGGGACATATAGAGATGTGCCCTTATCGTGGCGACCCAACCCCGTTTGGACGAGCATTACATGGTCCAAGCAGAAGGACTACACTGACCAGTGGGAGAGACCTAGAGTTTTTGACCCCCGATAGGCTAAGGCTACCGATATCTGTAATGTCAACCTGCGTTATCTTCAGCACCTGACCGCGAATATCATTTTCGGTCGCAACGACAACCAAAATGGTTGTCGGAATGCAGAGTTGTTCATTATCTGGTGTGCACTGTCGGACAATGGCGGTAACAGTGCCGCCAATGCTTATGACGTTCTTGTTGTTAATCTTGGCTACGTCCGCCAAGTGGCGGATTATAAACGCTCCAATGTCCACGAGCACCCCATGATTAAAGGTACCTTTAATCAAAAACACTAAAAGTTCTAGTTCAAAGTTTGTACCTTTAATCAAAAACG
Organism: Selenicereus undatus; assembly: GCA_017589665.1. Classification (NCBI taxonomy): domain Eukaryota; kingdom Viridiplantae; phylum Streptophyta; class Magnoliopsida; order Caryophyllales; family Cactaceae; genus Selenicereus; species Selenicereus undatus. The sequence continues at coordinate 106,883,517 of JACYFF010031958.1, forward strand.
CGAAGAACATGATTAAAGGTACAAGCTTTGAACTAGAACGCAAGAGAAAGAAGGAAAAGAATGTACTTTAATTAATCGTAGCAACAATCCACAAATTCGTATCCAATCAATCTTCAATCCAATGCTCGAAATTTTGGGAGAATATTGAAACCTAAAACAGTAAAAGTCGTCGTTCTTTGAGAGATGACCCCTCTAGAGAAGAAAGATTACAAGATAGCTAATTACATCGCATTGCCACAATTAATCGCAATCAACTAAAGTGGCACGGTCGTGCTACTTCCCTGGCCAGCGTCTTCCTGCTTTCTCAGCGTGGCACGACCGCGCTGCTCGGCATGGGGTCACCATGCCATATCTCTAGGCCTTGACAACCTCCTCTTCAGCTCGAAACCCTCCTTCCGGGCCTTCTTTTCGCGCGACATTAGCAGGTTTTCCCTCTTTCTTTTAACCGAACTCCTGAAAAGCATAAAAACATATCATATAAGCAAATTCAGGGTAAAGAAGGCCTATTCAACCATTATACTTTGAAGTTCAAACCCAAAACCGTAGAAAGAAGATGTTAAAATTAAGTCTGAGAGAGGTAAAATGGAAGTTTATCAACTCTCCCATGCTTATCTTTTGTTGATCCCCAAGCAAGATTGTCAACTAACAGGATGATGGGGAGAGATACCTCGAATTGTCACCCTCCGCAGGTAAGCGGTGACAAGTAATTTAGCGATCATGGTAGCTCATAACTCGGAAACACAACAAGGGCAAAACTTTTTTCTCAAAAACACATGTTTCAAAATGTAAATCACTCGACTATGGTGCAAGAGCAAACACCCCATTTTTGAACCACTTAGAAGTGTCATACTTCCCCCTTAATCGTTAGTGAGTTAGTTAGAGTGGTAGATTCTCACTTTAAGAGCAAGAATTGAAACATTCCCCTCATGTGTTTAAGATAGAAATTGATCACTCAAGATCACCCTCAATGCACGCATTCTACCATAGGCTTGGCAAAACTCTCAATTCTCCATCAACGGAGGCAAAATGTGTAGGTTTCATTCATAAGGACTTTTCAATGGTTATATCGGAGTTATGGCTAGAGGTAAAGGAGGCTAGAATTTAGGTGGGAGGAGCTAAATAGCCAAGTAAAGAGCAATGACAACATCTCCTCACCAAGAATAAAATCATTACCAATATCCCATAATTCAAAACACAAAGAAAAGGGAGTTGAAACTACTTCTCTTTTTACTAAATCCCTTGGCCAAACATCTTATTCATGCACTTTTCTTCTTCTTTGTTTGTGCCCTTTGCTTTTCTTTTTCTTTGTTTTGTTTTGAAAGATAACAAGGCAAGAGAATGGCCAAGGTCCAATTACTGTTTCAACTCCCAACTGTACAACGCTAACAACCAGTCAAAGCCAACCACTTAAACACACCAACAAGCATATTACTCAAATCAAAAGTAACTCACAACATTGCTCTACTACCTTGGTATAGGATATGATTATTCATTTCAGATCATGGGTTAAGTAGACATGGGTGAATCACATGACAAGGGAACAGCTCAAAGGGGTGACCAATAGATCATAATAACACAAGGTGATTTTTGGCTCATGTGGCATTATAAACAAACAAATGCCTCAATCATATTAACATCATGCACATGCCAGCCGTGACCTCGAAGAGTGTTAGGCCAAGTTCTAGATTACCGACATCTGTAATGTTAACTTGCGTTATCTTCAGCGCCTGACCGCGAATATCATTTTCGGTTGCAATGACAACCACGATAGTTTTCGGAAGGCAAAGCTGTTCATTATCTGGTGTGCACTGGGATGGTCACCTCGATATCATCACCCTCGATCATACGCACAGTATTAACACCCGAGGTGACGCTATTAGGTACTGTCACCACAAAGCCATAATTTTCACCCTTCCTAATGTTGAGCGCACCACAGTCACTAACAAGAGGAATTGGAACTGTGACCGTAGGATTATTCGGACAACTGTTATACCTAGGGAGGAACAGTTAGTCGCAGATGAGGATGTTGAGTATGATGAGAAGGGGGGTGATGATGACGATGAGGAGGAGGGCGACGTTGATGCGGGCCACGGAGGGCCCGAGCCTGAGGGTATCCATGCTGAGGAGGCAGCCATCCCACCACCTTCACCACCACTTTACCCACCTTTTTCCAAGGAGACAGGTGGGTCCTCTTCTTCTGTTGCGGCCTATATGCCGCTTGATCCCGCCCTCCTCCAATCCTTCTCCAACCTCCAAATGGAGATTTCGGGTCTTTGGGGAGACTACACTGGCATGCGTGACGACCTCCATCGTCTATCTGGACACATGGACTTCATTGAAGAGGGAGTCTCCTATTTCCGGAATTTTGTTGAGCGCCAGGAGGAGCGGGAGAGGCGGCGGATTCAGCGAGAGGAGGAACGGGCTATAAGGGAAGCTCAGGAGTATAAGGAGCGCCGGCGGATGAATGAGTTACTCTGGCGCCCGTCAGAGTCCATTATGCAATTGGATGAGGGTTTTCGCACCTTCCCGAGCGGCCTAAGGGGTTTGTCATCCTTTCCCTCCTATGATCCGAGCCATTCGTCTACCTTCCACCCATTTCCTCCGCATTTCTGGCCATCTCCTGAGCCCGATGGCACCCAATGACTGTAAGTTGTACTCCCCTTCCCATTCTCTTCTTCTGCATATCATTTTCATTGGGAACAATGTATAGTCCAAGCATGGGGGAGACATCTATGTCTGTTTAGTGGGTTGCAATGTGTATATACCTCTTTGCATTTAGAACTTTAGGTTTCATTCTAGTTTAGAGGCATTATTAGATATTCATTTCATTTCATTTCATGCATTAGGTAGGCATGTAGGACATTCTATTTAGGTAGATGATGCATTGTATATATTTTCTTCCTAACCATTGATCTGAAGCGGGAACGTGATGAGTAGGGTCGTACAAGACCACAGGGTAACCCTTTCACCCTTCTTGTTACTTATCTGCTTATGGATCTTTTAGCTAGTTTCATTGCTTTTAAAACAAAAAATAATAAAAAAAATGAGAAAAAGAAAAAAAAAGGTTGTGAGAACCCCTCTTGTGATGAAATTCAAGGGGTGATGATATGATTGGTTGGTTATGGTGGTTTGTGGTAAATGAGGCTCAATTTGGGCTAATATCTTGTGAAATTGTTTTGGAAATGTTTTTGATTGTTGGGCTATGTGTGCTTGTGTATTCGCCTTTGAGGGCTGTTGTGATGCGAATTGGTTGAACCCTGATTGTTGGCCATTTGAGCTAATTCCTGATTTTGATAGAAGACTCAGTGAAATTTTTGAGCTTGTAATGACCATTCACTTTACATGATCTTGAACATCCTTTCATGAGTGTTCACCCCTTTAAATAGGCATCTCTAGAACTTGGCATAACACTGTTCGAAGTCACGGCTGGCATGTGCATGATGTTAATATGATTGAGACATTCATTTGTTTATAATGCCACATGAGCCAAAAATCACCATGTGTTATTATGATCTGTTTGTCACCCCTCTGAGTTGTTCTCCTGTCATGCAATTCACCCATGTCTACTTAACCCATGACCTGAAATGAATAATTCTATCACATGCCAAGTTAGTAGAGCAATGTTGTGAGTTACTTTTGATTTGAGTAATATGCTTGTTGGTGCGTTTCGGTGGTTGGCTTTGATCGGTTGTTAGCGTTGTATAGTTGGGAGTTGAAACAGTCCTTGAACCTTGGTCATTCTCTTGCCTTGTTTTCTTTCAAAACAAAAAAAAGAAAAAGAAAAGCAAAGGCACAAACAAAGAAGAAGAAAAGTGCATGAATAAGATATTTGGCCAAAGGATTTAGCAAAAAGAGAAGTAATTTGAACTCCCTTTTCTTTGTGTTTTGAATTATGGGATATTAGTAATGATTGTATTCTTGGTGAGGGGATGGTTGTCATTGTTCTCTACTTGACTATTTAGCTCCTCCCACCTAAATTCTAACCTCTATTACCTCTAACAATAACCCCGATACAACCCTTGAAAAGTCCTGATGATTGAAACCTACACATTTCGCCTCCATTGATATAAAATTGAGAGTTTTGCCAAGCCTATGGTAAAATGCGTGCATTGAGGGTGATCTTGAGTGATCAATTTCTACCCCAAACACATGAGGAGAGCGTTTCAGTTCTTACTCCTAAAGTGAGAATCTACTAGTCTAACTAGCTCACCAACAATTCAGGGGGAAACAGGACACTTCTAAGTGGTTCAAAATGACGTGTTTACTCTTGCACCATAGTCGAGTGATTTACATTTTTGAAACATGTGTTTTTGAAATAAAAATTTTTGCCCTTGTTGTGTTTCCGAACTATGAGCTACCATGATCGCTAATTTCGTTGTCACTGCTTACTTGAGGAGGATGACAATTCAAGGTATCTCTCCCCATTATTCTGTTAGTTGACAATCTTGTTTGGGGACAAGCAAGAGATAAGCATGGACAAGTTGATAAACATCCATTTTACCTCTTTCAAACTTAATTTTAACCTCTCCTTTTTGCGGTTTTGGGGTTGAACTTCAAAGTATAATGGTCAAATAGGCTTTCTTTACCCCGAATTTGCTTATATAATATGTTTTTATACTTTTTAGGAGTTCGGTTGAAAGAAAGAGGAAAAATCCGCTAATGTCATGCGAAAAGAAGGCCAGGAAGGCGGGTTTTGAGCTAAAGAAGAGATTGTCGAGACCTAGAGATGTGGCATGGTGACCCCATGCCAAACATCGTGGCACGACCACGCCGAGAAAGCAGGAAGACGGTGGCAGGGAAGTGACACGGTGGCACCATGCACTTTAGATGATCGCAATTAATTGCGGCAATGCGATGTAATTAGTTATCTTGTAGTCTTTCTTCTCTAGAGGGGTCATCTCTCGAAAAAAGGCGACTTTTAGTGTTTAGGTTTCAATATTCTCCCAAAATTTCAAGTATTGGATTGAACACTGATTGGATACGAATTTGTGGATTGTTGCTAAGATTAATTAAAGTACTTTCTTTTCCTTCTTTCTCTTACGTTCTAGTTCAAAGTTTGTACCTTTAATCAGGTTCTTTGCGTTTTGGATTGTAATTGTGATTGGAAGAATGATTATGGGCTAAATTAGTTGTCTTGGATTGGATGTAGCCTCTATTATACAAAAGTAAATCATGTTATAGGTTTATGTGAATCATGTCCATGACTGAATTCCTGCTTAGTACGCTAACTGTTTGCTGAATTACTTGAAAGAGTTTTATTCACTGCTTCTAGTTAGGGTCTAGGAGATCAACGAAAGTTGAATCCTTTACCTACTGCGACTTTGTAGACAATTGATCCGCCTAACGTGAAAACAGTTAGAGTTTCAATTGGGAATAATTAATTACAAAATCTTGTGGCTTTAATAATCTTAGTTTCATGAAAATAGACAATTAAGATTAGTTTAACCAGTCTATTGACCTTTGAAAGAAGGTTTAGATGCGTTCTAAATGGTAATCCTTTCCACTTCAATTTATTCATGGGCATGGCTTGCTTAACCTAAGTGCGATTCATATAGCGTAATAATGTGGTAAACTCCAATCTAGGACCCTTGCTAACATTGAATTAGATAATTTAGCAGAATAGTAGTATTAGTTAGTAACGTTCACCTAAAGTGGATTTTTGCCTAACTCGAGTGTTAATGTTGAATTCGGTGATTAAAATCAAGTTTCTTGTGGACATGACCTGTACTTGGCGTTGCTAGCTACAACTAGCACCGTACACTTGCGGTAACACTTTAAGACAACATGAGGGCTAATGATTCACCAATTGTACCAAACACAAACGCAGCCCTCGCTAATCACTAATCACTAATCAGTGCAAAATCCTGATAGTTACCGAAACTTCGTACTGTTGCAAATTCAAAAACTAGAACTATAAACCCAGCGCAGATTGCCATGGAAATGGGCAAAAGCGAAGCAAAACCCCTTCGAACTATGGAAGAAAGAGAGAGAAAAAGAGGTTACCGGAGAAAGGCTTGCGCTTGACGCCAGGATCGAGCTGATTGCACCACCGAAGACGGCACGACTTGCCGGAGCGACCCGGAATTCCCCGCGCGATTAGACTCCAGTTCCGAGCACCGAATTTGCTGACGAGCTCAGTAAGTATTGCGTCCTCTTCGGGTGACCAGGGGCCCCTGACCCGACCCGAGGCAACTGCGGTTGCTCCGCCGGCTGAATCGCCGTCGTCATTAGGGTTTCCGTCGGCTTCGGTAGTGGCGGTAGCGGCGGCGATGTCGGGGAGGGTGGAGTCGCTAGGGTCTTCGCAGGTCATGGGTGGGTCAGCGTTGTCTACTTCCCTTTTCTTTGTGTTTGCCTCTCCTCTCTCTCTCTAACAGGTTACCAACCTTTCTAACTGCAAGCAGTGCAGAGAGAGACAGAGAGAGAGCGTGAATTTCGTTATGGAGTGCTTGTTTCTGTTTCCGGTTTTTTGCTCCCTACTTGCGGTTCTCATTCGATCTTTGCTTGTTTCTCTTTTTTTTGTTTTCACTGAAGTCGTCTTAGAAAAATTATTATGATTGGATAATAACATTATAGGATTAATAATTATTCAATTTACGAGTTTGTGAAACCTGTGTTACATCCTATTTTTTAATTATTAAACGTCCTTGTCCAAGTGAAATGTTTCTTCAAAATAAAGTTACATAATTTTTAGTAAATTTTCATGCAAAAAGGAATCACAAGTTCTTTTATAAATCAAAGTTTTTGGGCCTAATTTTTTTCGTGGGTAAATTAGGGTGGATAAAATGGTGAAGTGAGTTGAAGTTGGTTGAAGTTGGTATTTTTTTTTTAGGTGGGTTGAAGTGGGTTGAAATATGTTGAAATGGATTGAAATTGATATATTTTTTTGAAGTGAGTTGAAGTGGATTAAAATAATGAAAATGTAATTATGAAGGGGTGGATTGAAGTGGGTTGAAATTTATATATCTAAAAAGACCTACAAAAAGAACAGGACCTTGGTCTTGTGATCTTTCATTTTTTTTTTCTAACCATTCACAAGATTTAAATATTAAATTACACTTAAAAAGAATAAGGTTCAAATTATTTACAATCAACTCATATCAGTTTTATCGTTCAAAATCGACTTAAACATGTAGTCATACTTTTATACTCAAAATATGGTTCAATTATGCTCATACTCAAAACATGATTCAATTATACTCATGATTTTTTTGGTATTTGATCCTCCATTTCATTAAAGTTGAGTAACTATTAGTCCAATAAGAAGTTTCCCATATCATACATTTTTTCTATTTATAAGACTCGAATACGAAACCTTATTTATAAGAAACAAATGTAAAATTATTTAATCCAAACTGTGTCAATTGAAACATGCCCATGATAATGGCCCAGTTCTATTTCATGTTTTTGAATATTTAGTTAAGAGCTTACAACTCTTTACATCCTTAATATAACCCTTACATCTTCATACATTTTCTTACATACCATATAGATTTTCTATAACATTCATTTATTTTAATTACAGAAATATGTATATTTTTTAAATTATGCTATCAATATACAAAATTTGTAAATATCTTACGAACACAACATTTACATAGGCAAAAAAATATAATATAATAACGTAAATTATATTTGAGTTTCGACATGAATAATATATGTTATTATAGATGGAATAAGTGACCATACTTTTAAAATTATAATATAAAGTTTTTGTTCATGTTTAAGTTTGAAGCATATATGAAAACTGTCAAACTATATGCTACAAAAGCATTACAGCTGATATAAAAGTTGGTAGGTTTCTTTAGAAAAAGTAGAAAGTAGTTAGGCAAAAGTAGTGTTGGGCATTAAAATTTCTACGGGCTCCTGCTTGTCTGTTTAAGTTCTCATTTTTTTTTTTTAAGGTAATATTTAATTTTTGATTGTTTAATATAACAATACAATTTTCGCATTTTAAGCATTGCTAAATAATGTTTTAAGGGTTTATTTATAAAATTTATTGGTAACAATATTGACGATATATTTACATTTAAAATTATTTATTTAATTAAAATAGGATTTTATTTTAAGAGTTGTATTAAATTTTGTCAAGAAAGTTTGTTTTTTTGGTTATAGTTTGCTTATTGGATCAAACTAATGTAAATATAAAAAATCACCTCAACTGTACGAAATTTTCTTGACGAAATTTATGGGGTTTAACGTATTTTATTGTTATGTAACTAACTTAGTTAATAATTTATTTTCAATAAATTTATTATTTTAATATTATTATTTCTCATCCAAAATGTTCTTTGTAAAACAAACATATTTCATTTCAATTATATTAAGAAATATTTTTTTACTGACGGTATCAAATTTTAGTCATAAGTATGACTAATATATCATAATTGTCACAAATTATACTATATAATTTTTTAATTCTTACAACTTTTTACATCTTCTTAGAGTTATTTACATCTTCTTATAGCTTTTTACGTCTTCTTACATCTTTTTACAGCTCCTTACATCTTTTTACAGTTCCTTACGAGTCCTTACAACTTCTTACAGTACCATACATTTTCTTACAACCTGTAGTTGTATCTTATTGTGAAATAGAATATGTCTAATATCTACTTTTCATTCGATGGAATAAGTTACACACTAATGCTCAAATAAATGCTTCAAATGTGCACCCTGATGATATTCAAATATCCATCAAGATATTTAGACCATCTAATTGATCGTTGTTTAAAATCTAGATAGAAAAAAAAAAGTATTATCCTCCTTCCATATTGTTCAAATTTGAAAATCCTTTATGAGATTCCAGTAACAGTATTTCACTAGGCTGATTGTGCTATGTCCAACTCAATTAATTCTTATTTCTTTAACTGGCAAGTCAAGTTTTCTGTAACTCATTTTATTCTGAAACTCAAAGTAGCAACTGCAATCTAAGTTAGTTTATTCTTTTTCTCTTGAGGTACTTACAAAACATATAGATGTTTTGTTCGAGCACAAAACAGATTAAGTTTGGTTAACTTAACAAGTCTAATTAGTTGGGTTCGTAGAAAGAGTTAAATCAAATACCAAGAGATGAACACATCAATGGCTACAAATGGATGCAATTGAAAACCCAAACGCAAGATCATGTTACGAAACACAGAGTCTGCCGTTTCACATCGTCAGATCGCTTTATACATCTACCCACAACACAGTGATATTACCAAAAACTAAAGGCTTCCGAAAGTTCTAGACATTTCGGCAACCCTAAAATATCTGCTGACACTCACGGTCCCAGTCAACGTGATTGATTTTTCTGAAATGACTAAGTGGCGTGGGCCTTATCGATGGTACAGGAATCTACTGAGCCAGCCCATCTTGATCTCCCTAGGCATTCATTTGGGTTGGGCCGAGTTCGGCCCGCTTGGGAATTGGTCAGCACAAGATTTCCTAAGCTCCTAATCACTTGCCTGTGTTAATTTAACATTTGGAGAGCTGATCTCATATCTGGGCTACGAGTAATTAAAACGAAAACTAATTGATATAGAAAGGAAGCCCCTTGACATAATACCACTAGCTCGGTACTACTGAGGGCATGTTTTATTTTGCATTTTAGATAGATAGATATATGTAAGGAGATGTAAGCAGTTGTAAGAAGATGTAAGGAGATGTAAGAAGCTGTAAGGAGTTGTAAGGGTAGATGTAAGGAGTTGTTGAATGTTATAGAAAATCTATATGGGATGTTAGGAGATGTAAGAAGATGTAATGAGCTGTAAGACGATGTAAGAAACTGTAAGGAGATATAAGCTCTTAGCTAAATCCTAAAAAACGCAAAATAGAACAGGGCCTGAGACTTTATAATTCTTGAGAGTTTGACTGTTCAAAGAAGGTAGCCATTTTATAGCGTAAAATGATAAATTATTATGTATATCTGTGTACACATGCTCTCACATCTAATATATATATATATATATTTTCGAGGTGTATTTGCCATACATTCTATCTTTTAATATATAATTATTCTCGAGTGTATGATGTGTGACAACGAGTTAATATTGGTTACGCAACTGCCGTGGGGTCCTCATCACTATGAGGAGAAAATGATTCCCCCTAGAAAAAGGAAAAAATGAAGAATAAATTTGTGGTGGATATGACATTGCCCTAGTTTAAGGGAGACTATATGGACAAAAAGAAATTTAATGCCCACAAATGCCTCATATGTCAACACCTCAAGGACAAATCGTCATGTTCATGTTGAACTTTTATGGTCTGATGTTCTCATTGGTTAACAGAGACTAATTAACTACTACCGACATCAACGGAAATCAAAATAATATTATAAAACCGTATTTTAAACAGGTGTACATGTAAATAAATTCGCTATACGTAGTCTTCTTGAATTTGAAAAATAAAATATTTTTTGGACCCTATTGCCAATTTTAAAAACTAGTAACATTTAAGCTAGATGGTGGAAATAACTTTCATTTTTTGGTGATAGCTATATCTTTAAAAACTCACATTTTTTTTTTTAAAATTTAAGAGAGCGTATCAAGAGATTTAGACTTGAATTCTTGTGGACTTGTCCCGTTTTCCTACCTGTATGGACACTTAATTCGAGGGCTTCTATGGGTGAGGGGCTTGTAGCTCAAATACTCGTCATTCACTAAAAAAAAAAAAGAAAAAAGCCAACTTTAACGACATGATTAATAATCCAAATCATCAACTAAATGAGACCAAAAACTCTATTCAAACTTCAAAGGTTAAAATTGTTCAAGGCTCAACAATTGTTTTATATTGTAACACTCCTTCTTACATGACTGCTCTTTGAATTTAAAGCATAAATGCCACAAAAATCCTCATATACCTCATATAATAATTAAATATAAGAATTATTAATATTCAAACAGAAGACCATTCACTCAAACAGATTATAATATTATATTCAACAATCAACTTATTTAAAAGCTTAATTATATGATTAGCCTTTGGATTCCAATAGATCAAGAATAGTATAGGGGAAAAAGATAAGAGAAATGGACAAGGGACAATGACAAGTCTTGGGGACTTGGTCAAGGCGTAAAAATGCAAAGATGGAAGAGGAAATGAAGCAGCAGCAGACAAGGAATGACACTGAGAAAACAAAGGTGCATCAGGTGGAGGCCATCCCACCAATTATATTTCGAAAACAAAACAGCTTGGTCCGCCACATAATAAGATTATGTCTACCAAAGAACACAGCAATTTTAAGCTCTTTTTTTTTTTTTTGTTGGTAATGGACATAATTATATTGTTGATGTATATCTGATTATCATACACTTCTTATGTATCTTGGTTTAGTTAAATTACTATATTATGTGATTTAGAATAACCAAATTTTCAACAGTTACACGTAATTATAAGTTGTGAAATTTCTGTATTTGTCAGCTATGTCAACGAATACAAATAATGCCCTAATGAATTAATCATATCTGCGAGTAGATATGATACACGTAATTTTAAAAAAAGATGGCTTACCACAATCTATAAGTATAATACATGAAAATAACAAGACATTTATCATTTTGCTTACTTTATATTCCTCTTTGGATCTCGATATTGAATTTTCCTTGACATTGACTTTTTTTCTTAAAAAAAAAAGTCAGGAATGCTCGCTTATTCCTTTGAATGTTCAAGCATAAATTAAAGTTAACAGAAATTCATAAAAATCTAGATAAAGCATATGAATAGAGGGTAATAGTTAAATCAAATCTCACTTGAACGTATACATATTATTTGATTTATTGGCCAATTAATCTATAAATTTAACGCATCTTGTGTTACGAGTACGCAGAAAATAGGATTAACTTTGGAGGGGGACTTGATGGGCAAAATAAAAATACTGCACGCAGGGGGGGACTGGGCCAAAGATAATGGACTAGTCAAGGCAGTATTTGTGTTGCCTTGACTGCGTTTACTTTAAAGAATTTAATTAGGTCATGTTTGATAAACAAATGTTAGCTTTTTTATATTAACTGTTTGTTGTTAGTTATTTTTATCACTTATTTTATTAGCTAATTGTATTAGCTGTTTGGAAAAAAAATATTTGATGAAATTGGTTGTTTATGTAAAATTTGTTTGATAAATTACTTTTCTACCCTTAACTCAACTATTATTATTATTATTATTATTATTATTATTATTATTATTATTATTA